>CM065591.1:244232181-244751222 GCA_033119425.1 Bufotes viridis | reverse complement strand
TTGTAAAATCAGTTTTGAATACCTTGAGGGGTGTAGTTTCTAGAATGGGGTCATTTCTGGGTGGTTTCTATTATGTAAGCCTCACAAAGTGACTTCAGACCTGAACTGGTCCCTAAAAAGTGGTTTTTGAAAATTTCTGAAAAATTTCAAGATTTGCTTCTAAACGTCTAAGCCTTGTAACGTCCCCAAAAAATAAAATGGCATTCCCAAAATGATCGATACATGAAGTAGAAATATGGGGATTGTAAATCAATAATTTTTTTTTGGCGGTATCACTATGTATTATAGAAGTAGAGAAATTGAAACTTGGAAAATTGCAAATTTTTTCCAAATTTTTGGTAATTTTTTTTCCCCCCGACTCCATTTTACCACTGTCATGAAGTACAATATGTGACGAAAAAAACTGTCTCAGAGTGGCCTGCATAAGTAAAAGAGTTTAAAAGTTATCAATGTTCTATACATTTTCATAAGCCTCAATGCTATTTTTTAATAAAAAGTTATCTAAACCAGTTTTGAAGCCATCTACTATATTTGCTGTGACCAGCTCCAGTGGCAGGCTGTTTCAAAGATTAACAGCTCTTACTGTAAACAATGCTTGTTGTCTTTTATGACTAAATCTGTTATTCTCCAGGTGTAGGAAGTGGCCCTTGTTTTTTTCAGGGGGTATAACACAGAATAGCTTCCCTCAATATTTTTTGTACGGTCCATTTACCGTTAGTTTCTTTAGCAAGGCAGTGGTGCTATTGGAGGTGTGTTTGGGGTCGCTATCAGAGATAAGTGAATTTCTTGAAATTCAATTAGGCTGATTCGGCGAATTTCACAAAAAAATTCACTTTGTGACGAATTACTTAGCCACGAAGCGCATTTTTTGTAAGTAGCGGGTGCAATGACAACGAGCTGTGATAGCTCCGCCCCCATCATTGTAACCCCCCAGATGCCACGTTGATACATGATCGCGGCATCTGAGTGTACAAATAGTGTGAAATTAACGTAAACAAAAAATTACATCAAACTTACAGCATCCATTTGCTCACAACAGGCCGGCCGCCGTCATCTTGCTTGAAGATCTTGGCTGAAATCACGTGTGGTGCGAGATTACGTCCTCACGCCGGCCAGCGTGATGCTATAATCTCGCGCCACACGGGATTTCGGCTGAGATCTTTAAGCAAAATGGAGTCTGGCGGCCCTTTGTGAGGGGGTCGCCGTCTGGGGCCCCCAAGATGAGACATATGATACTCCAAATGAATATATCTGTGACTATATTGAATAAGCTATACGTGATATAACATGCAGTTTGTGTGACTGGCCACTAGAGGCCCTTAGTCGGGCAGCCCCCTTAGAACTAATGGAGCGAGATATTGATAATTAATATAAAAAGAAAAGTAATCTTATAGCTGCACAGGATTTGCTTTCTAATTGAAATGGACTGTTAAAAGTAGTTTCTTATTTATTTTGTGCTTTTTGTTATTTTGTTGCCATGTCCGAAAGAAAGTGGCAGGAGGACAGAGAGTCGGCATTTGGAGAGCAACAGATTCAGACGTGCTAAATTGTTAACAGGAGGTGTCTTGTGTTCAGCCAGGGATTGAAGGCTTGATCCACAGCAAGCAAGGGACGATTGCTTGCTGTGTCTTCGTTTGTAATCAGGAATTGAGGAGACCAGAGGCCTGCCTGCCCTGAGGCCTGCGTTTGATCATCCATCAAGAAAACCAAGATGACATTCAGGCCTGCACTGGAGATTTCAGCCTGAAGCATTTTCCACTCGGTTATTGCGCACTTTGAATGGGACTTTAATCCTAGGCTCCGGACCCTTCCTGCAATCAGGGTGAGGACAAGTTTTGGCGCTACTACAGCAGTTAAAGCTTTTTCCCAGCTCTGGATTTACAAATAGCCATGTGGGAGTTCAAGGGAGTCTAACTGAGGTGGGGTGGTGGGCATTACCGGCATTCGGGGGGATAGTGTGGGATTTTTCTGTATTTGGCCTCTGTGAGCCACAGTGCCCCTCAGCTAAGATCCCAGGTACACAGACCCCAAATTTGGTGTTGATTCCTAGTGGCTTTGGCTCTTAGTGTTTGGTTAGGAGATCCTGCCATATTTAGCGGCATTTAGACAAAATATAAATCCTTAAAGGTACAGTACCTAAATTAGGCAATTCCCGGCTAGCAACCCAGAGAGATTGTACCACCACTTCAGTACACCAGAGCACACCTCACTCTGTGTGGTCCTACTGGATCACGGTGTACATTATATTGTATATATATTTTTCTCTTCTAAAGTCAGTAAAGTTCTTTTGGTTCACACAACTCACTGTCCGTGCATTCATTCTTGTGTGGTTCACTGTATCCCAACGGACTCCCTCATATCCACCTCTTACACCTTCAGGCACAAATGGAGGCAGTAAATTTGAATTTCAGGATTAATCGATTCGCTGACATGAAGCACGAGGAAATTTGGCTTCTAGGCGAGTCGGATGATTCCTGAAATTCAGATCGAATTCCACTTTGTGGGATTCGATTCACTCATCTCTAGTCGCCATCATGTTGGAATAATACCCTGCGACCCGGTTTCCAAAGGGGGGGGGGGGATCATGCTCTGCTTCAGTATGTCACAGAACATGTTGGTATTCATGGTTCGCTCAATGAACTGTATCTCCACACAGCCAGCAGCACTTATGCAGCCCTGAACCATGACACTCCCACCGCCATGTTTGACTGTACACCCTTGTCTTTGTACTTCTCACCTTGTTGCCGCCACACACACTTTACACCATCTGAACCAAATACAATTATATTGGTCTCCTTGTCTTCAGCAAACTGCTGACTTTCTTGTTCATCATCTTTAGTAGAGGCTTCCTTCTGAGACAACAGCCATGCAGACCAATTTGATGGAGTACGTCTGAGCACTGACAGGGTGACCCCCCCTCCCCCAACCCTTTAACCTCTGCAGCAATGCTGGCAGCATTCATACGTCTATTTTGAAAAGACAACCTCAGGATATGATGCAGAACATGTGCAATCGAGTTCTTTGGTCGACCAGGGTGAGGCTGTCTTGTTAAACTGCTGCATAGTCTTGGCCACTGAGCTGCAGCTCAATTTCAGGGTGTTGGCAAACTTCTTATAGCCTAGGCCATTTTTTTAAGATCCTCAGAGTGTTCATTGCCATTAGGTGCCATTAGTGTTGATCAAGCACCAAAGTGCTCGGGTACTTGGTGCTCGGGCCGAACACAGGGGGATGCTTGGGTGCTCTACCAAGCACCTGAGTATAATGGAAGTCAATAGGAGAACCTGAGTATTAAACCAGGCATCCCCAGCTCTGAAGAGGGAAGGGTATCTGGTTCACAGGAAAAGGTCAGAAATTGATGAAAACACCACCGAAATTGTTCGGAAATAGCATGGGGAGGATGTCTGGATGCATATTGGACTCCCAGTTTGCTGCCGGGAACCATGTTGTCCGAGTAGTATGCCACTTTTATAGACTGACAATAATATGCACAAAACCAGAGATAAAATCGATTTTAGAGGAAAAATTGTTAGGAAACATTCTTTCCTGTATATTTACTTGGATATAAAGTGCAAATGCTGCCAACAATTACAAACAAGAGGCACTCCGATACAATCTGTATATCACATAAAGGAGGGCCTTATTCACATTGTGGCACAATAGTTCATGTAGTGGGACTCCTACACTTATAAACCCTATGCTCTAAGTGAAAGGGCTGCCAAAAAATTACAAGGAACTGGCACTCCAATACACCCTAAGTTACACATAAAGGAGGGCATCATACACACCCTTGAAAAATTATGATTGATGGCCTGCTGGTGACCCTCAAAAATATTTGGAGCAAGGACCTGCTGATCTGACCATCTAAAACATTAGGGGTGAGGGCCTGCTGCTGAGCTGACCCTCTAAAACATTAGGGGCGAGGGTCTGCTGCTGACCATCGAAACAAATTATATGTGAGGGCCTGCAGGTGAGCTGACCCTGTAAAACATATGCAAGGGCCTGCAAGTGAGCTAACCCTGTAAAACATTATATGCATGGGCCTTCAGGGGTCAGCTCACATGTAGGCCCTTGCATATAATTTTTTAAAGGATCAGCTCAGCAGCAGCACCTCAACTATAATTTTTTCGATGGTCAGCTCAGCAGCAAACCCTTGCATATAATGTTTTAGAGGGTAAGACAAATCTTGTGCGATCCAAGCCTGGTTCCTTTTAATGAACGTGAGCTTGTCCACGTTGGCTGTGGACAGACGACTGTGTTTGTCTATAATGACACCCCCTGCCGTGCTTAATACACGTTCAGACAATACACTGGCCGCAGGGCAGGCCAGCACCTCCAATGCATAAAGGGCAAGCTCAGGCCATGTGGACAATTTGGAGACCCAGAAGATGAATGGGGCAGAACCATCAGTCAGTACGCGTAGGCGTGTGGACACGTACTGTTCCACCAGGTTGTTCAAATGCTGCCTCCTGCTAAGACGTTCCATATCAGCTGGTGGTGCTGGTTGCTGTGGCGTGGTGACAAAGATTTTTCACATGTCGGCCATGCTAACCCTGCCTTCTGAGGTACTGGCCGTGACCCAGCTGCGTTGGCGACCTCTACCTCCTCCTCCTCCAACTCTGCCTTCACCTTGTGCTTCCACTTGTCCCCCGGTGTCAGTTGTCTTTGTAACGGGGATCCAGCAGGGTGGCAAACAAGTAGTCAGCACAATTTAAAATGTGGGTAACTCTGCAGTCGTTGCGCAGGCACAGCAGCATGTAGTCGCTCATGTGTGCCAGGCTGCCCAGAGGTAAGGATAAGCTGTCCTCTGTAGGTGGTGCATCGTCTGTGTCCTCTGTATCCCCCCAGTCATGCTCCAGTGATGGCCATGAGCTGCGTTGGGTGCTACTCTGCTGTGAACCCAGTTCCTCCTCCTCTGCCTCCTCCTCTTCCTCCTCGTCCTCCAGAACTGTGCCCTGGTTGAACACATGTGTACCTGGCCTCTGGTGGCGCAGGAACCCACCCTCTGAGCCACTTCTGAATGACTGGCCTTAAACCCTATGAAATGCCCCCTCTTCTTCCTCCTCCTTTTCCTCCTGTGCCACATCCTCTTCAAACATCGCCCTAAGTGTTTTTTCAAGGAGACATAGAAGTGGTATTGTAACTCTAAGAACGGCGTCATCGGCACTGGCCATGTTGGTTGAGTACTCAAAACACCACAACAAGCCACACAGGTCTCGCATGGAGGCCCACTCATTGGTGGTGAAGTGGTGCTGATCCGCAGAGCGACTGACCCTTGCGTGCTGCAGCTGAAACTCCACTATCACCTGCTGGTGCTCGCACAGTCTCTCCAGCATATGCAAGGTGGAGTTCCACCTGGTGGGCACGTTGCATATGAGGCGGTGAGCAGCAAGGCCGAAGTTACGCTGCAGCGGATACAGGCGAGCAGCAGCAGATTGAGATCCCCCGAAAGTGCGCACAGAAAAACCACACTTTCTGCAGCAGCTCTGACCAGTCTGGGTAGTTTTTAAGGAATTTCTGAACCACCAAATTCAGCACAATGCGCCAGGCAAGGGATGTGCATCAAACCGGCTAGTCCCAGAGCTGCAACGAGATTTTGCCCATTATTGCACACCACCAGGCCGGGCTGGAGGCTAACTGGCAGCACTGGGACTCACTTGGATTTGCCATTTGTCGGATTATCTGTTGAACCTTTTATGGGTCTGGAGTGGGGGTTATTCTTCGTCTATACACACTTTTGGAATGGACAGACTGCGCTGAACAATTCTGGACTTCTTATGCCCTTTTTCTTATAGATTATATTTCGCCACATGTACCCCTCTCTGATCGTTGGTGCGGACCGTTTACTCTGTGGGCGACAGGACAAAGAAATCCCTACCTCCTTTTTCCTTTTCTCTCTTCCCTCCCCCCCCCTTTTTATTTTTTTATTATTATTAATTAATATAATGTAGAATTTATATTACATAGAATAATGATACATAAAAGACAATATATATATATATAAAAAACATACACAAAATATAGTTTTAATATAGAAAAAAAGTTTAAAATATATTAATCTATAAGGGTATATATAGAATATAAACAATATAAAAAGTATATAAAAAATAATAAAAAATATAAAAAATTAAAAATATAAAAATAAATAATATAAAGAATAAAGAAATAAAAATAATAAAAAAAATAATAATAATAATATATAAAAATCAATGAATAACTATTAAAATACAATAAATAAATAATTTAGTATAAAATTCACGTGATAATGGATATGATTCAGACACTCTATCATGTTTGTGTTTTGTATTTTTATGCACTTTATATATGCACATCCTGCACTTTTGCACCTTTACTGGCTTATATATTTTCTTTTTTCTTATTTTCCTAAGTTGATGGTATTTATGGTTTTTGTTTTCATTCTGTTTTTTGTCATACCCTTAATTGTTTCCTTCCCCTTTGCCCTCGCGCTCACATAGTTCCTCTGCGCATGCTCCGTGCCCTTAACTGCCTCAACATCGCGCTTTGCCGCTTCCGGTCTTTGGAACGCGGCACTCGCGCTTGTTGACTCAGTGTGTGAAGCTGCTTCTGGCTATTGAATTGTAGCGCGTCATACGCTTTTACGAATGTGCATTGGATTATCTTTTTTGTTGGCAGATTGATGCGCCTATCCGATCTATTTGGTCCGGCGCATGCGCACACGGCAGTTCCGCCCGCCGATTTGTTCGGCGCGAATTATATTTTCTCCTATATGGATGGTATGCACCATCCACCGACCCCTGCTCCTCATGGGAGTCTCCCCTCATGGACCACTCATATGCCTACACTGCAGGTGATCAATGTTACTTTTATTATTATACCTATATATATATAAGCTCATTTGGGATTTTGAACAGGCAACCCTGAGGAAGCCAGCAGAGCCTGGCGATACGTGTTGGGTTTTTCCTTGCCTACCACGCACATTTCCACCATGCTATTTTTATGATAAGTATTACCTTCATACCATTCAATGTTGATGGATCTTATGCACTTTACTTATTGTTTATTTATGTGGGACTGTGCTTACACACCTGTGGTAGTGTCAGGGTGGCGTGCGGTATTTAGTCCTCACTGCCATGACTCATTGTATTAATTTGTCCTTGTTGTATCTGTTGTTCTCAATAAATTTGATACATACTTTTTAGATGTGCGGCTTCTTATCTCGGTATTCTTCTTTTTTCTTTGGTGCGATTGCATATTTAATACCGTGTGCCGGAACTCTTATATTGTATTATTTTGGTGTGCCCCCGTTTCTTAGGATAATTGTTTGAGTTTTTTAGCAGTGTGCTTATACACTGCCTCTCCGGGTGTGGCACCGCCATTTACGTTATTCACCTTTTACTTTTTGGTTTTCTACGATGGCTTTACATGTGGAGGAGAGGGAGGCTTCTTGGAACTCACAGGTCTCTGTTGTGTTCTAGGAGACTGGAGATTTGGAGGACGGTGGTGACTTTAGGGCACTTACCAGTGAATTGACCGATGCACACAAATTATTTTCCAGGGTTTGGTGGAATGTGAAGAGTTTAGAGGAATATATGAGATGTTCTATCATCCCAAGGGGTCTGAGGAAATTTCTGGCTTGGCAGGTTTCCCCTGAATTTAAAAATACCTGGGAACAGGGACTATCACAATGCTCCAAGATCCTTATGGGAATGCTTATAGAACATGATAGAGAGCTGTTATGTCATACTAAGCAAAGACTGGTCGGTTTGGAAGCTAAATTGGCATTACAGGATGGTACGAAAGTGGAGAACTATTATACTAAACTAAGGGATATCTTGGACAAATATGACAAGGAGATCGTGCTGGGTAAGAAGTCCAAATTTCAACGTGATAAAACGGATTTTGAGAATAAACAGGCTTTCAGGTGTAGGCAATATGCGCAGTCAGAATAGGGGTAATGCTATACATCCATCAACAAAGAATGTAGGAGGTCACTCTGAGCCAAGTGATAATAGCCAGAGTGAGGGTGATTTTTTATTGGAGGCCAGCGACGACGGAGGATAAGGAGGGGACTACGCAAATCCAAGAAAAAGAGGACCTCAACCACGCAAGGGCAAAAGCTATCCTCTCTTTCAGAAGAGACGCCTTCAACAATATTAAACAGTGTCGTGGCCCATGCCCTCCAAGTTATAAATCTGTCCTCACACAACTTGACCCCCCTTGAAAAGTCAGTATTAGAAAAGGGACTTTCCTTCTCTCCAATGAGTGTTTTGGATAAGTTTGAATTTGTTAAAGACACATATTTGTTTTGCAGACAATTATGTTTCAAACTTTTAAATGACCAACCATCAATGGTACATGATCTGGAGGAAGAAGAACGTGGTGCATTTATGGACCTTATGGACCTCATACGAGAGAATGATTCGGATACAGGTAGGAGGTGTTTCACTTTGCATAAACCCTCCTCATTGACCCCTTCCTTACACCTTTTTCCTCACATCCAGCTTTTCTTTCAAGCTATTGCGCATGAAATACGTAAACTTAAACCTGATCCCTTATATGGCAGAAATCTGGACAGACAAGAATCTGATACCATACGAAAATTACAAGCAAACTCTGCATTTGTCATTAAGGAAGCCGATAAGGGCGGAAATGTGGTCCTATGCGGGAAGCTAATAGACAACTCAGGAATAGGACTTTCTATACACCTTTGCCCTCTGACCCTACCTTGACCTTCAAAAATAAATTGAACCGGCTACTGAAGACAGCTCGGGAGATGTTTACCACCACTAAAAAGGAGTATCAATTTTTGGAGGTGAGTCAACCCATCATTCCGACATTCTATATGTTCCCCAAAGTCCACAAGGATCTTCAAAATCCTCCAGGGTGACCAATCGTGGCAGGCATTTGTGGCCTGTGTGAACAGGCCTGCACTTATGTTGACTTTTTTCTTCAACCAATGGTTTTAGGCCTAACATCTTATGTACGGGATTCCTTACATTTGATTGAGGTACTGGAACATGTTCCAATTACACCTGATGTATTATTGGTCACCTGTGATGTCGAATCCTTATATACCAACATTGCACATAAAGATGGTATTGGAGCTATCATCTACTTTCTGGAGAAGTCGGACTTTGGGGAACCAGCCCACCACACATTTTTGGTAAGTCTCCTGGAGTTTATTTTACAACATAACTATTTTATTTTTGATCGGACTTTTTACAGACAAGAGTCTGGAATGGCGATGGGGGCGCGTTGTGCACCCTTTTACGCCAACCTCTTTTTAGGGTGGTGGGAGGAGACATGCGTATACCTGTCGCCGCTTTTCCGTGAATGCGTGGTGGGCTGGTTTCGTTACATTGATGACGTATTTTTTCTGTGGCAGGGTCCTAAGGATGCCTGTATCCAGTTTATTGACTCACTGAACCAGAACCATCTGAATATTCATCTAACGTATAACATCTCGGAAGATACAGTGGATTTTCTTGACTTAAAATTACGCAAGGAGGAAGAGCATATCATCACTTCATTGTTCCGAAAAAGCACTGCCACTAACAGTCTACTCCATTATCGGAGCTTCCATCCGGCGTATATAAAAAAGGGAACTCCGAAAGGCCAGTTTCTTCGGTTACGGCGGTATTGCACCCGGATAACTGACTACAAGGTGGCCTCAGCTGATTTGTCGTCACGTCTTCAAAATAGAGGTTATCCCAAGAAGCTTATATCTCATGCCTACCAGGATGCCAAGGGCTCGGATCGGACACAGTTGTTTACTCCCAAACACAAAGTCAGGGATGGTAAGATACATCTCATTACACGATATAACAATCAGTGGACAGCACTCTACAGAATCTTGGAGAATCACTGGTATTTGCTTACATCTGACCAAAAACTGGTACCCTATGTAGATAACAAACCCAAGATCATTGCACGTAAGGCACCCTCTTTGAAGGACCAGCTTGTACGGAGTCATTTCCAGCGCCCTACACGGCAACTGGGAAGAGGTGTTAAACTAAAGGGTACACATCCGTGTGGCCAATGTAACATCTGTTTATTTATGTTGGGCCAGGATTACTTTACAAATGGCCAAGAGCTTGTACATCTTAAGAAATATGTTAATTGCCGCACGAGAAATGTTGTGTATGCGATCATTTGCCCATGTAAGAAATTATATGTGGGACAGACCTCACAAGAATTGCGTAAACGAATACAACAGCATATGTCGAATATAACTCTGGCTGATCGCGACAGGGCGAAGAAGGAGAAACCACTCACTTCTGTGGCTACACACTTCCTGGATCACCATGGAGGTAGGTACCATGGTCTCCAGGTGGTTGGGTTATAAAAAGTTCACTCTAATATTAGGGGGACACATATGATTTCACGTCTGCTTAAAGCTGAATCCCGCTGGATTTATAACTTAGATTGTTTGACTCCACAGGGTCTTAATGAAGAACTTCTGTTCACTGGATTTTACACTGGGTAATGTTGTGTCTGTTTTACTCACTCATTTTCTTTTTGTCTATGTTCTTTTTAGATGTTTTTTCGTTGCACGGGCAATTATTGGATTTTTTTCTGCACTCTCTTGGATATCTTCTCCTTCCTCTTCCCCTGGATCCACTTGGATTTGCCATTTGCTGGATTATCTGTTGAACTTTCCTTTGGATGTGAAGTGGGGGATATTCCTTGTCTGCATAAATTTTCAAATTTTTAGATTGGACAGATTTTGTTGAACAATTCTGGACCTTTTTTTTCCTTCCCCTGGGACTCACTTGGATTTGCCATTTGTCAGATTATCTGTTGAACCTTTCATGGGTCTGGAGTGGGGGTTATTCTTCGTCTATACACACTTTTGGAATGGACAGACTGCGCTGAACAATTCTGGACTTCTTATGCCCTTTTTCTTATAGATTATATTTCGACACATGTACCCCTCTCTGATCGTTGGTGCGGACCGTTTACTCTGTGGGCGACAGGACAAATAAATCCCTACCTCCTTTTCCCTCTTCCCTCCCCCCCCCTTTTTATTTTTTTATTTTTTTTACTATTATTAATTAAGATAATTTAGAATTTATATTACATAGAATAATGATACATAAAATACAATATATATATATATATATATATATATATATATATATATAAAACATACACAAAATATAGTTTTAATATAGAAAAAAGTTTAAAATATATTAATCTAGGGTATATATAGAATATAAACAATATAAAAACTATAAAAGGTATATATATAAAAATATATATAAATAAATATTTAGTATAAAATTCACGTGATAATGGATATGATTCAGACACTCTATCATGTTTGTGTTTTGTATTTTTATGCACTTTATATATGCACATCTTGCACTTTTGCCCCTTTACTGGCTTATATATTTTCTTTTTTCTTATTTTCCTAAGTTGATGGTATTTGTGGTTTTTGTTTTCATTCTGTTTTTTGTCATACCCTTAATTGTTTCCTTCCCCTTTGCCCTCGCGCTCACATAGTTCCTCTGCGCATGCGCCATGCCCTTAATTGCCTCAACATCGCGCTTTGCCGCTTCCAGTCTTTGGAACGTGGCATGCGCGCTTGTTGACGCTGCTTCAGGCTATTGAAGTGTAGCGCGTCATACGCTTTTACGCATGCTCATTGGATTATCTTTTTTGTTGGCGGATTGATGCGCCTATCCGATCTATTTGGTCCGGCGCATGCGCACACGGCAGTTCCGCCCGCCGAATTATATTTTCTCCTATATAGATGGTATGCACCATCCACGACCCCTCCTCTCCATGTGCATCCAATACAATGGTTTTAATTTGTCCTTGTTGTGTCTGTTGTTTTCAATAAATTTGATACATACTTTTTAGATGTGCGGCTTCTTATCTCGGTATTCTTCTTTTTTCTTTGGTGCTAACTGGCAGCCACCACTCATCAGTCTGTTCTTCTCCACAGCTCCTGTGCAGTGTGGGGTTTGTCCCCCAAACACATGAGTTCTAAAACCGCCTGCTGACGTTTACCCCTGGCTGTGCTGAAGTTGGTGGTGAAGGTCTTTCGCTGACCGGATGAGGAGGTGGTAGAAGAGGAAGCGGAGTAGGAAGAGGAGGGAACAGGAGGCA
This sequence comes from Bufotes viridis, assembly GCA_033119425.1. NCBI lineage: Eukaryota > Metazoa > Chordata > Amphibia > Anura > Bufonidae > Bufotes > Bufotes viridis. The sequence goes on along the minus strand of CM065591.1, from coordinate 244,739,129 downwards.
AAGAATAATGCCCTGCGATCCTCGGTGGTGGAAGGAGATCCGCCAAACCGCTTTCCGCCTCGGGCCCGGCCGCCACTACATTTACCCAGTGTGCAATTAGGGAGATATAGCATCCCTGCCCGTGCTTACTGGTCCATGTATCTGTGGTTATGTGGACCTTGCCACAGATTGCGTTGTGCAGTGCACACTTGATTTTATCCTCCACTTGGTTGTGCATGGAAGGACTGGTTCGCCTGGAAAAGTAGTGGCGGCTGGGAACAACGAACTGTGAGACAGCCACCACCATCAGCTGTTAAAAACAGTCCGTCTCCACCAGATGGAATGACAGAATTTCAAAGGCCAGTAATTTTAAAATGCTGGCATTCAGGGCCAGGGATCGAGGGTGGGTAGGTGGGTATTTTCTCTTTCTTGTTTGGGAGATGGACAGCTGACCGCCTGCGTGTGACATGGTGGAGATGCTTGGTGATGATGACGGAGGTGGTGGTGTTGGTGGCACATCCTCTGTTTGCTGGGTGGCATGTGCCACTGTGACTCCAGAGGTGGAGGAAGTGGCAGAGACAGCAGCAGAAGAGGAAGCAGGAGGAGCCTGAGACCTTTCTTGGTTTTTAAGGTGTTTACTCCACTGCAGTTCGTGCATTGCATGTAGATGCCTTGTCATGCAGATGGGCTCAGGTTTAGAACGTTTATGCCTCGCTTCAGGCTCTGATGGCACAACGTGCAAGCCACTCGTGTCTTGTCATCAGGACATTGTCTGCAGAACTGACACGCCAATGAACTCCTTGGAGCTGACTTTGGTGTGCTAGGTTCCTGGGTGCAGTGGACAGTAGCAGGCGTACTGTCTCGGGGACGGCCGCTCCGCTTCTACAGAATAAATTTCTTTAGGTCACATAACAGTGTAACTGAGCAATTCAATACAATTACTTCACTATCAACAAAAATTGGATTTTTCACGATTTAACAATTTAATTTGACAGAAATGCAGCGTAGACAGCAAATGTGCTATCTACCACAAAACCGGGGTTTTCGCAGCCAACTATGTAAATGCAGAGTTCCACAGGTTACTTAAAATGACTGAAATACAGGGTAGGCCTCAGATCTGCTATGAAGCACAAAACCAGTGTTTATTGCAACAAATGCAGTATGTCACCCCAAAAATTATAAAACAGTTTTTTCAGTGTTGTATGCAAACATGCTCTGTGTCACAACAGTACTGGTTTAATCCCCCAACTACAGAAAAGCAGTATGTCACCGCAAAATCATAAAACAGTTTTTTCAGCGTTGTACACAAACGTGCTCTGTGGTACGACAGTACGGGTTTTTTCCGCCAACTACAGAAATGCAGTGTTTTACCCCAAAATTAGAAAACAGGTTTTTCAGCGGTGTAAGCAAACGTGCTCTGTGGTACGACAATCAACGCTCATCTGCACAGCCCCATTGAAGTTAATAGGTCCAGATTCTGTGCAGGTGCAATGGGTTCAAGTCACGCATTGCACCCGCGTGGAATTCTCGCCCATGTGAAAGGTGCCTAGTACATGAGATCTTTTGATCAACTCTCCTATTCACCCTAATAGAGCTCTATGAGGGGGAATAGGATTTTTATAGTCTCATGCATAGCTCAGTATGGAGATTGCCATGGCAGGCCTGGAGCGCTTCAGCAGTGTCCAGGCTGCCATGGCAACCCATCGGAGACCCGCAATTTCACTGCGGGGGCTCCTATCAGAAGGCAGAGGTTACTGCATCTCTCTGCCTTCATTCACAGGTGCCGCTATCAGCATTGATCGTGGCACCTGAGGTGTTAAATGACCGAGGGGAGGTTTGAGATCGCAGCTCACTGTCAGTGTGGGTGCCGACTGTATAATATAGCCAGCACCCGCCGTGTACGGAGCGGGCCTGCTGCAGAGGCTGGCTCCATACATCCCCTCAGGCATTATAATGTTCAGGTACGTCATATGCGTGAAGGGGTTAAGGATAATATCTACAGTTGACCAGTTAAGGGCAGGTTCACATTCATATTATGAACTCCATTACTGGTTTCCTGTTGACAGGACTTTCTTTTCCGTCCTGGATAACGGAAACCAGACGGATCCATTATGTTTATCCATAGGCTTCTATTATGATGAATCAAAATGGAATACCTCTAAAGGTTTCCGTTTTGAATTCCGTATTACAAATTCACTTTTCTTCAGTTATAATATATTATAACCCACTGTACCACACAGCTATTTTGGCTGTGTGCTAACTATATCGGCATTATCCTTGCAGTCCCCTGATATTCATCATTTAACCCCTTTATAGGAATCCGAACTGTAACAAATTGCATTTTTGTCTAAAATGGCTGCTGCATATGTTAGGACATGGAGCAAGGAACTCTGGGAACGAGGGATCACCCACAATGCCATGCATGCAGCCAATCAGCAGCCAGCTAGCCCTGTGATGTCACAGCCCTATAAATAGCCTTAGCCATCTTGGATTCAGACATTTTCCAGTGTACATAGTGCAGGGAGAGACATTAGCAGGCACTATGGACAGTGTTAGGAAAGACTTGAAAACTTATATTTTGTTCAATAGAAGTTCAGAGAAAGAGGATAGAATTGTAGGGAAGGGATAGGGAGGAATTATTCCACAGTATTGAAGCAGAACAGTGTTCAATAGGAGAGTGTACAGCCTGGGTAATAGGAACAATCCTATTACACCTTGTTGCACTGACTGAGGATCCAAATTGCCATTCTACTGCTTCTCCGTTCAGGTTTGCAATACCTCTGTAATTCCAGCAATTTCAGCAAGTTCTTGTTATTGGGTCTTATTAGCCCTTGTGCAGTGCAGTTATATATATGTTCTAACATCTTTTTTTGTCGTGTATCAGTGGGGGAAAAGAAAAAGGGATTATTAGCCATTGTGTGGTGAAGTGAGAAAATTACTGCCCTTTTTGGTGTGTATTAGTGGCAAAAAAAACGTTATTTGCCGTTCACGGCCGCAGTTATATATTCTATAGCCTTTTTTTGGCGTGTATTAGTGGGGAAAAAGAAAAAGGGCTTATTGGCTGTTGTGTGGTGAAGTGGGAAAATTACAGCCTTTTTTGGCATGTATTAGTGGCAAAAAAAAGTATTATTTGCCGTTCACGGCCACGGTTATATGTTCTAAAGCTCTTTTTGGCATGTATTGGTGGGAGAAAAAGGGGCTTATTAGCCATTGTGTGGTGAAGTGAGAAAATTTCAAGGAGGGCTGAGCCATGTGCCCTGCATGGCACAGGTCTTCAATCTGGTTGTGAAGCGGTTCCTGAAGTTTTCCACCCATCTGCAAGACATCCTAAAAATGGCCAGGAAACTTTGCATGCACTTCAGCCACTCGTACACCGCCAAGCACACCCTTCTTGAGCTGCAGCAGCAGAACCGCGTCCTCCAACACACTGATATGCTACGTTTCCACCCTTTTTAATTCCACCCTCCATATGTTGGACCGACTGTATGAACAGAGAAAGGCCATAAATGATTTCTTGATGATCCAAGCAAACAGAGGTACTCCCCTGTGTAACTTCGATGTTAGCCAGTGGCAGCTCATGCGTGACACCTGCCATTTGCTTGTGCCCTTTGAGGAGGACACTTTATTTTTCAGTCACCAGGACTACGGAATGAACAACGTCATTTCACTGATTGATATCCTAGAAAAGATGCTGGTATATCTGGCAAATGGCCCGATGCATAATCCCTTGCGTAGTGACAGCTGAATTGTCACCATTCGGCAGAGGGATGACTACTGGCTCTCCACCATGTTAGACCCTTGCTACCGGTCCAAAATAAGGGCCTTTTTTTACACCCGCTGAGAGGGAGGACAAAATGAACTATAGAAACATCCTATCTAGCCAGTTAGATGCTGCCTATCTGTGCCATCGCCCATCATCTCACAGCTCTGACCGGGACCTTTGCACTCTCGTTCCACTGCCATGGCCGCTGTTGTGGGATGGGAGGGTAGGAACAATACCAGCTTCATCAGCAGCAGCTTGAGTCTACAGTCGATAATGAGCAGCTTTCTTCACCCGCCTAGTGAACAAACTACACACCAGCAGCTAGACATAGAGCAGAACCTAAACCAGCAGGTGGTGGCATACTTAGAGTGCACCCTGCCAGCCGTCATTGAAGATCCGCTGGACTACTGGGCAGCCAAACTGGATTTGTGGCCACAACTGGCCGAGTTTACCCTGAAAAAGCTGTCCTGCCCTCCCAGTAGTGAGGCATCAGAGCGGGTGTTTAGTGCGGCGGTGGCCATAGCTTCCCCAAGGAGAACTCGCCTGTCCTCCCAAAATGTGGAGAGACTGACCTTTATCAAGATGAATCATGCGTGGATCAGCCAGGATTTCCACCCACCAACGCCTGATGCATCAGATTAGATCATCCATGCTGCCTCACCCAAATCTTGACAAAAGAGACCGGTTTCTTCTGGCTACCTGCTATAATTACTATTCTGATGCTGCCACCCGCCTGATGCCATACATATGATGCCAAGTGCTCCATCTTACACCCACCATTTTCAGGAAAAACTGTTAGTGCCACCCACCTCCCAACTCTGTCACTGGGTCACTCTGTGTTCTCCTGATGCTGTTGCCACCTCCACACTATGTCACCTTGCCACTCTGTGGTCTCCTGATGCTGCTGCAACCACTGTCACCTTGTCACTCTGTGGTCTTCTGATGCTGCTGCCACCTCCACACTATGTCATTGTGCCACTCTGTGGACTTTTTATGCTGTTCCCAACCTCCCCACTTTATGACTGTGCCACTATTTTGTCTTTTGGGCCTGGTTGACATCATCATTTATTTGACCTTTCTTCTGATCTGTCAGAAAGGAAGGAAAAATGAGATGCACAATGGATCCTGCCTGTGTAGCATCGGTAAGGCTTGTATGGTTCCGTCAGAATTGGCTTATGATTTGGTAACTAAAAGCAGGGGAGGGTACAAAACACAAAAGACAGGCAAATATTCTATTTACGTGTCATCTCTGTTTTGGATCCATTACTGTTTTTTTTTTTTTGCATTAGCAATACTGATGGATTACTGACCAAATGCTGACTGAGTGAAGGAGAATGCTTAACAGACAGTATCTGTTTTTTGGAGGGGTTATTGTTCTGACGGATCAGAGGAAGGGCAAAATAATCAGTGACGTCAACACAAACTTACTGCTGACACTCTTTCCATTCTGTCAGGGGGGCTCTACTTGTATAAGCATTTATTAGAACAGGTTCTGTAGACATCTATGTGCAATCAGCTTTCGACGGTGTAAAAGAAGTGCGCTCTTTCACGCTACAGTAGGTTCTTGGGCCTCTGCACTGTTCTTTATTCCTGCCACTAACATCGACCTGTTTTGGCCTCGTAACTGCCCAAATAAGTAAAGTGTGCCGTGATTCTAAGAGCGACGTTTGTCATGTGCATGTCATACTGACTCACAGTATTGTTTCACTAACACAGCAGACTCACTATGCGTGTTGCTGCAAGGCACAGTGTTCTACACCACTATACAGGCTCTCTGCAGCGAGGAAATAGCTGTTTTTTAACATGATTTACCACAAGTTAATTTGGATCAAACCGAATCTTTTTTGAAAATTCGGCGAACCGACCAAATCGAATTTTTGTGAAATTCGCTTGCCTCTAATCACTGCTTTAGGATGTTATTATGATGTTTTTAAATCAAGACAATAAAACCTTGAGGATTTTAGCTGGTGTTGGTTGGTCCTTTCTTTTCATAGAGTGAAATTTTAGTGGTAGTGGAGTTTGTGCAGATTTTTATCAGGAATTCAATGGTTAAAGAAAATAGGCTATTATGCTATTCATCAAATAAATTTGGATATTTTGAGAATCCAAGGACGATATTGTCTTTTATTAACATTCAATTCACTGTACCCATCAATGCCAAAATCTCGGCATCACAACAATACTCTAGGAAATAGCAAGCCATCAAAATAAAGACAGCGGATGCAAAATTAAGCAACACGCTTAGTAGCTTCTATGGGTTACAGCTACGAATCCTGTCTTGCCCCCGACACCTTTCTATTTAAATGAAGGTTCCACTCAGATGCTTGCCAAGTTATGCAGGAAGGAAGGCACAGCTCAGCAGAGGCATGAGGAATTCATTCAGAGATGACGGCTATTAATGATATGACTCGCTTGAATGGATGAATATAAAACAAACTGGTAATCTGGAACAATTACTTGCAGCTCCTATTCACTGAGCCTTTTGTGTATGTAATAAAACAGATGCAAATAAGAATATAGAAATGCATTCGACAGGCAGGACAATGAAAGGTCACTGGATCACAGTGTTAGATTTTCTGTGCAATAATGAGGCAAGCATTATTTATTTGCACCCTTCACTTTACCTTTCCTATCTATCTCTGAAAGCAGAGATTTGTATGTCAGATTTAACAGGGATAATGACATGTTGTACACCACGGTAGGTCATTGTCATTAGCTGGAGCCAGAATTAGTTGGAACAGACAGACAATCGCTATACGCGTTTCCAAGTAAAAAAGCATTCTTTCATGGTAAATGCCGTTGTCCAACTTTTCATGTAGATTAAAAACACAAGTGGCTTTCTGAAAAGGAACTTTACACAGGTTCCACAAGTGTATTTTCATTTGTATTTATGCGATCTAGTAGCTGAATAGACCTACATGCATTTCAGCAGTTTCAACTTTAATCACCAAGACATTCATCTTTCATACTGGTTTATGTAAAAGGTAATTGTGCAACATTAAAGAGTTAAAAGGAGAAGAGTTAAAGGGATGATTCAGATTTTCAACCAGAAGTATGGGCAGTAAATGCATCACTTAAAGTTCACATTTCTAAGACTTACTTCAGATGGTCTGGTATTGTTTGCCAATCAAGAAGAGCTGTTCCGCTTTGTGGGACCAGTTGAAGCCAACCCTACTTTTTCCATAGGCAGCTGGCTTACCCAAGTGCTAGTACCTCCTTCCGTCAGCAGGATCAATGGCAAGCCTGTATTCTCCATGCTTTCTTTCAGCATTCTGTTACCTGAAAATGTGTCTTCAGCAAATCAAATAAACTAGTCAACAGGAAATGCTAATGTTAAGATTTATGACACAAGACTCCATTTGGCTGAGTAGTAGAGTTCATAGATTTGGGTAAAAACTGCCTTCTGTGACAGGAATGGACTAGTGAGCAAGGACCTTCATTGCCTACTTCAAGTGAATACAATCTGTCCTGGTCATGCGATGGACATACAGATATACAGCTGCATCAGTCCTGAACCAGTTGACCCATCACATGACCAAGATAGAGTTATATCAACTGAATATGAGCAATGAAGGTTCCTCCTAGATAATAGCAAATAGAGATCATAAAAAAGTGAGCCATTGATACAGAAAATATACTGGCTATAGGAATATTTGTATAATGTAATGATTGCATAACTTTATTTTCTACAAGTGCTACCACTCCCATTCTCCAGGTTAGGTTATGTTAACCTCCTGTAGCGGTGAGACCATGTCAACAACACATGACTACTGCAGTCAATCTTTGGCCTCACTGGTGCATGTAAGAGGCCAGTGATTGGATGCAGTAAATTTTGTTTTCTCTTTAGCTTCTTCTTTAGCAATGCAATTTTTGTTGTCTTTATTAGGTTTTACATCATGTAAGGTAAATTCTGTTGTATGTACAAAAATATTTATTCTTTGACCTGTTATAAATCCGCATGATGTAATCTGTAGTGAAGGTAATCTTCTTACTAGTGTCTGTATTTGTGAGTTATAACTTCCCATCTGATCCTCAGCTGTGTCATGTAACCTGCGCTCTGGCTTTCCAAATAACACAGCAGGAAGCCAGTTTCTCTATGTATTCCTATGGGTGCCTCAATGTCAGTCTCATAGAAATGAATAAAAAATTAACTGACTTCCTGTCCTTTGCCAGTTGGAAATGCGAGACCTGGTCACATGACACAGCTCAGGATCAGAAGGGAATTTATAACTCACAAATACAGTCAACAGTAAGAAGATTACCTTCACTACAAATTGCATCATGCAGCTTTCTAACAGGTCAGAGAATAAACATTATTTGTGTGAGTGCTTCTTTAATAAAGATTACTAAACACATAAAATCTTAATGAAGGACATACAATTAATGTAACAAAGAAAGTGACATACAATTCATATAAAATAAGATAAAATAGTTGCCAAAGTTTATGGTATATCCATAAGTTTCACTTTTGTTGAATATATTCAATATAACCTCTCACTTGTATCATATACAGTGCTTAATATAATCCATGCCAGCTTTTTAATGCTGGAGATGCTATTACTCAATATGCCCAAAGTTTTCATATGAGAAAAAAGTTCTTATACTGCATCCATGCACAGTAATATTCAATGAGATGTTGGGATTGGGAAAAATGTCAGGCCTGAATCTTGGAGGGACCTATTAAAATGTTGGTCTGATCTGAGGTCTGATTGTGGGTCTCATAAACATTGAAACTCTGAACTGACATCTTATTGGGACTCTGATCTAATGTTTAATTGGGGGTCTAATCTGGGACCTTATAAATATTGAGGGCCTAATCTGAGGTCTGATTGGGGTTCTTATTAACATTGGGGGGTCTGTTCTAAGGTCTGATTAAAGGGAATCTGTCATCTGCCTATTACCTTTGTTTTTTTCATTTATCCAAGTGTAATAAATTACCTTATATCCATGTCTTCTTCTTTTAGTTGTGTGTCTTGTATTTTCTTCAGAAAAACGCTTTATCCATTATGCAAATTAGGCTCTAAGGAGCCCAGAGGGGCTTTTTTCCTCTTTCAATGTGCCCAGGAACGCTCTGATGTGCCCGACCCGCCTAATTTTCAAACATAGGAACGCCTCCAGCATCTCAAATCGCCTCCCAGAGGCGAGGCTAAGTGCTCTGACCCCACCCCCCACCCCCACCTCCGCTCTCTGCCAGAAACATCCGCGATCTTCCTCTCGCCGGCAGCCCGAAATCTCACGCAGGCGCAGTGCCGGCAATTGCCTGCGCCTGCACGATCGTACGGCAACAGAGGGCAACAACCTCAACATCATCACTGGGCATGTGAAGTAGAACAGTGAAGTAGAAATCCAACATGTCCGATCCTTATTTCCCCAATATTAGCGGTCAGGAGAGAGTCGGGAGGCCCCATGTACATTAGACAGTCAGATAAGTTAACAGTATAGATGTAATGTAATGTTTATAGCTAGCTAAGGCTACTTTCACACTAGCGTTAATATTTTCTGGTATTGAGATCGGTCATAGGCTCTAAATACCGGAAAAAAATGCCTCATTTTTGTCCCCATTCATTGTCAATGGGGACGAAACATAATTGAACAGAACGGAATGCTCCAAAATGCATTCAGTTCCGTTTTCATACCGGAGAGCAAACCGCAGCCTGCTGCGGTTTGTTTTCCATTCTGGGATGCGGAGCAAGACGAATCCGTCATGACCCACAATGCAAGTCAATTGGGACGGATCCGTTTTCTCTGACACAATATAAAACGGATCAGTCACCCATTGACTTTCAATGGGGTTCATGACGGATCCGTCTTGGGAATGTTAAAGATAATACAAGTGGATCCGTTCATACCGGATGCAGATGGTTGTATAATCAGTAATGCAAGCGTTTTTTCCGAACCCTGCCAGATGCTGCAAAAACGCTAGTATGAAAGTAGCCGGAAAGGGAACCTGTCACCATAAACATGCAAATTAATCTGCCAGCAGCATGTCATAGTGCAGGAGGATCTGAACAGATTGATATATGGGTTTGCTAGAAAAGACTCAGTATAACTTGTATTTCATTAATTTAAATCTCTGCTTATTCTGGGCTTTGAAGTCAAGGAGATGGTTCTGTCAATGACCGACAGTCTTCCTCTATGACTGCGTATACACAGATAGCTGTCAATCACAGTTGGAACGACCTCCTTGACTTCAAAGCTCAGAATGAGCAAAAATTTAAATGTAAAATTTACTGAATCTTTCCCCACAAAATCATATGTTAATCTGCTCATCTCTTTCGACTCTATAACATGCTGCCTGCATTTCAGACACCATGTTTAATGTGACAGGTTCCCTTTAATTTGTACCGATGGTTTGATATGTTGACGACGTATTTTTTAAGGACTGGATGACTAAAAGTAGATACCTATTACTATTTGAACATTTCATAAAAGGAAAGTAAACATATGTGAAAAACTATTAATTTATGTACTTATTTGTTTCTATGTACTTGGATATGTGTGTGCTCCGCATAAAGCAGTAATAAATAGCACTTAGAATTCTGGACTGCTATTTTGCGTCTATATTTTTAGGTCTACACGACTTTGATGAGGACATTACTTAGTGCTTGCCATTTATTTTCAGTAATTCAAATAGTTCTTCTACAAAATGCAGATTTTGTATGAGAAGCTCATTAAAATGCATTAATGAATTTCAATGAATGTAATTAAATAGAAAATAAAAATTTCAAGCACTTTTTTTAATTGCCCAGTGTTGAATAATAGAAATGTCAACAATCAGATATTTTTGGCCAAACATTCACAAAAAAAATTATATATTTATGCTGTGTTTTCAATTAAATGTAATTGTAATTAATAGTTAAAGAGAAGCAAACAATATAAATTATGTTGTGGTTTCAGGTACTTTCAGCAAAGACTTATTTAGTGAATAGGTCTCTTAACTGTCAGGCCCAAGTTTACTAGACAGGGAAAGCAAGAGTGGTAGAAAGCATTAAATGCTACAAGTCAATGAACCATGGTTCTTGTGGTTACAGTAGCTTCCATGCTGTGAACTCCAAGGCTTTTCTAGCTTCATTTAGCAGCCTTCTCTGTGGCATTTAGATCCCTGAGCTCTACAAAACAGGCAAAACACTCATTTGTAAAAGAGAAAAAATACAAGCTGCCTGGAACTCCCAAGCAGAAACACAGGTGTCCTATTTTATTTCCACAGCACATCAGACACACTAATATATAAAACAGGGCATGATGAAGGCTTGAAAATAACTGACTCCCACAACTAAGTTTCAGACATGGAACTTTTATATCAAAATACTGTAAAATGTCCAATTCAATAAAAAGGTTTGGCGTAAGGGCATATTGATAGCCATACTGGACATGGAGAGAGCTAAATATCAGATAATATCCAAGGAAGTATGCTAAATGGTGAACAAGGATAGGGAGTTCATTGTGTCAGTGATAAATGAAGAACAATGTGGAGGTTATAAGATAGGACAAGATAGTGAGAGAAGACAGCTGTCAGAACAGTCATGGTAGACTGGAAGTAAAAAGAAGTGGAGATGAGTAACAAACATTTCTAAAGTAACCTCCCAAAGAACATCTAATATTACCACTTCAAATAATCTTGAAATATTAATCTGATTTAAGAATGGGGACAGGTGTTTTCCCTTGTAAAATAGTATTTCAACTTATCTTGGAGTACACATGGAGTACTGTGTACAGTTCTGGGCTCCTGTGAACAAGACAGACATAGCAGAGCTGGAGAGAGTTCAGAGGAGGGCAACTAAAGTAATAACTGGAATGAGGGATCTACAGTACCCTGAAAGGTTATCAAAATTAGGGTTATTCACTTTAGAAAAAAGACGACTGAGGGGAGATCTAATAACTATGTATAAATATATCAGGGGTCAGTACAGAGATCTGTCCCATCATCTATTTATCCCCAGGACTGTGACTGTGACAAGGGGACATCCTCTGCGTCTGGAGGAAAGAAGGTTTGTACACAAACATAGAAAAGGATTCTTCACTGTAAGAGCAGTGAGACTATGGAACTCTCTGCCTGAGGAGGTGGTGATGGTGAGTACAATAAAGGAATTCAAGAGGGGACTGGATTTATTTCTGGAGTGTAATAATATTACAGGCTATAGGTACTAGAGAGGGGTCGTTGATCCAGGGAGTTATTCTGATTGCCTGATTGGAGTCGGGAAGGAATTTTTTTTCCCCTTAAGTGAGGAAAATTGGCTTCTGCCTCACAGGGGTTTTTTGCCTTCCTCTGGATCAACTTGTAGGAAACAGGCCGAACTGGATGGACAAATGTCTTTTTTCGGTCTTATATACTATGTTACTATGTTACTATGTTATCTTACATTCATGGCAAGAAGCAGATTAGCCAAAAAATATTTCTTGTGGCATTATATTTCAATACAAATGACTCAGTCATTGCTGATGCAGAAATATGGTAATATCTTTTTGAAGGTCTTGTGAATTAAAAACTCAAAAGACTTGAATTATTAAATGGTAAAAGGTACTCCTTTACCTAGTCTGCCAGTTCCTACAAGACCTTCATCTGACCAAACAGCAGAAGTCCTATCTATTGGAAGGTGAAAATAACTTTGATTACTAATTTATCCTAAAAAAAATCCTGTTTTCCTAATATAAGAACATCATGACATTGAGAAGATCAATAGTAATTGAAATGTTTAGGTAGGCTCAAACACTGACTCACAAAAAATTGTGATGTTGATTGCATAAATTAGACCAATTAGGTAAATTATATAAAAAAAATTAAGAGATAGAATTTTGCATTCTCTCTATCTCTCTCTCTCTTTCTCTCTCTGCCCTCCTTAGAATGAAAAGGGCTGTTTTATAAATGTCATAGAATAAGGTCCCCCCACTCAATGACCTCTTTAGTCAGAATGTCAAAAACTGCTCCCCAGTTATGAGCTTATCCATCTTTTGATTTGAATGTACATAATAATTATTTTACATAAATGAGGACTTGGTTAATGCCATTGGTCGTCCCCATACAGACTCATGGTTTGCCAGCAGTAGAATGCTGTTTAGATGGCACAGTCTGTTGCTGCCAAGCAACGATTAAGGAGCCTGCACAAACAAGCATATTACCGATGAAAGAGCGTTCTGTTGTTCATCAAGAAATCAACAGCACCTTTACACCATCAGATAATCACTAACTAGGGTTCCGATCAACGCTCATTAATGATTGTCCGCCGGATTCTCAGCCCCTGTGGAGTGGCCTTTAGTTGTCTGTGCCCCCTCTTGTTTAAGGTAACACTAGTGCTGTGAAATTAAGGTAAAAAAAAAAAGCTGTGGAGCAATAGAGAAATTAACTATTTTTTTGGGGCTTGGAAAAGGGACCTGTACATTTGTGAGCCTGTGGAACTGGAGTAATTCCACATTTAAATATCTATCTATCTATCTATCTATCTATCTATCTATCTATCTATCTATCAATCTATCTATCATTATCATAATCCAATCTTTCTCAATGTCTTGGCTCAAAATTATAGCTTCTGCTACGAAATCCCAGCCATTCTCTACAGACTCATTGTTTTGATTTGTTCTGAAAATACAATGAAGTCTTCAGACAGAAAAAGTAAACCTTATTAGATATTGCCTCTGGCAACTTCACAATCAAGTGTTCCTGCAATTACATTCTGCTACACATCCTTTGTCTCATCTTGTTAAATATGTTAGAAAAAGAAGATATCTAAACTGGTGCTTAGAATTTTAATCTGTTTGTTGTGGCTAGGTTCCTTTATATTCCCATCATTGATTTGTGTTTTGAAAACGAGAGTTAATAACTGAAAGCCTTATAAATTGTTCTTTTTCGTTTGTGAAAAATATGAAACATTTCCATCTTTGATAAAAAATTATTTAGAAAACGGAAAGTACTTGTACTTGCTTGGTACAGCTGGTAGTCTCAATCCAAGTACAATGGTGTCAGGATTAGTACATGCATCTGGCGGTATTATAATACGTGTAGGTCTCCCATAGAGGTGCAAGTGCAAAGAATCCAACAGAAAAAAATGGGAGCCTATTCTTTCACGTGCTTTATTATGGCAGCATTTATCCATAGAATCATTACATCAAAGGAAGAAAATTTTTGACATGCTGCACCCTACATAGCATCATATTGTAGAATACAAAACCCATGTGGCTCTCTAATATGGCCTTTTTTACATAGTTAAGACATTATACCATATTATACTGTAATTAAATCTTGTTTAACCAGATCACTATTGCTGCACAAATACAAATGTTTCAGCAGTAGGGTGGTAAGATGTTAACTGTGAAAATATCATATAACATGATGTTCGGTAACCAATGGTGCTGCAAATCCCTGTGACTGCACTGTTATGACAGAGCAGCATTTTAAAGGAAAACTAAGAACTGAAGCAGTGCTACAGCACTGCTAAGTCATTATCCCCATTTATGCCATGGCACAGTAGGGTATCTTCAATGGAGGGAGACCATGCAACTGCTATGGGGCCCAGGAGCAGGGGGCTCAACTCTGAACTCTGTCTTCTTTTCCCAACACGAAAACACAGAATTTTGATGGAACCGCCACTCAATGCAAAGAGACTGTTGCCGATTCCTTTCCAGAGGGAGTTTGCTCTGTTACCCATCTGCTCTTCTGAAATGGGATCGCGGAGTGCTCATGGTTGCTATGGTAGCTTAAGACCTTACAGGTTTGCCAAGTACAGAAGGTCATTATGTTTAATAAGCTGAGTGACAGGCAAGTATAACACATGTGTAGCAAGGTATTTTAGTGATTCTTTCCCTTTAATTCCTTGTAATGTAGTTGGTTAGTGGTACCAGGTATCTGGCTGTATTCCTGAGGTCTGAAGTACTGTAATTATACATGCATACTGCACACTGATGACCTTTAGGAGGGGTCAGGAATCTAGAAAACATCTAGGCATGTAAGAAAAAATTTAGATCCACTGACGACATTGATCAAGTAAAATGTCTTGTGACTACCACTTCTCTTTGTATGATATGATTATCGACCTGAAGCCTGGTAGATAGGGAGCTCGCTCATTTGTTAACGGCCCAGGTGACTTACTTTACTTTGTAAGCTATATTTTGTATCTTTAATGTATTTTATCATGGTTTAGTAAACTTTTTATGTACCTAAGCCGTGTGAATCCCATTTTGTTTCCGGAACTCGGAATTCACAGTAAAACAATACACTACACTACATTCATAGTGTAGTCAAAGGATTGTTGGCATGTACCCCAGTGACTGATGAATATATTTCAATGACCCAGAGGATAAAGGTAACATGTTATTTAGGCCGCACAGTGAACGGTGTAAATTTAAAACACAAAACATTAATGCGGGATTGTGATATTTTTCCATTTTCCCAAATAAACTCAAAATGGTGGCATTCTAACTTGTCTTGCAAAAAAATTATTCAGTTGCATCAATGGCAAAATAAAACAGTTATGACTCTGAATGTAGCCACATAAAAACAAAATAAATAGGCTTGGTAATGAAGGAGGTGATATTGTGGTAATGAAGTGGTTAAACAACCAGCTTCAGTTCTATCAAATTTGAATATTTTTGTAAATTTCTGTAAATGTATAAGGAACTGGGATATTCAATTAACAAATAGCTGTTCAAACTAGATTGTACACAAACCACTAGCAAATGTAGTCAATAGATAGATATGTAGAAGACTTTACAGAACTCTGAGGTGCCTGCCAATGGCCCATTACCATAATAATAAACATTAAAGGGTTGTCTCACTTCAACAAATGGGATACATGTATTGTAATTGTTTATACTGCCTCCTTTACTGGCTTTATTCATTTTTCTATTTTATTATACACTTAAATGAGATCTATCCTGGCCTGCAGTTCAACTTTAGAGATAATGTATTCTAGTGTATATCACTGTGCAGTGCAGCAACATGTATAGCTAGTCCTTTCTGGTAGCAAAACATTTACTGTGCTTCTTAATGACATGTCACATATATGGATTCACACATCATCGTGCAGCCATCAACACTCCTAGGTAACCCCTAGTTAAACAAAAAAAAAAGCATACCACATTCCTCACTAAAGCGAAAAAAAAAATGTTGGATGCCTCTGCAGATGTCCCAATGACCCTTTAGTGGAACAAAATATGAACATGAACGCAGCGCCAAAAAAGTAGAGGAGAAAAAAAAAGGTTCTTTTAGAGATGGCCCGAACTATCCACCGGCGAGCAGTTCCCGGCGAACATAGCTTGTTCGCGTTCGCCGCGGCGGCCGAACACATGCGATGTTCGGTCCGCCCCCTATACATCATCATTGAGCAAACTTTGACCCTGTACCTCACAGTCAGCAGACACATTCCAGCCAATCAGCAGCATACCCTCCCTCCCAGACCCTCCCACCTCCTGCACAGCATCCATTTTAGATTCATTCTGAAGCTGCAGTCTTAGTGAGAGGAGGGAGAGTGTAGTTGCTGCTGATTTAATTGGGAAATCGATAGCTAGGCTAGTGAATTCAGTTTCCACTCCAGTCCTGAAAGACTCATCTGATCTCTGCTGTAAGGACAGAGTCCTGACAGCACCCCAAAAAGCCATTTTTAGGGCTGCAACATTAGTCTGCTTTTTTTTTTTTTCTCCATATATATATATTGCAGTTGCCTGGCCTGCCCGTGTGTGAGGAGCTGCAGGCCAACAGACAGTAGTGTGCCCACTGCAAGTGCCCACCCCTGCATCCCGTGTGGCACAAGGTATTAAAAAAAGGCATTTAATTTTTACACTTTAGTGTAATTTCAGTTGCTTGCCTGCTAGTGTGTGTCAGGCGACTTCCACTGACTGTAGTGTGCCCACTGCCAGTGCCCACCCCTGTCATCCCGTGTGGCACAGGACTTTGCATCAAAAAAAGGCATTTAATTTTTACACTTTAGTGTAATTTCAGTTGCTTGCCTGCTAGTGTGTGTCAGGCGACTTCCACTGACTGTAGTGTGCCCACTGCCAGTGCCCACCCCTGTCATCCCGTGTGGCACAGGACTTTGCATCAAAAAAAGGCATTTCATTTTTACACTTTAGTGTAATTTCAGTTGCTTGCCTGCTAGTGTTTGTCAGGCCGACTTCCACTGACTGTAGTGTGCCCACTGCCAGTGCCCACCCCTGTCATCCCGTGTGGCACAGGACTTTGCATCAAAAAAAGGCATTTCATTTTTACACTTTAGTGTAAATTCAGTTGCTTGCCTGCTGCCAGTGTGTTTCAGGCCCACTTTCACAGACTGTAGTGTGCCCACTGCCAGTGCCAACCACTGATACCGGGTGGCACAGTAGCTTGCCGATAAATAAGGCATTTAATTTTTAGACAGTAGTCTAATTTCAGTTGCTTGCTTGCTGCCAGTGTTTGTCAGGCCCACTTCCACTGACTGTAGTGTGCCCACCACTGATACCGGGTGGCACAGTAGCTTGCCGATAAATAAGGCATTTAATTTTTACACATTAGTCTAATTTCAGTTGCTTGCCTGCTGCCAGTGTGTGTCAGGCCCACTTCCACAGACTGTAGTGTGCCCACTGCCAGTGCCCACCACTCATACCGGGTGGCACAGTACCTAGCATGCGTAGTACCACTTATCTAAAATAAAATGACAGGCAGAGGCAGGCCACCCCGCAGGGGCCGTCGTGGTGGTGGTGCTGTGATTTCCACTGTTCCTGGAATAATGCCTAGTGTTCAGAGGCCACATACCCTGAACCCGAATAATTCTGAGGACATAGTTGACTGGCTTAGACAGGACACCCAATCTTCAACAGCTTCCGCTAAGAACTTTGACGCACCATCCTCCTCCAGCTCAGCTTCTGTCACCTGCTCTCAAGTTACCACGCTCCCGCCCGCCGCCACCACCACCACTGCCACCACAGCCACCACAGCCACTTCACTTGATCCGTCAGAGGAGTTATTTACACATCATTTAGATGCAATTAGTGATGCGCAACCATTATTGCCAGATGATGTAGATTACAGGGATATGTCTCAGTCAGGCAGGATTACACACATGGACGTACAGTGTGATGATGATGATGATGTTGTATCCGCTGCTGCTTCCTTTGCTGAGGTGTCAGATACAACTGAAGCGGGTGATGATGACGATGTGTCCACGGATGCCACGTGGGTGCCTTCTCGAAGAGAAGAAGAGGGGGAAAGTTCAGGAGGGGAGACAGAGAGAAGGAGGAGACGAGTTGGAAGCAGGGGGAGGTCGTCGCAAGGAGTTAGTGGCACAGTCAGACAGCATGTATCGGCACCCAGGGTCAGCCAGACAGCACGCCAGTCAACGCATGCTGTTGCCACCACCACAATTCCGTCATTGCAAAGCTCAGCAGTGTGGCATTTCTTTTGTGTGTCTGCCTCTGATAACAGCGATGCCATTTGCAACCTGTGCAAAAAGAAACTGAGTCGTGGGAAGTCGAACACCCACCTCGGTACAACTGCTTTGCGAAGGCACATGATCTCACATCACAAACACCTATGGGATCAACACATGAGTACAAGCAGCACACAAACTCAAAGCCACCATGCGCCTCCTGGTCCAGCATCTTCAGCCACATCAACCTCTGTTGTCCTCCCTGCCCCCTCTCAAACAACCGCCACTCCGCCTCTCACCTTCAGCAGTTCCTGCTCATCTGCCCACAGTAAGGTTTCTGTCAAGGACATGTTTGAGCGTAAGAAGCCAATGTCACAGAATCACCCCCTTGCCCGGCGACTGACAGCTGGCTTGACGGAACTCTTAGCCTGCCATCTTTTACCATACCAGCTGGTGGAGTCTGAGGCCTTCAAAAAATTTGCTATTGGGACACCACAGTGGAAGGTACCCGGCCAAATTTTTTTTTCAAAAAAGGCAATCCCAAACCTCTACAATGTCATTGAAAAGGAAGTCATGGCATCTCTGGCATACACTGTTGGGGCAAGGGTCCATCTGACCACTGATACCTGGTCTGCAAAGCACGGTCATGGTATATCACGTACACTGCGCATTGGGTCAACCGGCTGACAAGCATGGAATGCGTGGCTCCGCAGCAGAGTTGGTGACACCACCACGACTTGCAGGCAGACCTACTGCCACCTCCTCTACTCCTACTCCATACTCTTCGATATCCTGCTCAGCTGAGTCCTCTTCTGCTGCGGCGTCTGGCTGCACATTAACTGAATCCCCCCAGCTCCCCACGGGCTATTCCACATCCCGGGAACGACAGTGTCACGCTGTCTTGGGGTTGACTTGCCTAAAAGCAGAGAGCCACACAGGACCAGCACTCCTGTCCGCCCTGAACACACAGGTGGATCAGTGGCTGACCCCTCACCAACTGGAGATCGGCAAAGTGGTGTGTGACAATGGAACAAATTTGTTGTCGGCATTGAATTTGGGCAAGTTGTCACATGTGCCGTGCATGGCACATGTGTTGAATCTCATCGCACAACGCTTTGTGTCTAAGTACCCAGGCTTACAGGACTTCCTCAAGCAGGCCAGGGATGTGTGTGGCCATTTCAGGCGTTCCTACACGGCCATGGCGCACTTTTCCGATATTCAGCAGCGAAACAACATGCCAGTGAGGCGCTTGATTTGCGACAGCCCGACACATTGGATTTCAACACTCTTAATGTTCGACCGCCTGCTCCAACAAGAAAAAGCTGTCAACAAGTATTTGTATGACTGGGGTGCTAGGACAGCCTCTGCGGAGCTGGGAATTTTGCCACTTTACTGGACGCTCATGCGCAATGCCTGTAGGCTCATGCGTCCTTTTGAGGAGGTGACAAACCTAGTCAGTCGCACTGAAGGCATCATCAGCGACCTCATCCCATTTGTTTTCTTCCTGGAGCGTGCCCTGCGAAGAGTGCTGGATCAGGCTGTAGATGAGCGGGAAGAGGAAGAGGAAGAGTTGTGGTCACCATCACCACCAGAAACAGCCTTGTCATCATCGCTTGCCGAGGAGTATGAGGAAGAGGAGTCAGAGGAGGAATGTGGCGGCGTTGAGGAGGAGGAAGACCAACCACAGCAGGCACCCCAGGGTGCTTGTTGTTGTCACCTATCTGGGACCCATGGTGTTGTACGTGGCTGGGGGGAAGAACAGACCATCAATGACATCAGTGAGGACGAAGAACGGGAAATGAGTAGCTCTGCATCCAACCTTGTTAAAATGGGGTCTTTCATGCTGTCATGTCTGTTGAGGGACACTCGTATAAAAAGGATGAAGGAGAACGACCTGTACTGGGTGGCCACGCTACTAGACCCCCGGTATAAGCAGAAAGTGGCAGAAATGTTACCAAATTACCGAAAGTCGGAAAGGATGCAGCAGTTCAAAACCAAACTAAAAAATATGCTTTACACAGCTTATAAGGGGGATGTCACAGCACAACGGGAATCTAACAGGGGAAGAGGTGAGTGTAATCCTCCTCCTACCACGGCGGCAAGGACTGGAAGATTTACAGATGTGTTGTTGATGGAGGACATGCGGAGCTTTTTCAGTCCTACACATCGCCACAGCCCTTCGGGATCCAGCCTTAGAGAACGACTCGACCGACAGGTAGCAGACTACCTCGCCTTAACAGCTGATATCGACACTCTGAGGAGCAATGAACCCCTTCACTACTGGGTGTGCAGGCTTGACCTGTGGCCTGAGCTATCCCAGTTTGCGATAGAACTTCTAGCCTGCCCTGCTTCAAGTGTCCTGTCAGAAAGGACCTTCAGTGCAGCAGGAGGCGTTGTCACTGACAAGAGAAGTTGCCTCGGTCAAAAAAGTGTTGATTACCTCCCCTTCATAAAGATGAATGAGGCATGGATCCCAAAGGGACTGACAGTGGGGGATACGTTTGACTAACAAAAGACCTGATTACATGCCTTTGCCTCAAAATGGTCCCCACGCTGCTGTATTTAATGTCTGCATACCGGATGACTTTCGTGAATTCTCCACCACCAACTAGGGTTCAAGCCGCAATGTTTTAGTCACTTTTCTGCCTGGAAAACATACATTTTTCCGGCCACTGCTACAATAGCGGCTGCAACAATGCCATTATTTTTCAGGCATGTGTACATGCCTAATTTTTCTGTCCTATGGTGCAGCACTGTGGCTGCAAAAACAAAACAAAAAAAAAGGCACATACAAGTGTCAATTCCCCTTCGTGATCGTTACCTTGTTGTAGTGAAGGGGCTTGTGTATAACAAGGAAGCAATCATCACCTCTATAAGTGTGTTGGCAATGTTGCCACACCCCAGATGATAAGGCCGTTGCTTCATTATGATCAGACCAAAAGTGAACAAACGGCTGGATAATATTTCATAGGAAAAACATAAATTTACCGTTTTTTTTTTTAAGTTGTATGGGTTTTTAATACATAAAATAAAAAATCATAATAAAGTCTCTTAATAGTTTATTAGAAATAATGCAGACAATTAAAAAAATCCCCATCAATTCCAATACAAAGCAAGTACAGAGCTCAGAACTAAATTATTTCATGATGTCGTAATGGTTCGTTAATTCAACAATGTTTAATCAATTCGACACACGTCCCCGGATAGGGTACATAACAGGGATTAAACTGATAGGAATAGTACTAGTTAAGACACCACTCATATAGGAAGTCACAGCACATTGCTCTGTGCACACGCAGTGCCCCAATTCGGGAGTAATAGGACCGACCAAGCTGCTTTTTCCATCTACTGGTTCCTAAAATCAATTCAGTTTGGTCTGTCACTGTGAAGGCAGTCGAAGGTACCCGGCCTAAATTTTTTTTCACAAAAGGCAATCCCTGATATGGGATGTAACTGAAAATTCCACTCATATGGGGCGTGACAGTAAATTGCACGGCGCAGACGCAGTCACCATGGATTAAAACAAAGGGGAGGGAGCCAGCGTTTTTTTATCCATCTCCCTGTGCGAAAAATCTATTCAATAAATGGACCCCAGATTGGGGACATTAGAGGGATTAAACTGATGAGAATAGTACTACAGAAAATACCACTCATATCGGGTGTGACAGTAAATGGCACGGCGCAGACGCAGTGACCGTGGATTAAAACAGAGTGGAGGGAGCCAGTGTTTTTTTAACCATCTCCCCGTTCGAAAAATCAATTCAATAAATGGACCCCAGATTGGGGACGTTAGAGGGATTAAACTGATGAGAATAGTACTACAGAAAATACCACTCATATCGGGTGTGACAGTAAATGGCACGGCGCAGACGCAGTGACCGTGGATTAAAACAGAGTGGAGGGAGCCCGCATTTTTTTAACCATCTCCCCGTTCGAAAAATCAATTCAATAAATGGACCCCAGATTGGGGACGTTAGAGGGATTAAACTAATGAGAATAGTACAACAGAAAATACCACTCATGTGGGGTGTGACAGTAAATTGCACGGCGCAGACGCAGTGACCGTGGATTAAAACAAAAGGGTGGGAGCCAGCGTTTTGTTAACCATCTCCCAGTTCGAAAAATCAGTTCAATAAATGGCCCCCAGATTGGGGACGTTAGAGGGATTAAACTGATGAGAATAGTACTACAGAAAATACCACTCATATCGTGTGTGACAGTAAATTGCACGGCGCAGACGCAGTGACTGTGGATAAAAACAAAGGGGAGGGAGCCAGCGTTTTTTTACCCATCTCCCCGTTCGAAAAATCAATTCAATTCACCTTTCGGGGATCCTTGGTGTTGTACGTGGCTGGGTGGAGGAAGAAACCTTCAATGACATCACCGGGACATGGCTAGCTTGGTATCCAACCTTGTGCAAATGGGGAGTTTGCGGTTGTGCAAATGGACTGTTTGCGGTTGTTTGCGGCGCATTAAAAGGGGAGTTTGGTCTGTCAATGTCTGTGAAGCGGGCGTAACCCTTACACTACCTGATCGATACAACATCATACCTGATAGTATACACACACTGGATGTTTTAAAGGATGTTATTCCAAACAATTTAGGAATGCTAGTTGATTTATGCCCTTTATTGATTAAAACCCGACTCTGCGTCCACTACGTAATTTTTCATGGGAGTTTTGCCATGGATCCCCCTACGGCATGCCACAGTCCAGGTGTTAGTCCCCTTGAAACAACTTTTCCATCACTATTGTGGCCAGAAAGAGTCCCTGTGGGTTTTAAAATTCGCCTGCCTATTGAAGTCTAAGGCGGTCCGCCTGGTTCGCCCGTTTGCGAACACTTGCGGCATCACTAGGTTCTTTTAATCCATGCTATGGCAGTGCAAACATGCATTTGAATGATATCTGTAAGATATAGAATGATTGTGCGTCACTAATTTTAGGCTTAGTTCACACTTCACTTATTTCATCAGTTATTCTCATCAGTTATTGTCAGCCCAAAGCAGATGCGTGGCAAACCACACAAGCGGTGCAGATTAGTGATGAGCGAGCATGTTCGGCCGAGTATTGGTTCGGCTCGAGCATCGCTATGCTCGGAGCTCGGCTTTACTCGGCTGAGCACCACGTGTGTTCGTCGCATTGCTTGAGTCTCCTAGCCTTCTAAGCAGCCACTCATGGTCCAGGTAAGTAATTCCCCTCAGTATAAGGTAATAGCCATGTTAGCTGTAAGCCTTACACTGATTGGCTGGCCGGAACACGTGATACCATTTCATATAGGACCTAAGGTCTGGCACTCGGCTCATTCAGCGTCAGCCAGAGCAGAAAGTAGGCAGGGACAGAAAGCGTTTTGCTCTAATCTTACTGATTTTACTAAAAAAAAACATATTGCAAGACCTAACAGTCCTTTTAAGTGTGTGTCTGACAGCAGTGCAGCACTTTTTTTTTTTAAGAAGAGGTTTGCTTCAGCACTATCAGATACAGGCGTCACCAGGAAGGGACAGATAGTGCAAGGCTTGAAAATCGCTTTTTTAACTACCCAAACTTCTAAAAGACACAAAGATTTTAGATTAGTGACATCTACAATACGACATCATAAAGCAGTGTGTTGGGCAGATATTAATAAAAGGGGCTTATTCACTACAGTGTGCCTTGTACTTAGATATACACTGCACCATCATAAAGCAGTGTGTTGGGAAGATATTATAAAAAGGGGCTTATTCAATACGGTGTGCCTGGTACTGAGATATACACTGCACCATCATAAAACAATGTGTTGGGCAGACATTATAAAAAGGGGCTTATTCACTATAGTGTGCCTGGTACTGAGATACACACTGCACCATCATAAAGCAGTGTGTTGGGCAGATATTATAAAAAGGGGCTTATTCACTACGGTGTGCCTGGTACTGAGATATACACTGCACCATCATAAAGCAGTGTGTTGGGTAGACAGTGTGTTGGGCAGACTACAGTGTGCCTGGTACTGAGATATACACTGCACCATCATAAAGCAGTGTGTTGGGCAGACATTATAAAAAGGGGCTTATTAACTACAGTGTGCCTGGTACTGAGATATACAGTGCGCATCAGAGAAATTATTTTTTCTGGGGAAATTAAACTAACTTGTGCCACCTCTCTGTGTGTGTTCAATCCGCCACCATTATATTAACTACTCCAGCAGAGAGTGATTTATATTTTGGCCATAGTTAACTAGTTTTGGGCACATCTGTGCGTGTGTTTAGGCCAAAACTGTATATACAGTATTCAATATATCCAATATAGAATTACATCTGAATACAGTGTGTATATTAAAAATTACATTATCTTGGGCCTAGTGTAGTGGCCAAAATCTGTATTTTTCTGTATCCAGTACGAACTCCATTTCAATACAGTGTGTATCGTAAAAATTACATTCTCTCGGGCATTGTGTAGTGGCCAAAATCTGTATTTTTCTGTATCCAGTACCGAAGTGCATGTCAATACAGTGTGTATCATAAAAATTACTTTCTCTTGGACCTAGTGTAGTGGCCAAAATCCGTATTTTTATGTATCCAGTACCTTACTGCATGTTAATACAATGTGTATCGTAAAAATTACTTTCTCTTGGGCATTGTGTAGTGGCCAAAATCTGTAATTTTCTGTATCCAGTACCGAAGTGCATGTCAATACAGTGTATATCATAAAAATTACTTTCTCTTGGACCTAGTGTAGTGGCCAAAATCAGTTTTTTTTCTGTACCCCGTACCGAACTGCATGTCTGTACAGTGTGTATCGTAAAAATTACTTTCTCTCGGGCCTAGTGTAGTGGCCAAAATCTGTATTTTTCTGTACCGAGTACCGAACTGCATGTCAATACAGTGTGTATCATAAAAATTACTTTCTCTCTGGCCTAGTGTAGTGGCCAAAATCTGTATTTTTCTGTATCCAGTACCGAACTGCATGTCAATACAGTGTGTATCGTAAACATTACATTATCTTGGGCCCAGTGTATTGTTTTTTTCTGTATCTAGTACTGTCCTGCATCAGAAAACGGTGTCTTTAGCGGACAGTAAAACAATCTGGGCCACATCTACAGACAAAACCATTAATATGAAGAAGGCAAGCACAAAGGGACAGTGAAGTGGGCGTGATGCTGATGGTGCAAGCAGAGGCCGTGGCCCTGGATATGATGCTGATGGTGCAAGCAGAGGCCGTGGCCCTGGGTGCAATAAAACTGTGCCTGCTGCCAGTGAACCAGAAAAAAGAAAAAAATCCACCTTACTCAGCTTCATGTCCAACTTAGCTGTGCGGTGCAGGACAACACTGTCCAAATCGGACCAGTGCGAACAGGTGGTCGGTTGGATTGCAGAAGATAATGCTTCCAGTTAGTTGAGAAACACCCTCTCTTCCACTAAGTTCAGTCTCTGTAGCCAAGAGTCTGGTCAACCGAATCCTCACACTGATCCTCCTTCCTTCCCACCATGTAGCGTCTGGCTAAACAAGTGATTCCACAATCGGATATTCACATGACCTCTTTTCATCACCAGTACTTGGTTTGGCTCTCTAGCCAAGCATGCTTGAAGAGGTACCTGAGATATTGTGCCCTGATTCCCAACCTCTTGAGCCTTCACAGTCTCAAGAAGATGACAGTGGTGAACGGCAATCATTCGTTCACGAGGTGGATGATGATGAGACAGTTGTCAATCACTGAGGTTGTGGTTAGGTCAACTCCGGAAGATGAGCAAAGTGAGGAAGTGGAGGTGGTGGACGATGAGGTCACTGACCCAACATGGGAAGGGGAAAAGCCGAGCGAGGACAGCAGTACAGAGGGGAAGGCATCCGCAGCACTGTAACAGTCTGGAAGAGGCAGTGGGGTTGCAAAAGGGAGACGTCGGCCAACAACAAACAGGCCCTCAACCGTTACAACGAGCACCCTCATGCATAAATCTACCTTCCCAATTGGTAGGTGTTCCGCAGTATGGCGCTTTTTTGAGGAAAGTGCAGACGACAAAAGAGTGGTAGTTTGCAACCTGTGCCGTACCAAAATGAGTTGGGGTGTGAACACTAGCAACCTCACCACCACCAGCATGATCCACCACATGGCATCCAAGCACCCTTATAAGTGGGCCAGATGCCTGGATCCACACTCTGGGTCTGCGGGTTCCACCACTGCCTCCTCTTCCCCTGTGTTACGCACTACTGGCCAATCCCCTGTTGAAGGCACAGGCCCGGATGCCCCTCGCCCTGCACCTGGACCTTTGCATGAACCGTCAGCAACAACATCCACTTCCGTGTCCCAGTGCAGCATCCAAATGTCGATAACACAGACATTTGAATGCAAGCGCAAATACCCACCCACAGGCCATAGCACTAAATGCTCAACTTTTCAAATTACTGGCCCTTGAAATGTTGCCATTTAGGCTTGTGGATACTGAGGCCTTCCGCAGCCTGATGTCGGCGGCCGTCCCTCAGTACACCAGCATGTGTCCCACAACATCACCCGTGCCCTGACCAACACACTTACTGGGAAGGTCCACCTCACAACGGACACATGGACAAGTGCTGGTGGCCAGGAACGCTACATTTCCCTGAACGCACACTGGGTGAATGTTGTGGAGGCCGGGAGTGAGTCATACCCTGGGATGGCACAGGTGCTACTCACGCCCAGGATTGCAGGCCCTACGTCCATCAGGGTCTCCGCCAGAAGCTATGTTGCTGGCTCCAACCCCCATTTCCCCTCCTCTGACGCCTCCTCCTCCATTTCCACCTCCAACAGCAGTCAGCCATCAATCGCTAGCTCGAAGCAGATCTGCTCAGGGGACAAACAGCAAACCACCGCAGAGCTATAGCAGGGTATAATGGACCAGACTGAGCTGTGGCTCTCGCCACTGAACCTACAAACAGGCATGGTTGTGTCAGACAATGGCTGAAACTTGGTGGCGGCTTTGGAGCTCTTCAACCTGACAAATATTCCATGCCTAGCCCACGTCTTAAACTTATTGGTTCAGCGGTTTATCAAAACCTACCCCAATTTGCAGGAGCTACTAATGAAGGCTCGCCGCTTGTGTGCCCATTTCCGAAAGTCGTCCACAGCTTCAGCTGGTGTGTCAACGCTGCAGTAGCTCTTGCGGCTTCTAGCTCACTGACTGTTGTGCGACATGAGCACGTGGTGGAACTCTACGCTCTACATGTTGGCCAGGCTTTGTGAGCAACAGAGGGCAGTTGTGAAATACTAGCTGCAACATGGTCGTCACCTTTCCAGTCAACTGCCACTATTGACAAGCGAGGAGTGGGCATTGATGTCAGACCTATGTGAGGTTTTCAAAAACTTTGATGACTCCACACAGAGGGTTAGTGGCGATAACGCTATTATCAGCACTATTATCCCACTGCTTTGTCTACTCAAACGATCGCTTCTCACAATTAAGGCGGATGCTTTGAATTTGGAAGAAAAGGTAATGGGGGAGGAGATGGCACAGGGTGATAGCGAGACCTCCCCCAGTTCGTCTTCTCAGCGTGAAATAGGCCATGGAGAGGAGGAGGAGGAGCTAGAGACACTTGCTTCTGCTACAGAGGCTAGTACCCATGGAACTTTAATTTCATCTGTTCAGCGTGGATGGGCAGAAGGGGAGGATGAGGGTATGGAGAGTCATCCTGAAATTGACATCGAAGTCTTGCCTGTTGGTACTCTGGCACACATGGCTGACTTCTTATTTGGCTGCCTTTCCCGCAACCCTTGCGTTATACGCATTTTAGGTAACACAGATTACTGGGTGTTCACCCTTCTCGACCTCAGCTACAAATACAACTTCTCATCTCTCATTCCTGTGGTGGAGAGGACGAGTAAAACAGTGCAATACCAGAAGGTACTTGTTGACAGATTGCTCCAAAATTTTCCATCTGACAATGTGGCAGCCAGAGTCTGTACTTCCTTAAGCAATTGAGGATGGGAGTCAAGGTGAACACACGGTAGTTCCAACAGAGGCAGGGCAACACTTTCCAAGGCATGGGACACTTTCATGACACCCCACCAGCAACCTCACCCTGAAGCGCGGCCTAGTGCTACAAGTAGGGAAAAGTTTTGGAAAATGGTGAAGGAATACATTGCAGACCGCGTCACCGTCCTAAGTGATCCCTCAGTGCCTTAAAACTACTGGTTCTCCAAGTGGACACGTGGCACGAACTTGCGCTCTACGTCTTGGAAGTGCTGGTCTGCCCTGCCGCCTGCGTATTGTCTGAGTGGGTATTTAGTGCTGCTGGTGGCATTATAACAGATAAGCGTATCCACTTGTCCACTGACAATGCTGACAGGTTGACTCAGCTAAAAATGAACAAGGCCCATATTACCCCTGACTTCTCCACTCCACCAGAGGAAAGCTGAGCTAATGAGGAACAAAAACGCGATTTAAATGTATACTTTAAAATGTACTCAATCCACAAGATTCAGATGCACCCGTTTCACCACAAAAAAAGGTATATGTTTGAATCTTGTTTTCCCATTCGCCTCCTCTCCTATACAAAGTATATATCCCCTACAATTTTTTGTAGGGTTTGCTTGGCTTTAGGCCCTCACCTCCAATGTTTTATACGGTCTGCTCACCTGTAGGCCATTAATGCAATGTTTTATGGGGTTCGCTCACCTTCAGTCCCTCACCTCCAATGTTTATAATATCTGCTCACCTTTAGGCCATCACTGCAATGTTTTATGGGGTTCGCTCAGCTTCAGGCTCTCACCTTTAATATTTTATATGGTCTGCTCACCTGTAGGCCATCACTGCAATGTTTTGTGTGGTTCGTTCAGCTTCAGGCCCTCACTTCTAATGTTTTATAAGGTCTGCTCACCTGTAGGCCATCACTGCAATGTTTTATGCGGTCCGCACACCTTCAGGCCCTCACTACAATTTTTTATAGGGTCCGCTCACCTTCAGGCCCTCAACTATAATGTTTTAGAGGGTAACCAGCAGGCTCTTGATCCAAATGTTTTTGAGGGTAACCAGCAGACGATCAATCATACTTTTTCAATGGTGTGTATGATGCCCTCATTTATGTGTAATAAAGGGTGTATTGGAGTGTCGGTGCCTTGTAATTTTTGCCAGCCCTTTCACTTAGTGCATAGGCTTTATGAGTGTAGCAGTGTACCTGAACAATTGTAGCACCATGTGAATGAGGCCCTCCTTTTTGTGATATACAGGCTGTATCGGAGTGCTTATTCCTTGTTATTTTAGGCAGAATTTGCACTGTATATACAATTGAATATACAGGAAATAATGTTTCCTTACAATTTTACCTCTAAACATGTTTTAGTTTTTTTTGAGGTGGCGGGATTTTGGGGGTGATTTTGTTGCTGTGTAAAAGTGGCTGACAACTCGCATAATATGGTTCCCATCAGCGACATTAGAGTCCAAGATGCATCCAGACATGTCGGTGGTGTTTCTGTCACTTTCTGACCTTTCCCAATCGACCAGGCAACCTCCCCTCATCCGAGCAAGGGGTGCCTGGTTGTCTCCCATTGACTTCCATTATACTCAGGTGCTCGGTCTAGGGCGCATGAATATCTCTATGTGTTTGGGTGTTCGAGTTCTCGTTCCGAACACTTTGGTGCTTGCTCATCACTAGTGCAGATCTATTCATGATAACTATTCCAAAAGTAGGCTTGGCTCCTGAATTTGCCTCACAATAAGTGATGGAAATAACTGTCCAAATAAGAGAAGTGTGAATTCTGCCTTGCAGGTCAATGTTAGCATCAGGTCTAATTTCTCTAAGTAGACTTAACTGCGCAGTGGTCCAAAATTCAAGTAGTGGCCACATGAGAGTGGAGAAGGTATCAGCAGTAAGGCTGTGTTCACATCACTGTTTATTTTTCCATTCTTCTGATCCATCAAGCAGCCCAAAAAAGCGGATCCTGTAGTTTGAGCATCCACCTTCACACCGTAAGTATTTGGTCAGCATTTGATCAATATTAGAAAGGGTAAAACAGGAGTGGGTCCAAAACAGAAATAACAAGTGATGGGAATATTTGAATGTCTTCTATGTTTTGGACCCACTCCTGATTTTGGCTTCCAAATCATGATAAATTCCTGATGCAAAATATTGACAGTGTTATGGATTCCTCATACTCAATCTACATGAGTTTTGAAATCGGCTTAATTCAGATGCGTGCATGACTCTAATGACCTCTATCAAACTGCAAATCAAAATTATGTTGTTATTATGGGGGACTTCAACTACCTATAGACTGAATCCTGTAGATCTCATAAAAGAAACATGTTCTTGGCAATAACCAAAGACAACTACCTTTCCGAACCAGTTCAGGACCTGAATAGAGAGATGGCCATACTGGACTTAGTAGTAACCAAATAGACCTGGCAGAACAACACCTGTGCATGTTGAGGGACATCTCAAAAATGGTGACCAATCCTAAACTCTAATTGTGAGAAGTGCATTCCTTATGGGAATAAAAAGGTAGATAAAAATGTTGATAAATAGAAATCTAAAGGAAGCAATAAAGGACAAAAATAAAACATTTATATCAGTAAAACAGGAGGGTAATGAGGAAGCATTGAAAAATTATATGGAAAAAAATAGAATGTGTAAAAGATAAATAAAAGCAGCAAAACCGGAGACAGAGGGATTCATTGCCAAAGAGAGTAAAACTAACCCTAAAATGTTCTTAAATTATATACATAGTAAAAAGTATAAATCTGAAGGTGTTTACCCTTTACAGAATGATGAGCGGTGAGTTGCAGAGAGCAATGAAGAGAAAGAAAAGCTATTAAATATATTGTTTTTCTACAATGTATTTACTGAGGAAAATAAACTGTCAGATGAAATGCAGAATGGAAAACTAAATTTCCCATTAAAAGTGTATTTTCTGACCCAGAAAGAAGTGCAGCAGTGTCTAAAAAAAATTAAAATAGACAAATAGCCAGGACCAGATGGCATACATAACCATATTCTAAGAGAATTTTGTAATGCCATAGGCAGATCCTTGTTTTGAGATTTAAGGACTCTATATTGACAGGGAGTTTGGTGCCAATAATCAAAAAGGGGTCAAAAACAAAGACCAGGAACTGTAGGCTGGTAAGATTAACATCTGTCATGGGTAAACTGTTTGAAGGCTTTCTAAGAGATGCTATCTTGGAGTAACTCAATGAAAATAAGCGAATAACATTTTACATTTCAGTTTCTATGAGGAGGTAAGTTCTAGACATGACTGCGGCGAGTCAATGGATGCCATATGTTTTGACTATTGTTGAGCGAATCAAACTCTACTCTAACTCTACTCTACTCGAACTCCACTCGAACTCTGGAATTTGATGTGAATTTCAGGGAAAATTTAATTTGCCTCGAACCTGAATTTCCTCTTGCTTCATGGCAACAAATCAATTTTCCCTGAATGGCGGTAAAAAATGTTAAAAAAAAATCATGCTTACATTTGAGCGCGAAGAGCTGGCCGCCGCCATCTTAATTGAAGATCCGAAGTGAAATCCTGTGCACAGTGACAAATGACGTCACCATGCAGGCCAACGTGATGACGTCACGCCAGATTTCCCACTGGATCTACAACTAAAATGGGGATGGCCGGCTCTTTGCGATCAAATGGATGAAGTTAAGTTAAGTATCATTTTATTTTATATTTTTATTTTACTCTGTAATATTGCTATCAGATGCCACGCTCAGCCATCTAAGGAATAAAATGACGGGGGGGGGGGGGTTGGGGGCAGCGCAATCGCCGCTTCCTGTCAATGCACCCACTGCACCAGTCAATTCACAAGTAATTCGCCACAAAGCAAATTTTTTTGTAATTGTGTGAAGCAGCCAAATCAAATTTTTCAATACTTCACTGATCACTAATCTTGACTCCTCCAAAGGAGATAACAGAGGGTGGTTATTAATGGTACACACTCACATTGGGTCACAGTCACTAGTGGGGTACCACAGGGGTTAGTATTGGGCCCTATTCTTTTCAATATATTTATTAATTATCTTGTAGAAGGCTTGCACAGTAAAATATACATTTTTTCAGATGACACTAAACTATGTAAAGTAATTAACATGGAGGAGGACATTTTACTTCTACAGATGGATCTGAATAGGTTGGAGGCTTGGGCAGATGAGGTTTAACACTGATAAATGTAAAGTTATGCATATGGGAAGGAATAATGCAAGTTACCCATACATACTAAATGGTAAAACACTGAGTAACACTGACATGGAAAAGGACTTGGGGATTTTAGTGGACAGCAAACTAAACTGTAGAAACCAGTGTCAGGCAACTGCTGTCAAGGCAAATAAGATAGAGGGTTGCATCTAAAGGGGCATAGATGCACGCGAGGAGAACATAGTCCTGCCACTTTACAAATCAGTAGTCAGACCACACATGGATTACTATGTACAGTTCTGGGCTCCTATGAACAAGACAGACATAGCAGAACTTAATAGAGTTCAGAGAGGGGCAACTAAAATGATAACTGGAATGGATGGACTACAGTACCCAGAAATATTACTAAAATTATTGTTATTCAGTTTAGAAAAAAGACAAGAGGGGAGATCTAATAACCATGTATAAATATAAATATATCAGGGGTCAGTACCGATATTCCCCTATCATCTATTTATTCCCAGGACTGTCATGAGGGGACATCCTCTGCATCTAGAGGAAAGAAGTTTGTACACAAACATTGAAGAAGATTATTTACGGTAAGAGCAGTAAGACTATTGAACTCTCTGCCTGAAGAGGTGGTGAAGGTGAATTTACTAAAATAATAATATAGGTTATATTTATTAGATTTCTGGAGATGTTCTTGATCCAGGAAGTTATTCTGATAGCCTCATTGGAGTCGGGAAGAAATTTTGTCCCCTAAAATGAGGAAAATTGGCTTCTACCTCACAGTTGTTTTTTTTTTTGTTTTTTTTGTTTGCCTTCCTCTGGATCAACTTGCAGGATAACAGGCTGAACGGGATGGCCTTATAATCTATGTTACACGGTTAGTATTTTCTCCGTTTTTTTGCATCAGTATTTGATCAGTATTGGTGAGGCAAAAACAGGAGAGGGTCCAAAAGAGGTATACCTTTGATGAAAATATTTGCATGTCTTCTGTATTTTGGACCCACTTCTGCTTTCGGCTTCCAAATTATGATCAAATCCTGATGCAAAATATTGACCATATGATAGAGGCCTTCTGGACACTCAAACAACTGGAGCCTTTTTTTTTTTTTTCTGCTCTTCTGATGGATCAGAAGAACGTAAAATAAACAGTGACGTCAACACAGCCAAACAGGGACACTAGTGGACCCGTATTAGACTGGTGAGGCTGGCAACGCATGAAGAGTAACAATGGTAGCCCCGAAACAGAATGGTGAGGGTGGAAACAGCATGAAGAGTCAGAATAGTGGCCCGAAAGTGTGTCTGGAAATCCTAGTTGATTCAGGTATGATTCATCTTTATAAAGGTTAGTCTAGCAACATTTTGTGTTGAAAGGCAAGTTCTTTTTGGAGTAACTATGCCACCCATGGCACTAAACACCCACTCTGATGTCACACTACTGGCCGAACAGGAAAGCTTGAAGAGGGGAAATTCGACCATTTGCAGCAATAATTCGAGTTTGGCTGCTCAGTAGTCAAAGGGATCTTCAATCTGGGATGACAGGGTGCAGTCCAAGTATGCCACCACCTGCTGGTTGAGGTTCTGCTTCATGTCCTGCTGCTGATGGGTGTTTTCTTCAGTAGGCAGGTGAAGAAAAGTGCTCATAAGAGACTCAAACTTAAGTGGCTGCTGATGGAGCTGGTACTGCTCCTGCCCCACCCCAGCAGTCATGGCAGTGGAGCATGAGCTTAGAGGGTCCCCCAAGTTAGACTTTCGTTAGGATGAACCGATGACTACAAAGGATGTCTCGATAGTAGTTGAGTTTTTCACCCCCCTCAGAAGGTGTAAAAAAGGCCCCCATTTTGGACCAGTAGCGAGGGTCTAACATTGTAGAGAGCCAGTAGCCATCCCTCTGCCGAATGGTGATAATGCGGCTGTCACTACGCAAGCAACTTAGCATGCATCTGGACATTTGTACAAGGGACTTGGAGAAACTCCCTGCTTCCATCTCCATTGTATACTGCCGAGGTCATCTGCATCATCTATATCTTCGATGACACGGAATAGTTCCTTCTCAGTATGACTCAGTTCACCCAGGCTGAGAGGTGCAGAACTGTTCAAAAATGCCATGATTTGCATAGGTGGTATGTTGGAGGACCACTCTGAACTGTGACTAGTACAGTGGAGGCTGAGGACAAGGTGGAGGATGAGGAGGCAGAGGAAGATATTGGCGTAGAAATTCCATGATTACAACTCATTGACATCACCTGGCCAAGTTGCTATAGTATCTGGGCCATAACTACAGTACATTTACCCAGTGGCCTGTGAAGGACATATTATTTTTGACCATAGTTACAGCTCCACATGTCAGCACTGGCATGAACTTTACAAGACACTGACAGGCTCAATGACTGGCCCACGGTCTGCTCAACATGCATGTGCTGGGCTGGTATCGCTTTTTTAGAGATGTAATGATGGCTTGGGACTCTCCACCTTGGCTTGGCACAAGCCATCAGTTATCTGAAATCGGCAGAGTCCATGATATGGAAAGGGAGGAAGTATAGTACCAGCAACTTGGCCATAAAACTTTTGTACTGTTGGATGTTTGCACGCATACTGTTGTCTCTTTGAAATCACCTTGGGGATTGATTGCTGGTGAAACACATGAGGATCAAGAGCAGTAGATGAAGGGAAGGAACAGCAGCTTCCTTCTGCTGAGGTTGCTGCGTCAGACTGTACCACTACATTAGTACCATGGTTTCCTAGGTCACTTTGTGGTGACGCTCCATGTTTTGATGTAGGGCCATGGTGCCAACCTTCTGCTCATTTATCCTGCATACCGCCACGTTAACATCCTCCAGCAACTTGATAAAAAGTTCCCACACTGAGTATGGCATTTTACCCACACACTCCGTGCAGACTCACTGCTGCTGCCTTTATAAACCTGTGCACCGCTAGTCGTTCCCTGATCGGTAGGTTGTAGAATAGCAGACGGTCTACCCCTGGTGCATTTGACTCCAGATCTTAGAAGCCCACTGTCATCCTCATCCCCTGATGATGATGATAATGATGATGATACCCCCTTTTCACCCAGCTCCCACATGCAATTAGCTGCATCTTCATCCACTAATGTCTAGTAATAAGCGGGAGGTGCCATTTTTGATTTCGCGAATATATATATATTCAATTGAATATTCATCATATATTCGTCGCAATCGAATATTCGTCATTATTCTATATATTGCGAATGTTACGCAAATTTATATTCGCGTATTGCTATTTGAACTTTGAACAGTTTATACAGGCAAATTTCCTATTGGGTTAGCTTAGTAGAATCAACCAAGATATCGAATATAGCACTATATTCTCAATCTTCGTTATATTCTAGCAAGAACTCAGTTCGAAGTTGAATTCGCAATGCGAGTATATGTTCGCATTGCGAATTTAACTTAGAGCTGGGTCCCTAATGGTTGGATTGCTAGAATTGACGAAGATAACGAAGATATCGAATATAGCACAATATTCTCTATCTTCGTTATATTCTAGCAAGCCAATTTGCATTGCGAATTCAACTTAGAACTGAGTTCCTAATGGTTGTATTGCTAGAATATAACAAAGATTGAGAATATAGTGCTATATTTGATATCTTCGTTTTCTTCGTCAATTCTAGCAATCCTACCATTAGGGACCCAACTCTAAGTTGAATTCACAATGCGAACATATACTCCTAATGGTTGGCTTGCTAGAATATAACAAAGATTGAGAATATAGTGCTAAATGCTCAATATTAGTTAATTCTACACAGATGCAAGTTGAATGTGCAATGCGAGTAATACAGGTTATATTAATCGTATTGCAATTCTCACATCCGACAGTACATTTTAGCATGAAGGCGTTCCCATTGTGATGGGGACGCTCCATGCACACTGGAAGTCAGCAGAAGCGGCAACGGGCATTGACTGGAGCGGGCAGGACAGCTTTTAGGAAGTGGGAAGACAACCAAAGAGCAACAAGGATTTAAAAAAAAAAGTAATATATAGCGCTATATTCAAAATATTCGTAAATTTGCGAAGTGCAAATATTCGCTTAAAAAAATTCGCTATTCGAATATTCGCTCTCAACACTACTAATGTCATGGCCACGTCCCTGACTATTTGCAACACGTGCTCCCATCCGACTGTCATTTTCACTAGTTGAATGTCTAACGGGGGTGACAAAGCGTACCTCTTTTCCAAGTCTGTGCTGGCCTGTAGCTGTTTACTGTCCTCACTAAGCTCTTCCTCACTGAAAAGCAGAGCAGAGCTGTCAGCATGCATTACTTCCCAAGCAGAAGGAGCAACAAAAGAAAGAGGCAGTTGCAGGACAGGTAAGGGCACAGAGCTTGTTCCTGGGCGGTGCCAGGTGTCGTGTCAGAGGAACCCACCAATTCCTGGCTATGTGTATCTATTGTCACCTGAGATGATGTTGAAGAGCGAGTCAATTATTCCAGTACAGCTGGATTGTTGGTCAAAACATGACTGCTGGATGACAGAGGCAGCTCTGGTCTGTTGCTGCGGCATGAAGTATGAATGGTGCAGCAGATAGACTAGAAAAATGTGCTTATATAGTACACCGTCTGTTGACAATGAGTCACTGTACATATGTCTATGTATAACTGAACAGATTAATTATTAATGGTGCAGCAGATGAATTAGGTACACATGCCTGTATGTTAGACCGGCTGTTGAGACCAAGGGCGTCATTTTCTATTCTGAAATATACCTAAATTAAGTGTATTTCAGGTGCAGATAGTGGCGCAATGGTTAGTTGTGCCACTATCTGCAACTTTGCCCTGCTCATGCCAGATCTAAAATTGTGGGTGTGGTGTGAGTGGGAAAGGGCCGGTCCATCTCATTCACCATTTTTTCAGAAGCGGTCTTACATTGAGAACTTCATAACTTCGGCAGATCCACAGCCAGTTTAGAGCTTTATTAAGACCAACATCTAAAACACTGGTCTTAATAAGTGTACCCCTAAGGGCTCATTCACACGACTGTGGTTTGGTTCCGCCTCCAAGCCGCATTTTTTGCGGCTCGGGTGTGGACCCATTCACTTCAATGGGGCCGCAAAAGATGCGGACAGCACTCTGCGTGATGTCCCCATCCGTTTCTCCGTTCCATGGCCCCGCAAAAATTATTAGTCATGTCCTATTCTTGTCCATTTTGTGGACAAGAATAGGCATTTCTATAAAGGGCTGTCCGTTCCGCAAATTGGTGAAGGCACATGGACGGCTTCTGTGTTTTGCGGTTCCTCAATTTGCGGACTGCAAAACATGGCACGGTCGTGGCACAGTAAGTCTATGTGTAACAGAACAGATTAAGTATAAATGGATCAGCAGATGAACTATATAAATGCTCCTATATATCACACCGCCTGCTGACAATGAGTCTGATGCACAGTATGTCTATGTATAATTAAACAGATTAATTATTAATGGCGCAGCAGATGAACTAGGTACACACACCTATATATTAGACCGGCTGTTGAGACTAAGTCTGATGAACAGTCAGTCTATGTATAACAGAACAGATTAAGGATAAAAGGCACACCACTGACAGCAGTGGAAAAAGATGAATAGGGTGATTACAAAGAGCCTGCACTGTCCCTGCAGTCTCTCTATGCTCTCACTACAGTGTCTGAAAACTCTATGATCTCACTACACCAGGAATCAGCAACCTTCACCACTCCAGCAGCTGTGAAACTACAACTTCCAACATGCACACTTACTCGGCTGATTTTGTAACTCCTATAGAAGTGAAAAGAGGATTCTGGAAGTTGTAGTTTCTGGACAGCTGAAGTGCATTATGGGTCATATTGCGTTCCCAGACTTCTTACTTTCACTTTTTAACACATTTAGCTGTCATTTTTAGGGAAAAAAGATTCATTACCACAAAGCTCAAGTAAACTCTGATCTGTGGCAAATCGAATTTTTCTGGAAATTCGGATATGATTAAATTCCCTTTGATTCGCTCAACACTAGTCATGGCTGCAACAGTTTTCAGGTACAGGTAAATCTTTGCTTTCTTTTATTGTGTGGCATTCTTGTTCCA
Source organism: Bufotes viridis (assembly GCA_033119425.1). Taxonomy (NCBI): domain Eukaryota; kingdom Metazoa; phylum Chordata; class Amphibia; order Anura; family Bufonidae; genus Bufotes; species Bufotes viridis. The sequence goes on along the minus strand of CM065591.1, from coordinate 244,700,904 downwards.
AGTTTTCTACAAAGTTCACCAACATAGAGACTCCCATTAGTACATTTGGTACATGCAATCAAATAGACCACATCTGAGACGGAGTAGGTCAAGGTACCAGGGATCTTGTAGTCCTGATCTGTATTTGGGACTTGCACCTTGTCAGTGGTCATTATGTATAGACAGCTCTTACATTTCGTCTGTTTGTAGGGGAATGTTCCTGATTTTGAGAGGACAGGGAGCTTCTGACAATTATGTTTTTGAGATTAGGGGGCTGTCTGTAGCACAGGAGTGGGGGGGGGGTTTCGAAAATATGGATTTCAAAGTCATCTTTTTGTAGTATTGGATGTAGTCTCCGAGCAACCCTTAGAATTTCCAAATTTGAGTTGTAGGTCACTACTAGAGGTACCCAATTATTTTTCTGTTTTGTATTATATTGTCGGAGCTCACTGCTTGGTAATCTGGTGGCTCTGGCAATTTGGTTTTCCACTGTAGTTGGATGATATCCCTGACTCAAAAATGTCTTTTTGAGGTTTCCAAGTTGTTCATCCCTGTCTGAACATATGCTGTTGTATCTAATAAGTGCCTTGTTTTAACTTTGTCTACATGATGAATGCCATTTACTGAAGTCAGACAACCCCTTTTAGCCACTTTATGAATATTTCTTTTTTTTTTTTACATTTTAATGCCTCATGCACACGGCCATTGTTTTGATCCGCGTCAGAGCAGCATATTTTGCGGCTCGGGCACGGACCTATTCACTTCAATGGGGCTGCAAAAGATGCAGACAGCACCCCGTGTGCTGTCCGCATCAGTTGCTCAGTTCCGTTTTGCGGACAAGAATAGGTATTTCTACAATGGGCCGCGGAGCAGCTTCCGTGTTTTGTGGATCTGCGGTTTGCGGACCGCAAAACACATACGGTCGTGTGCATGAGGCCTAATCCTGATCTCATGGACAAGAAGAATCTTGTAGGTCGAATCCTCTGCATGGAAAGATCAGTTTGGTTCCTCATCAGGAAATTCTGGGCTCCACACAGCCAAGCAATCTGTTTTACCACTTATTACCAGCGTGCAAATGGAAAGTGACAGTTTAAAAAAGTAATTTCATCAGCATCCTTACCAGGCATACAGCAATGATTTGGTCAAAGGACTGATGCTACAGCTGACTGATTCCTCTAGTCCAGATGGCAAATAATGGCCTCTGAACTCAGAACTCCTGCCGATGCAGTATGAATGATGACTCTGCCTCCCTCTATTCTGGCTTCCCCACATCTAAACCATCCATATCATCCATAGCTACAGTATATGGCTTGTAGGACATTGATTTTTTTTTCTTGTACTATTTTTAAAGGGATTTGCACTAAGTAAAAGTTTGATGATCTATCCTCAGGATAGGTTATCAGTATGTTATGAGTGGAAATCTGAATCTTGATCAGCTGTTTGAAGAGGCTGCTGGGCTCTGGTGAATGCTGCTGTTGTCATGTTCATCGGTCACATGGCCTACGTGCAGCTCAGCCCCAATCAAGTGAATGGACCAGGTTTGCAATACCAATCACAGCCACTATCCAATGTTCAAAGCTTTGCTTGGTATTTTGTAAAGAGGTTTCAGGTCTCACAGGAGCACAATGGCCTCTTCAAACAGATAACTGGTGGGGGTGACAAAAGTGAGATGCCCCTCAAAAATTGATTAGCTACGGTATTGGGTTTGGAGTTTTTATGGTTTCCCACCAAGCACTGAACTTCTCACTATGAGAATTTGCCCATAGATTACACTGCATGTTCAATGTGAAAGGTTCCCTTTAATTAGTGATATACTATAATTCTTGTCATGGTTAACATTGTTTTTAATTCAACCACAATTTTGTTTATTAGTGATTTTTTATTGTATATATGTGTAGTGGCCTTTATTGTGCACAGGGCAAGTAATATATTTATAGAACACCCACAATAACTATGCCACCTTGCCTTTATAGCATTCTACCCTTAAACAGCTTTAATACTTAATAACCAATAAAATCAGCACTGCAACTAGATTATTAAACCTGAGCAAGAGATAGTAAAGGGAAATCTAGGCATCGTGCAATTAGTTAAATTGCTTCTGTTGTAAAAATAGAACAGTAAATCAGTTCCAAACAATTTGATTTATTAACAATCGTGAAATATAATTTTCGACACAGTAAAATTCCCTCTGCTACATAGGGGTAATTGTAGGAATGGCTTTCCCACTATTCAGGAGAGATGGAGAATACCATTCCACAATATCTATAGTATAAAGCTGCCTTACTATAAATTTTGTCAATGAATCTGACAGTAGTTAAAAAGTAATTTATTGGCTAATGATTTCACAAATGAAAATGGATGTGGATGTTCCCTAATATTAAATTCACTGTGTCTAATTTAATGTGCCATAGCATAGCTGATTAGTTATAGCACACATTGCAATTTGAAATCCACTCAAATTGACTATGCCAAATTTAATTCATTGTCATAAAAATATTTCTGTTTGACATCCATTCCATCCATTTTTTTGCATTGCAATTTTGCAAATCCGGTTCCTGCCTATCTTAAGTACACTTTGTAGACTGGACCCCAAGGGAGAGGTAAAAGCCCTGTTGTACAAATAAAATGTTTTTTTTATGATTATCTGAAGTAGTCAGTAGTCTGTTTGTGTCAGTTGAGCTCACAAACTTTCAGTCAGATTTGTGCTAAGAACTTGAAAATGTGTAAGTATAGTACATATAACAGCAATACAGTTAAAAGTACTGCAATCCAAGTGTTCGGTGTTTGCAGATAATGGAGTGGATTAATCCAGTCCGATATTTACGAAGTGTAAACCTAAACTTAAAGTTTAACTGTCATTTTAGTTTATTTTTAATGTTCTGTAGGGACAAGAATGTTAAACATTTTTGTAATATACATTATTAGGGAAAGATGTCCCTTTGCTCTAGAAAACAGGGTGCAAAGAGACTTCTTGACAAACCTCTAACTGGAAGTTGCTAATGAGAATCTGTCTTTAATCTTCAGTTCTACTGAGCGCTGAAGCTGCCTGTTTGTATCTTACTGAGGCATCCAGCCTTTTTCTTGTAACTTCTGTATTCTCTTGCTATGTACTTGTACCCTAACTAGCACTGCCCATCACCCTGCCTTTCTGGCTTTTTACACACAGACATCTTTAGTTCTCAGTAGAATACTGAAGAGACTCCCCTTAGCAAATCTCAATTACAGCTTTGCTTAGAAGACTCTTTGAGCTGAAATGACAGTTGCATTTTAAATACTTAAGGTGGCCATATTAGAAGTTGGTTGATGGTTGAACAGCAGTTCAACCATCGACTTGGGTAAATAATCATTTCACAGACATGGCCATACACATTTTAGTTCAGATTGGCCGTTATAGTTGTTCAAACTGCCCATACATATTCAATGAAACCAGGCGTTGGACAAATATCCTTTCTAGAAGCATTCCTTAAAAGAAAGCTCTTTATCCATGAACAATCGTTCTTTGAAAAAAATATCTTTTGTCTGACTATTGGACAAAAATTTCAAACACAGGCAACTTCTTGTCAGACGATGATAGTATGTCGTCTTTTGAATAAAATGATCATTTGTTGTTCAATTTCACCTGATTCTTTTGTTTTCCCGGGAGATAAGCTACCACCAAAAGTGTCTGGCAGCGGATTTCTCTGATACACATATACACATATACATTTGGATGCACATATACATTTGGCCGGGCTAACTGTGTAGGTGGAAGCCAGAAGGAAGTCCGGAGATATAGCTGTACTCCAACGATCATTTATCTGACAGCTATTGATTCTGTATGCCGGGCTTAAGTTTACACCACCTCTTGGTGTACTGGTTGACAAAAATGTGTGAATATTTTGGTGCACATTGACATATCTAAAACCACACCCCTTTCATGTGAAACCATGCCCCCTTACTTTTAGACTATGTGATTATTTGTTGAAAGAGGCACAAACAGTGTCTAAAACTTATTATAAATGGGAGGCAAAGCATGCACAACAGTTTTTGGTTAAAATTGGGCCATTATGCTGTTGCATTTTAGTTAGAAAATCTTTCTCGCTTTGTTAGGACTGTTAGTTAACATTTTGTTGATGAATTAGCTAATGCAGATATGAGTTCATATTCCACTAATTGATCAAAATGATCCAGCATTAAATGTGTTGATTGGAAATATCATAAGAACCTGTATGGGGAAACCTATTTGAGAACTTAAAGCATATTGGACAATTTTGAATCAGAAACGTATGTATGGTAATGATTCTTTACTTCTCCTTGAAGGAATTGGATCCTTGCTACTTGATTTAAAAATCTCATCCTCTCATTGCAAAAAGTTTCGACATCAAAATCTGTATATTACTTGACATGCAGTGCATGTCATTTTGATAAAAGTGATGTATACAAGTACACATTCAGACATTTCAACGAAGGCTTAAACAACAGATCCTAGTAGAACATTAGTGAATGGTTTCATTAGACTTTACTAACAGCATGAAGTAGCGATGTGCCATAAGCAGTGCACCCAGGGATTTAAATGTTCACTGTGTTTAGAGGACTTATTCAGTCTTCATAAAAAAATTAAACAAAAGAGCTAAAACTACATGAAAAGGTATCTGTATATATGATCAAATTGAAACAAAAAAAGTTATAAAAGAGGTTATAAAATATACAGAAATGTTTTTATTAAGGCATGTGAAGATATTGGGAGAGATTTCTCATGATGGAATTTTCAAAGTTTTGTAAGCTGAAGTACTGTAATATGCACCAAATTTATCAAATGAAGCACAATGTTTGATACATTTGGTGCTTCTTTAACCCCTTATTGACCAGCTATTTTTTATTTGCCTTCAAATAACTATAACTTTTTTTATTTTTCTGTCAATGTAGCCAAAGAGGGCTTGTTTTTTGCGGGATAAGTTGCAGTTTTTAGTGATGCCATCTTGGAGTATACATTTTTATATATATATATATATATATATATATATATATATATTTTTTTTTTTTTTTTTTTTACACCTTTCAATTGATGGGGTAGATCATGGGATATTTTTATAGATCTGGTCGTTACGGATGCAATGATACCAAATATGTCTATTTTTTTTTACGTTTTACACAATAAGAACATTTTTCTGACTATGGTCTTGTGTGCAGGATTTTTTTTACAAATTTTTGATTGATTGATTGATTGATATTATGTATTTTGAGAGGTAAGATGACAAAAAAAAGCTCTTTTGGCATAATTTTTATTTGTTTTTGTTTTTTTGCTCCGTTCACTTGATGGGGTAGGTTATGTGATATTTTTGTAGAGCCAGTTGTTATGGATGTGGCGATACCAAACATGTTTATTTTTATCTTTTTTTAATGTTTTACACAATAAAAGCATTTTTAGGAAAAAAATCATGTTTTTGTGTTGCTATTTTCTTAGAGCCATATTTTTTTAACATTTTTGGGGGTGTGGTCTTGTGTGAGGGCTCATTTTTTGCGGGATTTGGTGACGGTTTTATTGCTACCTTTTTGGGGTACATACGACTTTTTGATTGATTGAAATTATGTAATTTTGGAGGGGAGGTAATTAAAAAAGCTGTTTTGGCATAATGTTTTTTTTACAGCGCTTACCTGATGGGGTTGATCATTTGATATTTTTATAGAGCCAGTTGTTACAGATTCTGTGATACAAAATATGACTATTTTATTTTTTTCTATTTTTAACATTTTTAATTGGGGTAACATTTTTTTTTTATGTGAATTTTTTTTTTTTTTTTATAAAACACTTTACTGTTTTTCTTTTTCTTTTTACACTATGTGTCCCCCATAAGGTCATACAAGACCGCAGGGGGACATTTAACTCTAGTGCTGTGTATACAGTGATCCAGAAGGCAGGGAAACCCAGGAACTGTCCCTTTTCTCTGGGGTGCCCTGCTGTCACTGACAACGGGCCCCCGACACAGCAGCTGCAAGATTAGCATGCATCTGCGATCTCTGAATGGACATTATGGATTAACCCAACCGGCCAGGATGTTTATAGTAAATGGGTGGTCGTGGTTTATAATCCTTAATTCTGGAGTACAGGGAAGATCAGAACATCACAGGACCTTTCTGGTGGAAAGAAGTTATTGATTCTGCAATTTTACCTATAGACAAAATGCAACTTTTCGTTGAACAATTTTGCTTATCAGTGACTGACAGCTATCTCCATAGATATACATACAGGGAAGGCTCTCAGTTACAGGAGACTGCCCACTTAGCTACTAAACTCAGAAAAAGCAGAGACTTTAATGAACAAATTACAAGTATTGCTGAATATTTTCCCATTAAACTATATATCAATCTGTTCGGGTTCTGACTGCTCTATAACACACTGCCTATAGATTTCAATGCATTTTTATTATGATAAGTTCTTTGTAAATTTTGTTAGTGACTCTCATTTCTCATGAAACAAATTCAATACAAGATTGTGACATGCTAGCAAAACTTTTAACAGCATAGCCAAAGAGTGGTGGCACATAGAAACACATAGCATTGACATCTCATGACACTTTTAAAGAGTTGGTTATTGTGTGTTGCACCACATATCTTGAGATATGTAGAGCCAAGTGCACATCTACACCTTTAGGCCTCTTTCACACGGGCGTCACGTTTGACGCCCGGATAAGAGGCAGTTGCGATGCGGGAAAATGCGCGATTTTTCCACGCGAGGGCAAAGTGTTTTAATGCGTTTTGCACGAGCGTGCAAAAAATCGGCATGTTTGGTACCCAGACCCGAAGCCGGATTTCATCCCTGAAGTCCAGTTTCGGGTTGAGTATTCTGTATATTTTATTATTTTCCCTTATAACATAGTTATAAAGGAAAATAATAGCATTCTCAATAGAGAATGCAAAGTAAAAAGGGCAATAGAGGGTTAAAAATAATAAAAAAACAAACTCCCCTATTCCATTTGACCATGTAGCTGCCGGTGTTCTGTTCTGTCTTCAGCAGGAGGGGGATGAAGGACCTTCAGTGACGTCACTGGGTCACATGGTCCAATCACCTGCTTCCATCATGGAAACTGGTGATTGGACCATGTGACCCAGTGACGTCACTGAAGGTCCTCCATCCCCCTCCTGCTGAAGACAGAACAGAACACCGGCATCTTCGCAATCAAATGGAATAGGTGAGTTTTTTTTTTTTATTATTTTTAACTAGGGGTGGGACGATATGGCGATATAGACGATATGCGATATGAATTTGTGCCACGATATCGATTTCGTCTATATCGCCATATCGCGGTAGAACATGGTATGCGCCGCTCTCGCATGCAGAAAAATCAGGAAATATCATGACACATACTCTGTCCAACTATTTCCCTCCCATTGATCTGTCAGCCGTATTGGATATATTAGCCTGTACCTTGGACACATTTTTCCTAAAATAAAGAAGACAAATTATTCCTTAAAGAATTTTTCATTGGAAAGCATTAAAGTCTGATATAAAACTAGCACGAGCAAAATGAAAATTGAATTCATCATGCTGTAGTGCCCCAACTCACCTCCATATAAAATTTTGATTACATGTTTTTATTTTTAAATACTTTTCCCTATAACGTTTCCATCAATTGCTACATGCCCTTTGTATTCTCAAATACCATGCCATGAAAATATTTGATTGTTCCAGGCAAATAAATGTCTGTCACAAAGTTCATGCAAACAAAAACAATGAAAGAGTTTTAAAAGGACACCGATGTAGATACAAGTAAATCCGTTAATTGCTTGCTGTGTACTTTCTCCTCTCATTCATGCCTTTTGATGTGTATAATTAGCAGCTCAATGTTCTTTACAATCCTCTCTCTTTCCTTTCTGTATTATTATAAATGCATCTACATGTTCCTATTCATCTTTCAAAATGATCATGTTTTTGAAGAGTCGGTCTCATTTCCATAAGTATAATAAATCGATTGACTTCCATTTCAATAAATGAATGAAATTCATAGGTCTGTTTATCCATATCTAGACATATCTAATGGAAGATAATTAACAATAAAGTATTATCCAAGGAGATGCTTGGGTTACACAGCAGCATTTGTCATGTGATAGCAAGTGTCAGAGCACTAATCTGGCTGTAAAAAAAAAAAAAAAACTGCCAGATTTCTGAAAAGTTGCAGGCAAGTTGCACATAACTTGCACTGCAGTCTATGGTGGCAAAGTACTGTGGAACTTATGACCAAAAATCTCACAAAAAATAAATTTTTGTGACTGTCACATCACAGTCATTGCATGTTGTCTCACAGCATGACCCCCAATATTAGATGCAATGTCACAAAGTAATGTTGTGAACTTCCTGTCTTGCAACATGTCTCCACAGCCTAAACAGCAGATAGATAGACATTCCATGGTGTATAAGGGTCATATGCAAAATGGTGTAAAATTTGGACAGACGACCCACACTAATTATGTGCAATTGTGTTCAGACACAAGACTATACCACTACAAGTAGTTTTGTCTTTTGTTGAAAGCATATTCTCCCACAAACTTTGTGGTGTGTCAATATGCTTTTGGAAAATTCCAGTCTCACTTTTTAATTAATTGTACAGTAATTTCCTCCTTGGTCATCTTCCATAAAGTCCATTTTCTTCCATAAAGTCCATGCTAAAACAGCGATAGATGGTGCAATCAGACACTGAGTTGCCTTGACTTTGGAGTTTAGCTCTAATCTCTTTGGAACTTGTTCTGGGCTCTTTGGTTACCATTTGTATTATCCATCTCTTCAATATGTCATCAATTTTCTTTCTTGGCTACAGTTCTGTAGAGATTAAACTTCTGAAAAATATGTGCAACTGTAGTAACAGGAACATCAAGCTGTTTGGAGATGGTCTTATAGCCTTTACCTTTAACATATTTGTCTATAATTTTCTTTCTAATCTCCTGAGATAATTCTCAACTTAGCTTTCTTTGCTCAATGTTTAGCGTGGTACACATCATGATAACAAACAGCACAGTGACTACTTTTGACCCTTTAAGGCCCCTTTCACACGGGCGAGTTTTCCGCGCGGGTGCAATGCGTGAGGAGGACGCATTGCACCCGCACTGAATCCTGACCCATTCAGTTCTATGGGGCTGTGCACATGAGCGGTGATTTTCACGCATCACTTTTGCGTTGCGTGAAAATCGCAGCATGTTCTATATTCTGCGATTTTCACGCAACGCAGGCCCCATAGAAGTGAATGGGGATGCGGGAAAATCGCAAGCATCCGCAATCATGTGCGGATGCGTTGCGATTTTCCCGCATGGTTGCTAGGATACGATCGGGATGGGGACTCGATCGTTATTATTTTCCTTTATAACATAGTTATAAGGGAAAATAACGCATTCTAATTACAGAATGCAATGTTCCCGGCTTGAAAGGGTTAAGAATAATAAAGAGTTAACTACCTTCTCCATTGACGCGCAGAGCCCAGAACGTTGTCTCTCTGATAGTTTGGCTGCTTGAGGACTTGGTGACGTCATAGGTCACATGGTCCAATCATAGAAGCATTTGAGTGGACCATGTGACCCATGTGATCTCTGTGACATCACGGCAGGTCCTTCATCGAACATCTGTTGTTCGATGAAGAACCTGCCGTGATGTCACAGGATCACATGGGTCACATGGTCCACTCAAATGCTTCTATGATTGACCATGTGACCCTGTGACGTCACCACAGGTCCTCAAGCAGCCAAACTATCAAGAGAGACAACGCTCTGGGGCTCTGCGCAGATAATGGAGAAGGTAGTTAACTCTTTATTATTTTTAACCCTTTCAAGCCCGGGGAACATTGCATTCTGTAATTAGAATGCGATTATTTTCCCTTATAACTATGTTATAAAGGAAAATAATTACACATACAGAATACTCATCCCGAAACCAGACTTCAGTGATGAAGTCTGACTTTGGGTCTGGGTACCAAGCATGCGGATTTTTTCACGCGCGTGCTCAACGCACTACAAACGTTAGCACACGCGCGGAAAAATCGCGGCGATTCCCGCAACGTTCCCGCATCTTATCCGGGCGTCAAACATGACGCCCGTGTGCAAGAGGCCTAAATAGGCAGACTGATTGCAAGTTTGAAGATACCTGTGATGGTAATTACAGGACACACCTTAGTTTAACATGTCCCTATATTATTTAAAATGTCCCTAATTATTTTCAATCTTTTCTAGGGGTACCCTCATTTTTGTCCAGGCCAGTTTGATTAGTTTATTTTTTATTTTTTATAATTCTGTTGAACCACAACTCAAAAGCAATGTCTGCCACACATCCAAACCCTCACCTCCACCTGCCACTTTAAGCTCACAAACATCTCTCATATTCACTCTTTCCTCACACCTCTGTCTACAAAAATGTTAGTGCATGTCCTCGCCATTTTCATGCTGGACTACTGCAACATTCTCCTCTGTGGCCTCCCATCTAGCACTCTCGTACCCCCGCCCCCCAAATCTATTCCCAGCTCTGCTGCCCAGTTAATCCACCTCTCCACTCATTTCTTCTCTGCCTCCCCCTCTGCCATTCCTTTTACAGGCTCCCTATTGCCCAGAGAATTCAGTTTACAATACTAACAAATATATATAAGGCTGTCCACAACCTGTCCCCTCCTTACATTTCTGACTTGCTTTCCAGTTACATCCCTACATGTAATCTCCGATCCTCACAGGACCTGCAGTACTTCTTTGTTCTCCTCTCATCTGACCTTCACACAATCGAATACAAAATTTCTCATGTGCCTCTCCGCTACGCTAGAACTCGCTACCCCTGTACCCCAATCTCTCCCCCAACATCCAAACCTTCAAAAGTAACCTGAAAACCCACCCCTTTAGGAAATCCGACTGCCTGCAATAGGCATGCTATCACCACAGCCAGATAAGTAGCCTTTACCCTCACCTCCTGTGTTCTTCCTCCTTCCCTTGTTGATTGTAAACTCTTGAAGGCAGGGTCCTCTCCCCCTCTGTATCAGTCTATTAATAGCTTCTTGTTTATTGTATTTGTATTTTTAGATTATGTATGTGTAACCCCTCTTTATGTACAGTGCCATGGAATTAATTTCAAATAAATCATAATAATTCTTTTATTTTTGAAGGATCAGAAATATGCAGTCGAGAAGGCACCCTTCAAACCTGAGACAGCTGGAGCAGTTTGCTCACAAGGAGTGGACCAAAATACCTGTGGGCAGGTGAAGAAGTCTCATTGAAAGTTACAAAAATCACTTTATTGCAGTGATTGCTTCAAAAGGTTGTGCAACAAAATATAAAGTCGAAAGTACTATAATTTTTGTCCAGGCCAGTTTCATTAGTTTGTTTTATAAATTAATCTGTTGAACCACAATTTAAAAAAAGGTCTGATTTTTACTAGTTGATGTTTAGTAAATTTTTATTCAGTATTACTTTCTGTCAGTTATTTCAATGACCATTGTGGATTTTTCTATGAAAGGGTAATAATTAGAGATGAACGAATAGAATCAGACGAAGTGGAATTCAAACCGAATTTAAGGACAAATTCGATTTACAACGAAGGCGAATTTCCTCGTGCTTCGTGGTAACGAAAAGCAATTTTTCCTAAAATGGTGGCCACACATGTGAGGACTGAGGACATGGGGCAAGGAACTCTGGGAAGGGATCACCAAGATTGACATGCATGCATGCAGCCAATCAGCAGCCAGCCAGCCCTGTGATGTCACAGTGTCACAGCCCTATAAATATGGCAGCCATTTTAGATTCTACCATTTTGCAGTGTTCTGAGTGAAGGGACAGATGTGAGAAGGTGCTAGGGACAGCAATTGTAAAAAGCTAATTGTGAATTTTTTTTTTTTAAACAGTTTATAAGTGCAGGGAAAGGATAGGGAGGAATTTTTTCACAGCAACTAAGTGCCGGGAGAGACGTCAGAAGGCAGTAGGGACAGTGCTAGAAAAGCGATTTAAAAGTGCAGGGAAGTGCTCCGTCATTCCAACAATTCGTTCTTGGGGTTCAAGTGCTATGTTGAAAAGCCTTTAGTAGCTTATATCTGTGGAAAAAGAAAGATATATACGGACTTCCCTTCTGCAGCTATATGTGCTGAAAGCGTTTAGTGACGTATTTCTGTACTACAAGAGAAATATATACACAGTTCACTTCTGCAGTTATTTGGGGTTAAAAGCATTTAGTGAGGTATTTCTGTACTACAAGAAAAATATATACCCAGTTCACTGTTGCCGTTATTTGTGTAAAAAGCATTTAGTGGCCTACCTAATAACAAAAATAAAAATATATACGCAGTTCACCTCTGCAGCTATATGGGCTGAGAGCATTTAGTGACGTATGTCTGTACAGTTTACTTCTGCAGTTATTTGTGGTTAAATGTGTTTAGTGAGGTATTTCTGTACTATAAAAAATATATATACGCAGTTTATTGTTGCCATTATTTGCGGTAAAAGCGTTTAGTGGCCTATTTCATTACAAAAAGAAAAATATATTAGTTGCTTTTAGGGGTGTTTTAATTTGCTTTTAATTTATTTTGTTCAGCTAAAAGTATGTCTGACAGAGAAGTGCCAGGCCATGCACAGAGGAGTGGCAGAGGCCTAAATGTTTTTGACGCAGGCAGAGGTCGCAGCAGAGTAAGGGGGCATGGCAGCATGAGTCGCAACGAGAGGCCTGAGCTCCCGGTGTCATCTAGCTGTCGTGTCTTGACCAACAACTCAGCGGTTCTTGCTTGGTTAAAGGGGTTGTCCGGGTTCAGAGCTGAAACCGGACATACCTACATTTTAACCTAGGCAGTTCATGCTCCGATGCTCTCCTTTGCCCTGCTAGATCGCGCAGGGCAAGGACACTTCTGTTTATAATAACACACTGCCGGGCGGAAGCTTTGGCCCTGCAGTGTGTTCAGTGACATCATCGGCTCTGATGGGCATGCTTTAGTGCTGCCCTAGCCGTTTTACTTGCTAGCGAAGAGCTAAAGTCCGCCCATAAGTGCAGGGGACATCACTGGGCTTCCTGGCAGCCCCATGGAGAGCCCGGTTCATCACCGGAACTCCTGAAAATGCATTTGCTCTGCGGGATTTAGCGCAGGGCAAAGGAGAGCAATTGGAGCATTAACTGCTCCGATGCTCCTTTCAGGGGGGCTGCCTGGGTGAAAATGGAGGTATGTCTCTTATAACTGAAGCCTCTGAACCCGGACAACCCCTATAACCAAGTGACATCAGAAACCCCCAGCCAACAGTCGGTGGGTTCGTCAGACACAACCCTTAGTTGGCATGGCCCGGAAGCAGACCCTGTGCCCTCACCTGTCCTCAACCTGCCTCTGTCCTTTTCTGTTCCCTCACCGCGAGAAGTAGTATATGCTGTAGGCTTAGCTACACTTTTCAGCGAGGAAGAGCTACTAGAGGATAGTCAGCAGCTAATGCCCAGCCAAGATCTGAAGGAGACATCCGCCGCTTCCTCTGCTAGGCGGGCAAGTAGATATGAGGAGAGTGGCGTGGTTGTTGGTGTTGCGAGTGGTCAGACTCATGACCCAGAGGACCTTGAGGAGGAGATCAGTGACGTGCAGACACTTCTCGATGATGATAAAGCCAATCGCACTTGGGAGCTGGGTGCAGAAGGGGCATCATCATCATCAGGAGAAGAGGGTGGCAGCTTGCTCATGAGGCAGTGGCTGAGCCAGCAAGGTGGTAGCATGGCTGGGAGTCAGCACGGTGGCAGCAGTGGGCAGGGCTGCCATCATAAATTTTGGGGCACCTTACACAGCTCAGTGCCTGGGTCCCCCCGCCCGGCCACCACCGCCCCAGTGGTGGATCCAGGGCCTGGTCTCGGGAGGGGCAATAGGAGATCATGGGGCTCCTGTGTTCTGCAGCGCGTGATCCCGCAAGACCCACCGCAGGAGGTCACAGGTCTCGCGGGATTGTGCACCGAAGTGACTGAACTCATGCCCGCTCAGCCTGCGAGTACAGGATCAGATCAGCGGGCGGTACAGGATCAGACCCCGGGCAAAATAAATCAAGGGCCCCCTTCCAGGCCACACCCATATCCCACCTCCACCCCCCGGGTGCACTGCGATCATTACGCCCCTAATCCCATCAGTACAGTAATACAGCGCCCCATACCTCTTACATCCAGTGACGTCTCCTTTGATGTAGATGTTCTCTGTCCTCGTTTTCTCCTTTCAGACCTTCAGACCAGACCAACATTTTGTCGCCATTTTCCATCTCTGCAGTTTGACAATAAAAAAAGAAAAATCTTAGTTTACTACTTTTCCATCCTCCTCCTGTCTTCTGGACAAATCATCCTACTACCCCCAATACTGTGCCGCTGTGCTCCCCAATACTATACTGCAGAAACACTTACCCCTGGTAATACTAGTACCACACAGAGCCCCCATATAAAATTCCCCTTCTTTGTGCCATCAGTAGAAGCCCCTATAGTGCCCCCCATAGATGCCTCACCGCCATGTGCCAGTATCAAGTGCCAAACCTCCCATGTACTAGTATCAAGTGCCAAACCCCCCCATGTGCCAGTATCAGGTGCCAATGCCCCCCATGTACCAGTATCAGGTTCCAATGCCCCCTCATGTGCCAGTATCAGGTGCCAATGACCCCATGTGTCAGTATCAGGTGCCAATGCCCTCCCGTGAGTCAGTATCAGGTGCCAATGCCCCCCATGGGCCAGTATCAAGTGCCTCCTGCTCCCCCCATGTGGCAGTAACAGATAGTCAGATATTTAAAAAAAAAACACTTATACTTACCTCCATCACACAGACACAGCGATTCAGGCCTCTTCCGGCCTGTGTCCCAGGCTGTACGGCACCGGCCTCTGATGGGCTGCAGGCCTTGTGCTGGCAGCCTATCAGAGGAACAGGGAAGGGAGACACCTCTCCCTCCACTGCCCCACAGCACAGCAATCTGTATCGCTGTCCTGGGGATAGCGATACAGATGACTATAGAGATGAACGCTTCCACAATGGAAGCGTTCATCTCCCTCAAAAAAAAAAAAAAAAGGCTCGGGACCGGCCGGGCCCCCCATGGGGTCCGGGCCCCTTACTGGGGTACTGGCTGTAACCCCCTGATGGCGGCCCTGGCAGTGGGAGGTCGTGAGCCAAACATGCTAGGGGAAGACCACCTGCTTCGCAGAAGCCTACCTGCCCGGGAAGTAGTGGTGCAGGGGTTCACAGAGGCAGCGGTGGTAGCAGTCAGAAAGTGCCGACTGTTGAGGGGAAAATCACCTACTCGGCGGTGTGGCAGTTTGTTTTCAAAGGGCCAGAGGAGGTGAACGTGGCGAAATGTCGAATCTGTGAGCAGAACGTGAAGCGTGGCTAGGGTGCCAATGTTGGCACTATGTCCCTGCGTCAACATATGCAGCATCGCCATTAGAGATGAGCGAATTTTTCAAAAATTCGCTTCGGCCAGTTAGCCGAATTTTTCGGAAACATTCGCTTCGATACGAACTTATTTGCGTCAAATCGCGTAAAAAAAACTGCTATTTCCGGCCTTCAGAAAGCCTTTATACGAGTGTAGAACACTGTGCCTTGCACTATCAGGCATAGGGAGTCTGCTATGGTGGTAAAAGAATACCGTAAGTTAGTATGGCATGCAGATGATAGAGTCCTGCTGTTCTGCACCTCGTTTCCCTGGGCAAACGGAGTCACACAAGGGAGGAATTGTTCCATGTGATTCATGAAGAAATTGAATCCTGGCTTTCTCCGCAACAACTGAAAATCAGAACCATAGCAACCGACAATGGGAAGAACATTGTGACGGTGCTGCGTCAAGGAAGGCTGAGCCATGCGCCCTGCATGGAACATGTGTTCAATCTGGTTGTCAAGCGGTTCCTGAAGTCTTCCACCCATTTGCAAGAAATCCTAAACATGGCCAGGAAACTTTGCATGCACTTCAGCCACTTGTACCCTGCAAAGCACACCCTCCTTGAGTTGCAGCGGCAGAACGGCATCCCCCAACATAGGCTGATGTGCGACGTTTCCACCTGTTGGAATTCCACCCTCCATATGTTGGACCGACTGTACGAACAGAGAAAGACCATCAACGGTTTCTTGATGATGCAAGCGGATTGGAGTACTCCCCTGTGTAACTTCAACGTTTGCTCAGGCCCTTTGCGGAGGCCACGTTATTTGTGAGTCGCCAGGACTACAGGATGAACGACGTAATTCCACTGCTTCATGTACTAGAATAGATGATGGTAACAATGGCTGGTCAGGGGACTGGAGACAAGGTGCCTATATCCGATGGCCACATGAGCCCTGAGGGGGCTGAACTGGAGGAAGAGGACATTGGAGCACAGTCAATGTGTAGCATAATGAGTGGTTTTACTACTCAGCTGACAGGAGAAGAGGAGCAGGAGCAGCCAGAGGAGCTACAGGGCGATGAGGAAGATAAGACAGAGGACCCAGACACACCGTGGCAGTATGCAGTGGAGATGGAGGCAGGGAGTCCCTCCGAGTTACTTGCACAAATGGCCCACTGCATTCTCGCTTGCGTAGTGACAGCTGAATTGTCACCATTCGGTAGATAGTGGTATCCTGATGCTGATGCTGCCATCTCCACACTATGCAACCATGCCACTCTGTGGTCTCCTGATGATCCTGCTGCCATCTCCACACTATGTCACCTTGCCACTCTGTGGTATCCTGATGCTGCCACCATATCCTATGTCACCTTGCCATTTTGTGGTCTCCTGCTGCTGCTGCCATCTGCACATGATGTCACCTTGCCATTTTGTGGTCTGCTGTTGCTATCTCCACACTATGTCACCTTGCCATTTTGTGTTCTCCTGATGCTTCTGATGCCATCTCAACACTTTGACACCTTGCCACTCTGTGACATCCTGATGCTGCTACCATCTCCAGACTCGGTCATTGTGCCACTCTGAGGCCTATTTATGCTGCTGCAACCTCCGCACTCTGTCATTGTGCCACTCTCTGGAGGTGGCAGCAGAATCAGCAGACCACACTCTGTCATTGTGCTGCTCTGTGGTCTGCTCATGCTGCTGCCACCTGCAGACTCTGTCATTGTGCCATTCTGTGTCTTCCTCATGCTGCTGCCACCTCCACACTCTGTCCTGCTGCTGCCACATTGAGACTCAGTTATTGTGCTGCTCTTTGGTCTCCTCATACTGCTTCCACCTTTAGACCCTGTCATTGGGCCACTCTGTGGTCTCCTCATGCTCTTTCCATCTCCCCACTATGTCATAGGTCCAATCTCTGGACTTCTTATGCTGTTCCCACCCTCCCCACTTCAAGACTGGTCAATAGTGATGAACGGCATAGGAAATATTCAAATTTGCGATATTTTGCGAATTTTTGGCCAAATATTCACCATAAATTCGCAAATTCGAGATTTTGTGATGTCCAGTCATTATTTACTTGATTGCAAAAATCGGCAATGTAATATATTCGCAATAAAAATTTGTGATTACAATATTTGCGATCAACATTAAGGGGTAGGCAACTTTCCTATTGGTTGCTAGGGATGTTGCCTAGTGCCGATATTCACGATAAATTCGCATTTATTTGACCGTTTTTCTGATCTGTCAGAAGCAAGGAAAAATGAGACGCACAACAGATCCTGTCTGTGTAGCAGCTGTAAGGCCTGTATGGTCTCGTTAGAATTAGCTTATGATTTGGTAGCCAAAAGCAGGAGTGGGTACAAAACTCAGAAGATATGCAAATATTCCATTCACGTGTCATCTCTGTTTTAGATCCACTTCTCTTTTTTTGGCCTTAGAAATACTAATGGATTATTGAGCAAATGCTGACCGAGTGAAGGCGTATGCTACACAGACAGAATACATTTTTTTGTGGGTTATTGTGCTGACGAATCAGAGGAAGGGCAATTTAATCAGTGATGTCAACACAAACTTCCTACTGACACCCTCTCCACTCTGCAAGGGGGCTCTACTTGTATAAGCGTTTAATAGAACAGGTTCTGTAGACATCCATGTGGAATCAGCTGACGAGTGTGTAAAAGCATTGCGCTTCTTCTTGATGCTAACATCTACCTGTAAGGCTGATTTGTTATTTGAGTCATTTGGTCAGTTTTGGCCCTGTGACTGCCCAAATAAGTGAAGTATGCAGTGATTCTAAGAGCGACCCCTGTCATCTGCGTGTCATACTGACTCACAGTAATATTTCACAACCACAACAGACTCCCTATGCGTGTTACTGCAAGGCACAGTGTTCTACACCCCTATAAAGGCTCTCTGCAGCCCGGAAATAGCCATTTTTTTAACTCAATTTGCCGGATTTAAGCACATTTTTCTCAAAAATTCGGCAAACCGGCCGAATCAAATTTTTTAAAATTCGCTCATCTCTAGTACTAATAAATAGCTATGGGAAAATACATGGTTGACAATTAACAAACAACGTATTCAAAAACACACTGCGTTGTCACATGTATTATACTTTTTCAAATTAGAAAGCTTCCAAAAACTGTCACCCATCATAGGCAGATGGTGTTTAAACACACACGGTGAAAAAAAACCACAAAGGCTGATTAAGACCTGAGGGTACTACAAATTCTTTATGCTGTTGTGTGATATGTTTTATTATTTGCTTCTGTCCATAGTTCTCAGGAAGTGATGGCCAGCAAAGGGTATGGCAGAAATAGGTTGAACCTCTCTGTTCCTCTCCTTTTGGGAGTGGAAAGCACACTGCAGTGCTCCTGTTCCTTTTGCAGATTTCTCCAGAGAGAACTACTTAATTTATCCTCAATAAAAGCCTTTAGAGAACTACTCAAATAGTCCTCAAGTAAAGCCTTGATATTCCAGACAGCAGTGTGAACTGCTACATCAGCAACCACAGACACTGCTGTAAGGGTGTGATGGATTACAACCAGTTCATGAGCTGACCATAATAAGAGCAAATTTGGCAATATTTTGGGAAGTTCTTGCTGTATGTTTAAATAGACAAAACACACTTCCAAAATGTGACTTTTGTTAATTGACGAATCTGCAAAAATGTACATATTTAGGGTTTTCTTCATGATTAATGATCTTTTAAATGTTTTGGGTCGTCAAACTTTTTCCCTTGGTACTGAGTAGAAAGATTCCACCATACAGTGTGAAGTAATTCCCTTGCTCTTGGGAAAATACCAGCCATCCCTGCTTCATGTCAGCCCAACCTTAAAAGAACAGCAAGCAATTGGCCAGTTGTATACGGTATTTCTTTCATTTATGAAAATGACATATAAAATTGAGATTTTCTGTGTACAGTGAAAATATTTAGTATGTTTTACCAATAAATATTACAATCTGTAAAGTGCCATAAAATGGTAATGGCATCCAATGAGTGATACCATGTCGTAAAGTGCTTAATTAGGTTGTATGTGACAAAGGAAAATCAAGGTGAATGTAGGACCCAAGGTTTCCCAGAAAAATATTGCCCACAACATCATACTGTCTCCAGCAGCTTGTTTTTTCCACATGGTAAATCCTGGTACAAACCTGGTAAATGACGCACACACACCTGGCTGTTAACATGATATTAAATGAAATTGTTGTGATCCATCAGTCCCAACCATCTATTTCTGCTGTGCCATCGTCCAGCTCTGATGCTCACATGTCCATTGTAGGTGCCTTTGCCATGGACAGAGGTTAGCATGGATACTTTGAACAGTCTGCAGCTACAGTATGTAAACTGATACACAGTTGTGATGCACAGTGTATTTTGAAACTTTCTATTATAGTCAGCGATAATATTTTAAGAGCTTTGTGTTAGGGTACGGCCACAAAGTCAAGTTTCTGCATGCAGTTTTGGAAGTCATAAGATATAATTGTTCAAAGCTGGTCATCTTGTGCCACCCATCTTAGTACATATTGAACATAAAGAAAAAGCAAGGAAAGACACACACACACATATAGATGTAGCAAGCATTATGGGAACCACTATTTGCATAGGTGCACTTTGTTCATGGCAAAGATTGCCCGCATGGACGAGGGAAATACTGGTAGCGCTAGTCCAACAGTGGGACCCGCTGAGTAGAAGGATGGGCATGGCAGCTGTTCCGAGCCATAGGGACACAGGAGCAATAGGGAAGGTGAGCAGATCGAGAAAGGGGGCATGGTGGTGGGCATAGAGAACATCTAAGAGAGCTTTGAAAACTGCTTGAATGCAGATATCAATAATACAAAACTAAAACTAAAAGCATGCACTGATTTTGTATAGAGAGTAGGCTGTTAAAATTATATTCTCTGGTTGGCTGAAAGTGATGCAGTCTGACATTGAACTTATCCAGTATAATAGAACCAGTTCATTATCTAAGCATTCAAATTAAAATCCCTCATTCCATTGTCTACACATATTATATATTCATTTCAGCAATGGCAAAAGTGCCTGCCAACATTAAATAGTAATGCAAAATGTTTTTAATTATATGAATCAATTATAAACATATCTCTTAATGAACATATTCATTTAATAAACTTATTGAGCACAAAACAGGGAGTTTGTAAAAATTATATGGAACTACAGAAATGCAATTCCTGTTGCATTGTATTAGTAGGTATTTGAAAAGCTGTCTTTGATATGATAATGGTATTATTATTTAATATAAATAATGCTTGGAATAATGTTCCTCTTTAACCATGGTAAGAGATCTCAGACATGTACTTCCTCTAGGCTTAGAATTGATCTTAGACATCCTGAGGGCTGTAGATAAAGTGACCTCGATCTGTATTTCCATGGCTTTCCTTCTGTTGGCTCATAATGTGACTGGACTATTGATAAATAGCCTATTGGGAAATCAATAAAAGAACAAACATGTCAGGACTGTAGATTAATGTATCTGAGCTGGCACATGGAGCTTTCTAAGTCTCTGCTACTTTCTAAGCTGCTGTATTTTCAAGACTATGTACAGCTCTCATAAGTCAGCTCACCAATTGAATCTTAATTGGAAACATCATCACTTTACTGTAAAGACCTCAGATGGTCTATGCTATCTGGCAGGTAAAACAGAAAAATGATGGAAAGTCATACTGCCTTTAAATGCAAAGTAACTGCAAAGTGGGGCATATTAGTAGATAGATAGATAGATAGATAGATAGATAGATAGATAGATAATAAATCAGCTCAGAATTTGGATTCGTTTTTAGTTTTTGAAATAAACAGTGAACTGTAGGCTGTTACATATAAGGGACAAAAGACATTTAAAAGACATACATTTTTGATACAATTTTTTAGGTTGTCATTAAAGCGTTATCAAGATTGTGAAAATCCATTTTAGCATTTACTATTTGGACTCTTTTAAATTGAGCATACCATACATAAAATATACACTGCAAAATTTGAACAGTGCAGGGTGGCTGTTACTTCCCACCACTGAATGGAAGTAAAAAATACTCAAAAGGATAAAGGGGTTGTAAAGGGGGAAGATTGGAGGGGGGGGGGGTATTTCTGAAATGGCTGAAAATAAGCCAAAAAAGAGAGATCTTGAGACACAGGAAAGGTCTGGAGATGCTTGCTGATTTTACATATACAGTATTAGCAGTTACCTCAATTTAAAAAGTTGCACTAAGATAAAAGGTGTATGTTTCATTGCCTTATACATTTTCAGAACCAATGATATTTAGTGTATAACCTATTCCCAGTATTCAATTTTTCCCATGCAGTAATAATGCAACGATTGTCGGTATAGGATTCCGCTGCTTTCACTAGCACTCATATTTCAGCTCAGCTTCATTAAATGTCAAAACTTGGCAAGACATATAGAATTTATTTTTATCAAAAGGTCCAAACAATTAAAAACAGCAGTTCAATGTTTCCAATAATGCACTTAGGAAGAAGGAACTCTCCACTTGAGTTTCGCAGTATTTGCAGTTCTGTTTTAGCCAGGATATTAGAAGAGAGGGATATAGGGTTTCTGATATCAGACAGCTTCAAAATGAGTGTACAGCAGGGACAGGTGGCTGAGAAAGCAAGTAGGATGCTTAACTGTATAACTAGAGCTATAACCTTTAGGAGGAGAGAGATTGTTAACGTGCTGTATAAAGAACTTTATCAGTATAGTAAAATCTACAGTAAGTGAATTTAAACATGCCTGGGATAAACACGTATATGCTAAAATAAATGAGAAATAATGAGCAGACTAGATGAACCATGGGGTCTTTTTCTGTCATCAATCTTCTATGTTTCTATGTCAGTTTAGGGTTAAGTCTGGTTAGTTGGAGTTAATTGAAGAAACAAACTACACTACACTAATACCTTATTTCCCTGATGAAGCCGCACATGCGGCGAAACATGTCGGGAGGGTTAGTGCCTGCTGGCTTTTAGACAGGGACGAATCAGAAGCATACAATTGTATGAATGAATGTGTGGTTGGTAAGCGCTAAACAGCGTGTATCTGTGTGGCTGAGAAAATTGAGGTGATATGGCTCATAGTATAGAGGGGTGAGCAGTGGGCGCCCCTTTTACGATAAAATAGGGAAACCATTCCCTGGTAATTTTGTTGGAATCTATTTCCTCTCTCATGAGCCATAGTGTGATAAAGCATGTGTGCACAAACATAGGAATTAGTCAAGTGGTTCCAGCACCATTAAAATAAGTGCAGTAGGAGCAAATAGAAATCTGCTCTATTATACAATCACATTGTTGCAACACTGACTTACAATCAGAATCTGACTGCCAAGATGCTTCAAAGAGTGAGCAATTGGCTACACCAGGCATCCTCAAACTGCGGCCCTCCAGATGTTGTAAAACTACAACTCCCAGAATGCCCTGCTGTAGGCTGATACCTGTAGGCTGTTCAGGCATGCTGGGAGTTGTAGTTTTGCAACAGCTGGAGGGCCGCAGTTTGAGGATGCCTGGGCTACACATTCCAGTGTTGCAACAAAGTTGTAGGTTGCCATCAAGCACAATGTTGAGCAACAAATGCACTAGATTCCTGATAGGAATGTAGAAAAACATATGCATTAACCTATGGCAGATGCACACATTATAACACAGCAAAGTGAACTGTAGCCATAAGCAGTACCTCCAAGTAAAAGAGGATTACACACATTCAGTATTGAGTGGAATATCTGATTCCTTCCCTGATAATTTTAATGGGAGTGGGTGTATAAATAAATGTATCAGCTTTTATAAAAATATAATAAAGGTTACGTTTTAATATCTATGTTGTAACCCCTAAAAGGATTTAGTAGGTCTATGTGACCTTTTTGTAAATAATTGAAGAAACAGTGCCAAATCATAATCAAAATAATAGTCAAAGCCAAGCTCAGGGCCACGAATGATGGTTCAGAAAGAAAGTCACAAAACAAAGTTAGGTGCATGAGTTGTCAATCCCAGGTAGAAATGCATGAGTGCTGAAGTAAGGAATGGGCATAACACACTAGCACCTATTGGTGTTCAGAACAAGGTTTATGTACTGTAGGTAGTAATGTTGGGCGCGACTATTCGAATCGCGAATTTTAATCGTGAATATCGCCACTTCGAGAATTTAGAATATAGTGCTATATACTCGTGTTTGCGAATATTCCAGATTTTCTTTTCCTCTGAACCCATGATCCCTCCATGCTTTTTTCTTGTGGGCCAATGAGAAGGCTGTAATTTCTTCATCTGAGCTTAGCAACATCCCTAGCAATCAATAGGAAAGTTGCCTACCCCTTTCTATATAAGAACCTCCCCAGCAGAAATGTTCTGCAGTTTTTCTTTAGTTCTGAGAGAGACAGCAGTGTCATTGTGCTCTGTGCTTTGCTGTGTCACATTACATTAGATAGTTAGTTAGTTAGTTAGTTAGTTAGCTTATATATATATATATAATACATATAGTTAGTGGGAGAGGTTCTGCTGTCGATACATGCTCCATATATAGTGCTGCGATGTCAGAAGTTCACAACAATACTTAATGCACCAATTACTAATATGTAGTCAGACCTGCTAAAACGTGAAGTTGCACATATTGAGCAAAAATATGTGCATCATTAATAGCCAATTTGCGAAATCGCGAATATATTGGAGCACTCTATCTGCATATAAAGCTATTGTAATGTTCTGCCGTGCCAACCATTTTCTCCAGTCTCAGGAAACTTCTAGCAGCTTGAAAAATGTAGCTATAGTGACCCACACCTGTATTGCACGCACAATATGCGCATATTACATTGCCGGTTTTCGCAATCAAGAAAATAATCTCAAATTCACGAATTTATGACGAGTATTCGCCCAAATATTCGCAAAATATGGTGAATTTTAATATTGCCCCTGCCTCTCATCACTAGTAGGTAGTCCTTTTAGATTAGGTATTGTGAATTCAAAGTGAGGTCTTCAATCTTGGATATAATACCACAAACTCTAGTATTTAGTAACCTGACTGACTTTGGAAATGGCAAAAAATGACTAATTTTAGGAAAAGATGGCCTGCCTAGATGCAAATGGGTGCAGGTTTGTTAAATGCCTCTGCTGGTTTCCTTTTCTACAATCCATGAGGGATCTTTTTACACTTGTGCTGACAAATACTGATGCTAAGGAGTGAGTGACTTATCTCCCTCTTTATGCTGCAGAGTCTGTTGTATGTGCATTCCTCCCTAATTACATTGTGATGCAGTACAACCTGTGTGTCAGACAGAGGCACTAAGCTTGATTGTCACTGTCTTTTTAAGTGTACAATATACTTGTGGCTGGGACTTACACTTGTGGGGTTAATACTCTTAAGCCAGGCATGTCCAAACTGTGGCCCTCCAGCTGTTGCAAATCTAGAACTCCCAGCATGCCCTAATAGCTGTAGGCTTTCCAGGCATGCTGGGAGTTATAGTTTTGAAAAATCTGGAGGGCCGCAGTTTGGACATGCCTGTCTTAAGCAGTTCATATCACCAACTTTAACTTCATGAAGCAAAGAGAACCACAGACCACTAAATACTCAGAGGGTCAGGTTACACTCTAGATGGAGACTGACTTTTTCCCAAACCAGCTGTGCCACAGCCCAACCACCTAGACATTCTTGTGGATTGCACTAGCTATGATGTCCCACACTCCATGGGGTCTTGCAACCCCTAGTTGTGAACCCTTCATGGAACTACACCCTGAAAGGTATGCCACCCAACAGTTACACTACCAGAGCACAGACCCAGGTTGTCCAAAATGTTCAAACACCAACCAACCAACAACTACAATGTTGTCTAAACAGTCCCAGTCCTTTGCATCAGAGCACTGTCTCTTTAGGAGAGTCACACACAAACTGAAACAACTACAGTAGCTCCACTTAAAGGGGTTGTCCCACTTCAGCAAATAGCATTTACCATGTAGACAAAGTTAATATGAGGCACATACTAATGTATTCGGATTGTCCATATTGCCTCCTTAGCTGACTTTATTCATTTTTCCATCACATTATACACTGTTTGTTTCCAGGGGTTATAGTCACTGCTGCAGCGCAGATATGAGATGGTCGGCACAGGAGCTGCTGCACATGTGTATCTATGTGCACTTCCATGCTCCCAGCCACGAGATAAGCCAGTGCTTTTCCCCTTAGTGTGCAAACATTGACACCTT
Organism: Bufotes viridis; assembly: GCA_033119425.1. Classification (NCBI taxonomy): domain Eukaryota; kingdom Metazoa; phylum Chordata; class Amphibia; order Anura; family Bufonidae; genus Bufotes; species Bufotes viridis. Next base: position 244,675,444 of record CM065591.1, on the reverse strand, counting down.
TGCTGGAATGGATACTTTTACCCAGAAAGCTTTAATACACTGTCAATGCCTGAATATATGCTTAGTATTGCCCACTGCAGAAAGAAAGCGCCAACATCTGTTAGAGGAAGTTGGATAGATCTGAGCCAGTGAGAGAGGTGTCATGTACCACCAATATAATAATTTTCTAGAACACTCCAGATGGGTGGTACATCTTGAGAGCTGAGTGGACTATACAATTTATGCCAAGTCAAGTCATCAGTTGTTACACCCAAGTCCCGTTCCCAGAGCTCTTTGCAGTGGATCTGAGTAGGAGATAAGGTATCGCAAATAGCTGCCTGTATCATAGAAACCCCAGTAAGAAGCTTAGAGGAGTCGTGAAAAAAAATACCTGAAATTGAGTCTTGGGGGGGAAGGGGGAGGGGAAAATGTTCACGAAATGTTCACAGGAAAATGGTGACTCAGATATTTATAAAAGTCTCTGTGTGGAATCCCAAACTTTGAAGAAACATCAGAACAGGCTTGTAGATGATTCCCCATCCAGATTTCCGACCGGCCTTCATTGTTCAAGGATATCCAATTAGATAGATCCAAGTCAGGAATCGTCTGTGCAATTGTTGATAGACGAAACATGGACTTTCTAATACATTTTTTTCCACACAGGGAGGCCTGCCTGAATTGTGAGATATCTACTATATAGAATCTTAACCTGCAAAGATAAGCTCGAAAAAATGGTAGCCATAGTAGTAGGGGGAAGAAAGTTCTCTCCATGAGCACCCAATGCTTGGAGGATTACTAATTTCTCCATTGTCTAACTGGATAAAAAATGGAAGCAAAATAGTAGTTGGTCAAAAGGGAAAAACCCAAACCCCCTTTAGAGATTGGTAAGTATAACATTTGTGCTGCCACCCAATGATATCCTCTTTTCCAGGAGTATTTAAGTAATTAAGGACTGAAGCTGACACAAATAAATAACGGGCACCAGAATTGGCATGTTACAAAATAAATACATTATTCTGGGAACTACTAACATCTAAATAGCTGCAATCTTGCTGCCCAAATGTCACGGATGATGTTGCAGATTGCTCGAACTTAAAATTAACGACTGACTGGCTTGATCCCAAACTGAGGAGCATATAGGTGAGCCCGATAAATCCCTAAGAGCTCTCCCTAACTGCTACACATGCAAAGGCGTCAATGGTAGACTATTGCATGCCCACGTACCTGTGTGACACCTGAAAACCCTATAATAGTGAGGGGACATGACCACCGGCTTCCTGCACTGAATACGGACGGAGTCAGGGTCACCTAGAATCAAGCCAGCAAGGAAAAACAATAAAGGGAAAAGACTTATCTGAGCAATCAAGCCAGCAAGGAAAAACAATAAAGGGAAAAGACTTATCTGAGCAAACAGCAGCAGCAGCCTCCAGCAGTGAACACTTCATCCAGGAAGTAGTATAAACCGCAAAGTGAGGCAGCATGGGAGGAAATATAAAGGAAGACGATTAGTCTAAATAAGTGACACCTGGCAGAAGGAAAGGAGCTGACAAAGTGAAACCAAAACAAAGAACGTCATACAAAAGGTAGGGGAGAACGTCTGTCTGACCTTCTCACAGAACTGGCAGTGACACCAAGAGGCTTTAAACTTTAGGTACTCATTTAGATCTTTTTCAACTTCCTTTAAGAAAGGTAAGTAATTCAAACAAAATAACTAGAGATGAGCGAAATTTTTAAAAATTCGATTCGCCGATTCTCTGAATTTTTCGGGAAAAATTTGGTTTGATCCGAATATATTCACGGCGAATTACGTTAAAAAACAACTATTTACTGGCTGCTGAGAGCCTTTATAGTGGTGTAGAACACTGTGCCTTGCAGTAACAAGCATGGAGAGTGCTTTGATAGTGAAATAATACGGTGAGTCCCTATGACATTCAGATGACATACGTCGCTCTTAGAATTACTGCACATTTCACTTATTTGGGCAGTCATGGGGCCAAAACTGACCAAACAACTCAAGTATGAACTCTGCCTTACAGGTTAATGTTAGTGTCAAGAAGAAGAGCACTCCTTTTACAATGTCGTCAGCTGATTCCACATAGATGTCAACAGAACCTATTCTATTAAACGCTTATAAAAGTAGAGCCCCCCCTGACAGAGTGGAGAGGGTGTCAGCAGTAAGTTTGAGTTGACATCACTGATTATTTTGATCTTCCTCTGATCCGTTAGAACAATAACCCCCCAAAAAAGGGATCCTGTCTGTTGAGCATTTGCCTTCACTCGGTCAGCATTTGCTCAGTAATCCATCAGTATTGCTAATGCCAAAAAAACTGGATCCAAAACAGAGATGGCATGTGAACCGAATATTTGCACGTCTTCTGTGTTTTGTACCCACTCCTGCTTTTGGCTACCAAATCACAAGCCAATTCTAATGGGATTATACAGGCCTTACAGCTGCTACACAGAGAGGATCCATTGTGCGTCTCATTTTTCCTTCCTTCTGACAGATGAGAAGAAGGGTCAAATAAATGATTATGTCAGCCAAGCCAAAAAGGCTAAATAGTGGCCCAGTCATAAAGTGGGGAGGGTGAGAACAGCATGAGAAGTCCATAGTGTGGCCCTATGATATAGTTGTGAGTAGAAGCAGCATGATGAGACCACAGAGTGGCCCAATGACAGAGCCAGGAGGTGGCAGCAGCATGAGGAGGCCACAGAGTTGCACAATGACAGAGTCTGGAGGTGGCGGCAGCATGAGGAGACCACAGAGCGGCACAATGACAGAGTGTGCAGGTGGCCGCAACATTATCAGGAGGCCACAGCAGAGTGGCACAATGACAGAGTCAGGAGGTGGCGGCAGTGGTGAGGTAGAAGCAGCATGAGGAGACCACAGTGTGGCCCAATGACAGAGTCAGGAGGTGGCGGCAGCATGAGAAGGCCACAAAGTCGCACAATGACAGAGTCTGGAGGTGACGGCAGCATCAGGAGACCACAGAGTGGCAAGGTGACATAGTGTGGAGGTGTCGGCAGCATGACAAGAGATTGCGGAGGTGGCAGAAGCATGAGGAGGCCACAGAGGCGGCAGTCCTTGTAATGACTTATCTGTGGTTAACTCACACCGGAAAGGCCTTTATGGGGTTAGTGGACAACAGTTTTTTGACTTTCCACGATTACTCAATAAAGTGTTGCCGAAGACATGAGAAAATCGGCCAGTCTTCTGTTTATTCAACGACGTGGTTGCGATGGAGAAAGCATTCCAAAAATCTATTTCACTCCACCTGGAGACGAATCCTGTCAAGGTTGATGCAAGTGCGGTATCAGATGCTCATCGAGCCAAATACTTCTGGGGGAAGCTGCCTGGCATGAACAGGCCTCTAGTAGCTAAAGATAATGAGAAGACCAAGCTTCAAGATTGCTTGGAGCCCAGAAGAGTCGCAAAGTTCATTAAGTCTGTGTCACATAAAGAATTTCACCCTTAAGTAATGTGGTCCATACCGCAAAAGGAGGTGTACAATCACCCATAAATTTGATTAAAAAAAGTCAGTTTCATATCACAAATTTCACCACTATGTAATTCAGCCAGTACCGCAAAAGGAGGTGTACAATCATCCATAAATTTGTCAAAAAAAAAAGGAAAAATTTCACCACTACATAATTCGGTCCATACAGCAAAAAGAGGTGTACAGGCACCCATGAAATTTCTCAAAAAAAGCCAATTTCACAGAAAAAATTTCACCGCAAAAAGGCCTTTACCACATATAACTGCGCTGCTGAACGGCAAATAGGCTTTTATTTTTTTAAACTTTTACACTACACAAGGCTTTTTAACAGATAAATGCAATGATGAACGGTTCTGGTTCAATTTAATATAAAATATTTAATAAATTTAATAAAAAAAATTAAGTGTTGCCTAAGAGAGGAAAGAATCGTCCAGTCTTCTGTTTATTCGACGACGTGGTTCAGAAGGAGAATATAATTTTTTTTCTTCCACTAATACACGGCAAACTGGGCTTCCGAATATATCGCTGCACAACTGAGCAGAAATTAGGCCCTAATTTTTTCCCACTTTTACACAAAAGGCTTTTCAACGCCAGAGAAGTACAATGCTGGACGGCGAATATATTTTTATTTTTCCACTAATACACGGCAAACTGGGCTTCCAAAAATATGACTGCACCGCAGAACGTCAATTAGGTCCTCATTTTTTACACAACAAGCGTTTCAACAGATATATGCAACGCTGGACGGCAAATATATTTATATTTCACCACTAATACACGGCAAACTTGGCTTCACAATATATCACTGCACCGCAGAACGTCAATTAGGCCCAAATTTTGTTCTACTTTTACACAAAAGGCTTTTCAACAGATATATGCAGCGCTGGATGGCGAATATATTTATATTTCCCCACTAATACACGTCAAACTGGGCTTCGCAATATATCACTGCACCGCAGAACGTCAATTAGGCCCAAATTTTGTTCTACATTTACACAAAAGGCTTTTCAACAGATATATGCAGTGCTGGATGGCGAATATATTTATATTTCCCCACTAATACGTGTCTAACTGGGCTTCACAATATATCACTGCACTGCAGAACGTCAATTAGGCCCAAATTTTGTTCTACTTTTACACAACAGGCTTTTCAACAGAGAAGTACAACACTTGATGAGGAATATATTTTTATTTCGCCAGTAATACACTGAAAACAGGGCTTCAGAATACATCACTGCACCGCCAAAAGGCAATTAGGCCCAAATTTTGTTCTACTTTTATACAACAGGCTTTTCAATGAAATAGGCCACTAAACGCTTTCACCACAAATGCCTGCAACAGTGAAATGCGTATATATTTTTTTTTGTACTGAAGTAGGCCACTAAATGCTTTCACCACAAATAACTGCAACAGTGAAATGCGTATATATTATTCTTTTTGTACTGAAATAGGCCACTAAACGCTTTCAGCACAAATAACTGCAACAGTAAAGTGCCTATCTATTTTTCTTTTTGTACTGAAATAGGCCACTAAAAGCTTTCACCACAAATAACTGCAACAGTGAAGTGTGTGTATATTTTTCTTTTTGTACTGAAAAAGGCCACAAATAGGCCACTAAACGCTTTCATCACAAATAACTGCAACAGTGAAGTGCGTACATATTATTCTTTTTGTACTGAAATAGGCCACTAAATGCTTTCACCTCAAATAACTGCAACATTGAATTGTGTATATATTTTTGTTTTTGTACTGAAATAGGCCACTAAATGCTTTCACCATAAATAACTGCAACATTGAAGTGGGTATATAGTTTTCTTTTTGTACTGAAATAGGCCACTAAATGCTTTTACCACAAATAACTGCAACAGGGAAGTGGGTATATAGTTTTCTTTTTATAGTGAAATAGGCCACTAAATGCTTTCACCACAAATAACTGCAAAAGTAAAATGCTTATATATTTTTCTCTTTGTACTGAAATAGGCCACTAAAGGCTTTTCAAAATAGCACTTGCACCCCAATAACAAGAACAAATTGCTGGAATGACAGAGCTGTATAATATATATTTGGATCCCCAAATAATCTTTCCCTGCACTTGTAAATCGTTTTTCTAGCACTGTCCCTAGAGCCTTCTGCGCTAAGATGCTGTGAAATTATTCCTCCCTATCCTTTCCCTGCACTTAAAAATCGTTTTTTCATTTTTTTTTTCACAATGAGGTTTTTGCTATTGCTGTCCCTAGCGCCTTCTCACGTCTGTCCCTGCACTCAGAGCACTGGAAAATATCTGAATCCTAGATGGCCACCGTATTTATATTGCTGTGAAATCAAAGGGCTGGCTGGCTGCTGATTGGCTGCATGCATGGCATTATGGGTCATCCCGCCTTCCCAGAGTTCCTTGGCCCATGTCCTCACATGTGTAGCCACCATTTTAGGAAAAATTGTGATTCGTTACCACGAAACGCGAGGAAATTCGCATTCGTTTCATATCGAATTATTCCTGAAATTTGTAACAAATTCCATTTCGTCAGATTCACTCATCTCTAAAAATAACCTAGATGCCGGATAGGCAAGACGTATACTCAAATATGGAAGGCTCTCATTTGACGAAATAAATTAAAAGGATTGTTTTATGGCTGTCTACATATCAAGTGGTAAGCCCATATCAAGAATTAAAGATTTGTCAGTAGTTTGTAATAGGAAGGATTTCAATACAGACTTCACCAACACGAGAGATTCTTGTGGTTGCGAAAGACCTAACATCAAGTAATCTGCAAATAAGCCAAATTTGTATTCCGTATTGCAAATTTTTAGTGTTGAGCGAACAGTTCGAGCATAGTTCGGGTTCATACCGAATTTTGGGGTGTTTGGGACCCGGACCCGAACATTTTTAAAAAAGTTTGAGTTTGGGTCTTGTTCGGCGATTTCTTCCCGCTTTCTGAAGGGCTGCACAGCAGCCAATCAGCTAGCGTTTTACTTCTTGCCCTAAGAAGCCATCACAACCATGCCTACTAATGGCATGGCTGTGATTGGCCAAGTGCAGCATGTGACCCAGCATCTATTTAAGCTGGAGTCACGTAGCGCCGCACGTCACACTGCTCTGATTAGTGTAAGGAGAGGATGCAGCTTCTGTGAGGGCGAAATTAGGAAGGGAAAAGTCAGCAAAAACACCTAATGAAGTGATCGATCTACAGCTGTGAATCATTCAACTTCTACTAGTTAAAGCTCACTGGTTTTTAGGCTGCACAGAGCGTTTTTTTGTCACTTTTTTCTGGGGTGATCGGTGGCCATTTTGTGACTTGTGGTGCACCAGCACAAGCTGCCACCAAGTCCATCAATCCATCAATACTATTTTTTTTTTGTTGCTATATACTACATCAGGGGCTTGGCTGTGCTTATTGTCACCCCTAGAAACTCAGGATAAAAATTTCTATATTTTATTAAGGGGTTAAATTCAATTGCCAAAATAGCAATCCCTTAAATCTGGTGACCCAGCTGTGGCTAGCCAAGTGTAATACTGTCTGCTGTCTGGCAAAGGTTAGATAATTTTCTGTGGTGAAATTCAATTGCCAAAATAGCAATCCCCTAAATCCGGTGTCCCAGCAGTGGCTGGCAAAGTATAATAGTGTCCGGCAAAGGATATATTTTGTTCTGGGGTGAAATTCAATAGCCAAAATAGCAATACCGTAAATCAGTGGTTTCAGCTGTGGCTGGCCAAGTTTAATAGTGACTTGCAAAGGATATATTTTGTTCTGGAGAGAAATTAAATTGCCAAAATAGCAATACCATAAATCAGTGGTTTCAGCTGTGGCTGGCCGAGTTTAATAGTGTCCGGCAAAGGATATATTTTGTTCTGGTGTGAAATTCAATTGCCAAAACAGCAATACACGGAATCTGGTGTTCCAGGTGTTGCAGGCTTAGTTTAAATCTGTCCGTAACAGGGTATATTTTGTTCTGGGGTGAAATTTAATTTCCAAAATAGCAATACCATAAATCAGTGGTTTCAGATGAGGCTGGCCAAGTTAAATAGTGTCCTGCAAAGGATATATTCTGTTCTGGGGGGAAATTCAATTGCCAAAATTGCAATACCATAAATCAGTGGTTTCAGCTGTGGCTGGCCAAGTTTAATAGAGTCCGGCAAAGGATATATTTTGTTCTGGGGTGAAATTCAATTGCCAAAATAGCAATACCCTGAATCTGGTGTCCCAGCTGTGGCTAGCCAAGTGTAATACTGTCTGCTGTCTGGCAAAGGATAGATAATTTTCTGTGGTGAAATTCAGTTTCCAAAATAGCAATCCCCTAAGTCTGGTGACCCAGCAGTGGCTGGCAAAGTATAATAGTGTCCGGCAAAGGATATATTTTGTTCTGGGGTGAATTTCAATAGCCAAAATAGCAATACCGTAAATCAGTGGTTTCAGCTGTGGCTGGCCAAGTTTAATAGTGTACGGCAAAGGATATATTTTTTTCTGGGCTGAAATTCAATTGCCTAACTAGCAATATCATAAATCAGTGGTTTCAGTTGTGGCTGGCCAAGTTAAATAGTGTCCTGCAAAGGATATATTTTGTTCTGGGGTGAAATTCAATTGCCAAAATAGCAATACCATAAACCAGTGGTCTCAGCTGTGGCTGGCCAAGTTTAACCCCTTAAAGACACAGGGTTTTTACATTTTTGCGTTTTCGTTTTGCGCTCTATGCCTTCCAAGAGCCATAACTTTTGTATTTTTCCATTCACATGGCCATATGAGGGCTTATTTTTTGCGGGACAAGTTGTACTTTCCAACGCCATCATTTAATAATGCATACGGTGTAGTGGGAAGCGGGAAAAAAATTCCAAATGGGGTGAAATTGCAAAAAAAAAAGCAATTTCACCACAGTTTTACGGGTTTCTAAATTACGACGTTTGATTTGCGATAAAACTGACCATTTAATTTTATTCTACAGGTCAGTACGAATCCGGCGATACCCAATATGTATAGCTTTTCTTGCGTTTTGATAGTGAAATAAAAATTCAAAAGTGGGAAAAAATTATTATATTTTTTTTTGTCGCCATGTTTTGACCGCTATAACGAATTTGTATATAAGTGTATGGCGTTGTATGGGGGCTTATTTTTTGCGGGGCGATCTTAACTTTTAGTTGATACCATTATGGGGTGTGTAGGACTTTTTGATCGCTTTTATTTAATTTTTTTAGGAAATGAAGCGTCCAAAAACGGCAAATCGGCCATTTGGGCGCTTTTTCCGTTTTTCTGTTTACCGTATGGGAAATATATTTTTATATTTTTATACTATGGGCGTTTCACACATTGCGACACCCATGATGTGTATTTTTTTATTTTTTTATTATTTTATTTTAATTTTGGGGAAAGGGGGTGATTTAAATTTTTAGGTTTTTTTTTTTTTTTTTTTACACTTTTATATAGATCCCATAGGGACCTATATAAATCAGTTACCTGATTGCTTTATCATAAACTCCAATACACTTGTATTGGAGTTTATGAGCTATTTACTACTTTCCTATGAAGCCCTATTGCTAACAAGGGCTCCATAGGAAATAGTAAGTGATAGCCTCAAGCTGAATGAAAGGCTTGAGGCTATCCCTTACAGTGCTCCGATTCTCCGATCATCACTAGGGAGCCGGAGCGCTGCCGAAAGTTTTACTTCGGTTTTAGCGCTGCAGATGCCGTGATCAGGATTGATCACGGCATCTGCAGGGTTAAATGATCGCGGTCGGCAGCGCTGCCGACCGCGATCATCAGCTGCGGGGGTCAGCTACAGGAATCAGCCGGACCCCCGCAGCGATGGTGCCCGCAGCGGCCAGGAGCGGGCGCCATCCTTAGGGACTGGACACATGACGTACCCATACGTCATGTGTCCTTAAGGAGTTAATAGTGTCCTGCAAAGGATATATTTTGTTCTGGGGTGAAATTCACTTGCCAATATAGCAATACCCTGAATCTGGTGTTCCAGCTGTTGCAGGCCAAGTGTTAATCAGTCCGTAAAATGGTATGTTACACTCAAGGTGTATATGCAAGTGCTGAGAGGGTCATCCTCAATAACTTCACACGCTACCGTGCATCTCCCATTGTATTTATGTCCGTTACAGGGTATATTACACAAAGTGTTAAAATACAATTGCTGAATGCATAATCCTACATATTTTTTCACATGCTACTGTGCATCTCCAAGTGTAAATCTGTCCATAAAAAGATACCCTTCATCCAGGGCCTAAATACTAGCCCTACAATTGATATTCCCCTAAATCAGTGGCTACTGCTGTGCCTGGATTAGTGTAATACGGTACATAAATAAATAGGCAGATAGTGTTAGGTGCCTGTAAAAAAAGGCCTTAATTTGAAATCAATACATTGGGCCAAATATTTTTTTTCTTATTGTGGTGCTTGGTGAACGGTAACAATGAGGAAAACATTTAGTAAGGGATGCGGACGCGGTCGTGGTGGTGTTAGTGGACTCTCTGGTGCTGGAAGAGGACGTGGCCATTCTGCCACAGCCACACGTCCTAGTGAACCAACTACCTCAGGTTCCAGTACCCGCCAGAATTTACAGCGATATTTGGTGGGGCCCAATGCCGTTCTAAGGATGGTAAGGCCTGAGCAGGTACAGGCGCTAGTCAATTGGGTGGCCGACAGTGGATCCAGCACGTTCACAACATTATCTCCCACCCAGTCATCTGTAGAAAGCGCACAGGTGGTGCCTGAAAACCAAGCCCATAAGTCTGTCACATAACCCCCATGCAGATCAGGGAAACTGTCAGAGCCTCAAGTTATGCAGCAGTCTCTTGTGTTGTTTGTAGACTTTGCTGGCAGGGTTTCCCAAGGGAATCAACCTAGCCCTTCCCCAGTGGTGGAAGACATAGAATGCACTGATGCACAACCACTGATGTTTCCTGATGATGAGGACATGGGAATACCACCTCATCGGAGTCCGCACATCTCTGATGATGACGAAACATAGGTGCCAACTGCTGTGCCTTTCTGCAGTGTGAAGACCGAACAGGAGGTCAGGGAGGAAGACTGTGTGGAAGACGATGCAGGGGGCGATGAGGTCCTAGACCCCACATGGAATGAAGGTCGTGCCACTGACTTTCATAGTTCAGAGGAAGAGGCAGTGGTGAGACCGAGCCAACAGCGTAGCAAAAGAGGGAGCAGGGTGCAAAAGCAGAACAGATGCCACCAAGAGAGTTCACCTGCTACTGGCCACCGCCACCAGGGACCGAGCACCCCAAAGGCAGCTTCAAGGAGTTCCCTGGCATGGTACTTCTTTAAACAATGTGCTGACGACAAGACCCAAGTGGTTTGCACGCTGTGCCATCAGAGCCTGAAGCGAGGCATTAACGTTCTGAACTTTAGCACAACCTGCATGACCAGGCATCTACATGCAAAGCATGAACTGCAGTGGAGTAAACACCTTAAAAACAAGGAACTCACTCAAGCTTCCCCTGCTCCCTCTTCTGCTGCTGTGCTCGGCCTCTTCCTCCGCCTCGGGAGGAATGTTGGCACCTGCCGCCCACCAAACAGAGGATGTGCCACCGACACCACCACCTTGCGTCACCAAGCACCTCCACCATGTCACATGGCAGCGTTCAGCTCTCCATCACACAAACCATGGAGAGAAAGCGTAAAATCCCACCTAGCCACCCTCGAGCCCTGGGCCTGAATGCCAGCATTTCTAAACTACTGGCCTTTGAAATTCTGTCATTCAGGCTGGTGGACACAGACAGCTTCAAACAGCTGATGGCGATGGCTGTCCCACAGTATGTTGTTCCCAGCTGCCACTACTTCTCCAAGACAGCCGTGCCTTCCCTGCACAACCAAGCATCCGATAAAATCAAGTGTGCACTGCGCAACGCCATCTGTGGCAAGGTCCACCTAACCACAGATACGTGGACCAGTAAGCACAGCCAGGGGCGCTATATCTCCCTAACTGCACACTGGGTAAATGTAGCGGCGGCTGGGCCCCTGGCGGAGAGTTCTTTGGCGCACGTCCTTCCACCGCCAAGGATCGCAGGGCATCATTCTTTGCCTCCTGTAGCCTCCTCCTCCTACTCGGCTTCCTACTCCTCTGCTTCCACCAGCTCATCCAGTCAGCCACACACCTTCACCACCAACTTCAGCACAGCCCGGGGTAAACGTTAGCAGGCCATTCTGAAACTCATATGTTTGGGGGACAGGCCCCATACCTCGCAGGAGTTGTGGCGGGGTATTGAACATCAGACCGACGAGTGGTTTCTGCCGGTGGGCCTCAAGTCCGGCCTGGTGGTGTGCGATAATGGGCGAAATCTCGTCCCAGATCTGGGACTAGCCGGTTTGACGCACATCCCTTGCTTGGCGCATGTGCTGAATTTGGTGGTGCAGAAGTTCATTCACAACTACCCCGACATGTCAGAGCTGCTGCATAAAGTGCGGGACGTCTGTGCACGATTCCGGCGTTCACATCCTGCCGCTGCTCGCCTGTCTGCACTACAGCGGAACTTCGGCCTTCCCGCTCACCGCCTCATATGCGACGTGCCCACCTGGTGGAACTCCACCTTGCTCATGCTGGCCAGAATGTGCGAGCAGCAGCAGGCGATAATAGAGTTTCAGCTGCAGTACGCACGGGTGAGTCGCTCGGCGGAACAGCACCACTTCACCACCAATGACTGGGCCTCCATGCGAGACCTGTGTGCCCTTTTGTGCTGTTTCGAGTACCCCACCAACATGGCCAGTGGAGATGGCGCCGTTATCAGCGTTACAATACCACTTCTATGTCTCCTTGAGAAAAAACTTAGGGCGATGATGGAAGAGGAGGTGGCCCAGGAGGAGGAGGAGGATGAGGGGTCATTTTTAGCACTTTCAGGCCAGTCTGTTAGAAGTGGCTCAGAGGGAGGTTTTTTGCAACAGCAGAGGCCAGGTACAAATGTGGCCAGCCAGGGCCCACTACTGGAGGACGAGGAGGATGAGGAGGAGGTGGAGGAGGATGAGGATAAAGCAGGTTAACAGCGGGGTGGCATCCAACACAGCTCAGGCCCATGAGTTGTGCGTGGCTGGGGGAATACGGAGGACGATGACGATACGCCTCCCACAGAGGACAGCTTGTCCTTACCTCTGGGCAGCCTGGCACACATGAGCGACTACATGCTGCAGTGCCTGCGCAACGACAGCAGAGTTGCCCAAATTTTAACGTGTGCGGACTACGGGGTTGCCACCCTGCTGGATCCCCGGTACAAAGACAATGTTCCCACCTTACTTCCTGCACTGGAGCATGATAGGAAGATGCGCAAGTACAAGCGCACGCTGGTAGACGCACTCATGAGAGCATTCCCAAATGTCACAGGGGAACAGGTGGAAGCCCAAGGTGAAGGCAAAGGAGGAGCAAGAGGTCGCCAACGCAGCAGTGTCACGGCCAGCTCCTCTGAGGGCAGGGTTAGCATTTCAGAAATGTGGAAAAGTTTTGTCTCCACGCTACAGCTAAGTGCACCACCACCTGATACAGAACGTGTTAGCAGGAAGCAGCATTTCACTAGCATGGTTGAACAGTACGTCTGCACAGCCCTCCACGTACTGACTGATGGTTCGGCCCCATTCAACTTCTGGGTCTCCAAATTGTCCACGTGGACAGAGTTAGCATTTTATGCCTTGGAGGTGCTGGCCTGCCCGGCAGCCAGCGTTTTTTCTGAACGTGTATTCAGCACGGCAGGGGGCGTCATTACTGACAAACGCAGCCGCCTGTCCACAGCCAACATGGACAAGCTGACGTTCATAAAAATGGACCAGGCATGGATCCCACAGGACCTGTCCCTCCCTTGTGCCTCCCCCTCAACCATGTATTCTTGTACTCCGGGGCACTTGTTTATATAATCCTTATTGTTTTAACTTTACCATGATCTTGTGTTGCAACCCAAAGTTGAATGAACCTCTCCTCAATCTTGGAGCTGGGGCCTAAATAACTGAAATTGGCCTGTTAAAATGGTGGGTGACAATAAGCCTGAACCTATGCCATGCGACCTCTCTCCTCTGTCTGGGTGCCGTGGGCTAAATATCTTGAAGTGGCCTTCTCCATTGGTGGGTGGTATAAAGCTTGATTCTGTGCTATGGGACCCCTCTCCTTTGTCTGGGTGCTGGGGCATTTAACTACATTTTGCTGCCTTTTGCAGCCCTCTTTCCTGGACTATTTTACAGCCTTTTTAGTGCCCAAAAGTTCGGGTCCCCATTGACTTCAATGGGGTTCGGGTTCGGGATAATGTTCGGGTCGAGTTCGGATCCCGAACCCGAACATTTTCGGGAAGTTCGGCCGAACTTCTCGAACCCGAACATCCAGGTGTTCACTCAACTGTACAAATTTTAATACCGTGAATTGATGCATTCCTCGTAATCACCATTGCCATGAGCTCCATAATAAGTGTAAATAATAGAGGGGATAATGAAAATCCCTGAGGGGTACCATTAGTTATAGTGCCATCAGTTTTTTTTTTTAAAAGGATATGCATGCCACTCGGTCTTGCTATCACATTGCTGATGTTAGATTTTGTTACTACTGTCATGTGTCACCATTTTGTGCTGTGTGCAACAGCTGTTGAACCCTCCATCTGTTATGGGGCCACTACTGTTACTGTGCACTATTGACCCTGTTTGAACATGTTGACATTATTGTTTATTTTTACGTTCTACTAATCTATCAGAAGAACAAAAACATTTTTAAAAAAGGATCCTGTATTTTGAGCATCCATAGGCCGTTTTTACCTGATTAGAACTTGGTCAGTGATTTGCATCAGTATTTGCAAGCCAAAAGGGTGAGTGGGCCCCAAAACACATAAGAGATGCAAATATTTCCATTATATTTTATCTCTGTTTTGGACCCACTCCTGTTTTTGGCTCACAAATATTGATGCAAAACACTGAACAAATAATGACTGTGTGAAATAGGCCACTAAGGTCCTGCATGCAGGACTTTTTTTCCTGGTTAAATAACTAATTTCAGATGTGAATACGACCCTGTACTAATGGCAGGGACGAGACTTCCTGTTCCTCCTAAAGTAAGGACGTCGAACAGGAGTCTCCTTCAGGCCTAATACAAACAATAGGGAAATGGAACACAAAGAACCCAAACAAAATGCAAAAAGGGAAAGACTTTACCTCAAAGGAGCAATGGAAGCACCAGGAACTCCACCGAGATCCACACACCAGCTATCCACAACTGAAACTATAGCTAAAAACCGCAAAGCATTATGGGAGAAGCATTAAGAAATAAGGAAGGTTAAATGACAACATTAGCAACACCTGAGGAAAGGGGTGTGGCCACTACGAGAAACAACACAGACGCCTATTGATCCACAAGGAAAACCTGTCAGATTAAACCACGTGTTGCCAGTCTCACCGATCTCCTGCCACCTGTCGAGGGAACGTCCGTGACACCACCAATGCCTGATGCATCAGACTAGATCATCTATGGTGCCACACCAACACTTTGACAAAAGAGATCGGTTACTTCTGGCTACCTGCCTCAGCTACTATTCTGATGCTGCCACCAGCCTGATGCCACACAACTGATGCCAAATGCTTCTTCTTTCACCCACTATCTTCAGCTGGTACTGGTATTGCCACCCACCTCCCCACTCTGTCAACTGGTCACTCTGTGGTCTCCTGATGCTTCTGCAACCTCACCACTCTGAGGTCCTGATACTGCTGCTGTCACCTCCACACTGTATTAGTGGCCGTGTGGCCTCCTTCTGATGCTGCAACTGCCGCCACCTCCACACTCTGTCATTGTGCCACCCTGTGGTCTTCTCATGCTGTTCCCACCCTCCCCACTTCATGACTGGGCCACTATTTTGCCTTTCGGGCTGGCTGACATCATTATTTATTTGACCCTTCTTCTGATCTGTCTGAAGGAAGGAAAAATGAGACGATCAATGGATCCTGTCTATGTAACAGTTGCAAGAGGATGGACGATGGTGCAGATAAACAGCAGCCAACTGAAAACATAGGATGTCTCTAGAGTAGTTCAGTTTGTCCTCCGTCTCAGCGGGTGTAAAAAAGGCCCCCATTTTGGACCGGTAGCGAGGGTCCAAAAGGGTGGAGACCCAGAAGTCGTACCTATGCCGAATGCTGACAATTCGGCTGTCACTACGCGAGCAAGTGAGCATGTATCGGGCCATTTGTGCAAGTGACTCGGAGGGACTCCCTGCCTCCATCTCCACTGTATACTGCCACAGTGTGTCTGGGCCCTCTGCCTCATCTTCCTCATCGCCCTGTAGCTCCTCTGGCTGCTGCTGCTCGTCCTCTTCTGACACCTGTGTATAAATAAAAAGGGCTGTAATTTTCTCACTTCACCACTCAACGGTAAATGCTTTTTTTTGTGCTACTAATACATGCCAAAAAGGGCTTTAGAACATATAACTGCACTGCTGAATGGCAAATAATATATTTTTTGCCACTAATACACGCCAAAAAGGGCTTTAGAACATATAACTGCACCGCTGAACCGCAAATGTATTTGTTTTGCCACTAATACACGCCAAAAAGGGCTGTAATTTTCTCACTTCAACACACAACCGCAAATACTTTTTTGTGCCACTAATACACGCCAAAAAAGGCTTTAGAACATATAACTGCACCGCTGAACGGCAAATAATATATATTTTTTTGCCACTGATACATGCCAAAAAGGACTATAGAATATATAACTGCACTCTGAACGGCAAATATATATATTTTTTGCCACTAATACACGCTAAAAAGTGCTGCAATTTTCTCACTTCACCACACAATGGCAGAAACTTTTTTTGTGCTACTAATACATGCCAAAAAGGGCTTTAGAACATACAACTGCACTGCTGAACGGCAAATAATATATATATTTTTGCCACTAATGCATGCTAAAAAGGGCTATAGAACATACAACTGCAACGCTGAACGCCAAATCTATATTTTTTGCCACTAATACAAGCCAAAGAGGGCTGTTATTTTCTCGATTCACCACACAGTGGCAAATACTTTTTTTGGTGCCACTAATACACGTCAAAAAGGGCTTCTGAACATATAACAGCACCACTGAACGGCAAATAATATATATATTTTTGCCAATAATTTATGCCAAAAACGGCTTTAGAACATATAACTGCACTGCTGAAACGCAAATGTATTTTTTTTTCTGCCACTAATACACGCCAAAAAGTGCTGTAATTTTCTCACTTTACCACATAACGGCAAATACTTTTTTTGGTCCACTTGTACATGCCAAAAAGGGCTTTAGAACATATAACTGCACCGCTGAACGGCAAATAATATATATTTTTTTGCTAATAATACATACCAAAAATTGCTTTAGCACATGTAATTACTGAACAGCAAATATATATTTTTTTGACACTAATACACGTCAAAAAGGGCTGTAGTTTTCTCACTTCACCACATTTTTTTGTGCCACTAATACATGCCAAAAAGGTCTTTAGAACATAGAACTGCACCACTGAATAGAAAATAATATATATATTTTTTCCACTAATACATACCAAAAATGGCTTAGAACATATTGCACTGCTGAACATCAAATATATATTTTTTGCCACTAATACACGCCAAAAAGGGCTGTAATTTTCTCACTTCACCACACAACGGCAAATACTTTTTTGTGCCACTAATACACGCTAAAAAGGGCTTTAGAACATAGAGCTGCACCGCTGAATAGCAAATATATATCTTTTTTGTCACTAATACTTTCCAAATAGGGCTTTCGAATATATAACTGCACTGCTGAACGGCAAATAGTATTATTTTTTTTGCCACTAATACACGCCAAAAAGGACTTTAGAACATATAACTGCTCAATTGTACAGCAAATCTATATTATTTGCTACTAATACACGCCAAAAATGGCTGTAATTTTCTCACTCCACCACACAACGACAAATACTTTTTTTTGTGCCACTAATACACGCCAAAAAGAGCTTTAGAACATATAACTGCACCGCTGAACAACAAATATATATATATTTTTACCACTAATACACGCCAAAAAGGGCTGCAATTTTCTCACTTCACCACACAACAGTAAATACTTTTTTTGTTCCACTAATACACACCAAAAAGAGCTACAGAACATATAACTGCACCGCTGAACTGCAAATAATATATATTTTATTGCTACAAATACATGCCAAAAAGGGCTTTAGAACATATAACTGAACCGCTGAACGCCAAATATATATTTTTTGCCACTAATACACGACAAAGAGGGCTGTTATTTTCTCGCTTCACCACACAGCGGAAAATACTTTTTTTTGTGCCACTAGTACATGCCAAAAAGGGGTTTAGAACTTATAACTGCACCGCTGAATGGCAAATAATATATATTTTTTTGCCACTGATACATGCCAAAAAGGGCTATAGAATATATAACTGCACTCTTAACGGCATATATAAATATTTTTTTTTGAGCCACTAATACACGCCAAACAGGGCTTTAGAACATATAGCTACACCGCTGAACAGCAAATATGTAAAATTGTTGCCACTAATACACGCCAAAATGGGCTGTAATTTTCTCACTTCACCACACAACGGCAAATACTTTTTTGGTGCCACTAATACACACTAAGAAGAGCTCTGGAACATATAACTACACTGCTGAAC
Organism: Bufotes viridis; assembly: GCA_033119425.1. NCBI lineage: Eukaryota > Metazoa > Chordata > Amphibia > Anura > Bufonidae > Bufotes > Bufotes viridis. The sequence continues at coordinate 244,657,350 of CM065591.1, read as the reverse complement.
AGCAAATATATATATTTTTTGCCACTAATACACGCTAAAAAGTGCTGCAATTTTCTCACTTCATCACACAATGGCAGAAACTTTTTTGTGCCACTAATACACACCAAAAAGGGCTTTAGAACATACAACTGCACTGCTGAACGGCAAATAATATATATATTTTTTCCACTAATACATACCAAAAATGGCTTTAGAACATATTGCACTGCTGAACGTCAAATATATATTTTTTTGCCACTAATACATGCCAAAAAGGGCTGTAATTTTCTTACTTCACCACACAAAGGCAAATCCTTTTTTGTGCCACTTGTACATGCCAAAAAGGGCTTTAGAACATATAACTGCACTGCTGAACGGCAAATAATTTAAATATTTTTGCTAATAATACATACCAAAAATTGCTTTAGCACATGTAATTGCTGAACAGCAAATATATATTTTTTTGCCACAAATACACGCCAAAAAGGGCTTTAGAACATATAACTGCTCAATTGTACAGCAAATCTATATTATTTTCTACTAATACACGCCAAAAATGGCTGTAATTTTCTCACTTCATCACACAACGACAAAATACTTTTTTTTGTGCCACTAATACATGCCAAAAAGAGCTTTAGAACATATAACTGCACTGCTGAACCGCAAATGTATTTTTTTTGTCACTAATACACGCCAAAAAGTGCTGTCATTTCTCACTTCACCACACAAAGGCAAATACTTTTTTTTGTGCCACTAATACACGCCAAAAAGGGCTTTAGAACATATAACTGCTCAATTGTACAGCAAATCTATATTATTTTCTACTAATACACGCCAAAAATGGCTGTAATTTTCTCACTTCATCACACAACGACAAAATACTTTTTTGTGCCACTAATACATGCCAAAAGAGCTTTAGAACATATAACTGCACTGCTGAACCGCAAATGTATTTTTTTTTTGTCACTAATACACGCCAAAAAGTGCTGTCATTTCTCACTTCACCACACAAAGGCAAATACTTTTTTTGTGCCACTAATACACGCCAAAAAGGGCTTTAGAACATATAACTGCTCAATTGTACAGCAAATCTATATTATTTTCTACTAATACACGCCAAAAATGGCTGTAATTTTCTCACTTCATCACACAACGACAAAATACTTTTTTTTGTGCCACTAATACATGCCAAAAAGAGCTTTAGAACATATAACTGCACTGCTGAACCGCAAATGTATTTTTTTTTTGTCACTAATACACGCCAAAAAGTGCTGTCATTTCTCACTTCACCACACAAAGGCAAATACTTTTTTTTGTGCCACTAGTACACGCCAAAAAGGGCTTTAGAACATATAACTGCACTGCTGAACGGCAAATACTATATACTTTTTTGCCATTATTACATGCCAAAAAGGGCTGTAAATTTCTGTCTTCATCACACAATGGCAAATACTTTTTTTTTGTGCCACTAGTACACACCAAGAAGGAATTTAGAACATATAACTGAACCGCTGAAAGGCAAATATATATTTTTTTGCCACAAATACATGCCAAAAGGGCTGTAATTTTCTCGCTTCACCACACAACGGCAAATACTTTTTTTGTGCCACTAGTACAGGCCAAAAAGTCCTTTAGAACAGATAACTGCATTGCTGAATGGCAAATAATATATATTTTTTGCCACTAATACATGCCAAAAAGAGCTGTAATTTTCTCACTTCACCATACAAAGACAAATTTATTTATTTTTTTGTGCCACTAATACACGCCTAAAATGGCTTTAGAACATATAACTGCACTGTTGAACGGCCAATAATATATATTTTTTTTCACTTATACACTCCAAAAATGGCTTTAGAACATATAACTGCACCGCTGAACGGCAAATAGACCCTTACTTTTTTTCACTTATACACGCCACAAAAGGCTTGAGAGCATATAACTGCATCGGTGAACGGCAAATAATATATATGTTTTTGCCACTAATACACACCAAAAAGAGGTGCAATTTTCTCACTTTTCTACACAACGGCAAATACTTTTGTTGTGCGATTAATACACGCCAAAAAGGGCTGTAATTTCCTCACTTCACCACAATGTGGCTAATAATCGCTTTTTTTCCACTAAAACAAGCAAAAAAATGCTCTAAAACATATAACTACACCGCACAAGGGCAAATAAGACATAAATATTTTCTTGTAATAAATCCTGTTAATGCCTGTATCAAACAGCACTTGCAACCCAATAACATGAACGTAATTATAAAATAGAGAGACTGGCACTCCTACGTGTGTGAAGAATATCCCTAAATAGATGTGATAAAATAATATATAACTTTTATTCATAGAAGAAAATATTGTGCTCTAGCATAAAAAAAAAAATATTAAATAATAAATGATATCGTGCTCTAGTATAAAAATGAAGGACAGTCCCGTACCTTGGTATAAAAAACAATAAAGGTATTCAAATATTTGGTCTGGGACCGAGATAGTCCATTCAATTTGGACTGGTGATGAATAGCAGTTCGATATATTATAAAATGTCTAACGGCAATGTGCTAATCGCCAAAATAAATGTAAGATTGCTGTCTGGATTCTCTTCAGTTCTGAGATCACAGTCTAGAATTACTAAGGCTGTTATGTGTCCATAATGATATATTATTTTTCTGGGTCCTGTGTCACCTTTGAGTTCCACTATATTATCAGTTAGGCAACTCTTGATATAATACAGGTACCTGTCAGATGTTGCATTCAGTAATCAAACTTGGTAGTTATACGTCCACGGAGTCTGTGTAATCGGGATTTGTCTTACTCACAGCGGGCATCAGACGGGAGCTTTGCTTGGCGTCTCCCCTGTATGTTCACGGTTACTGCTCTCCCGTGCTCACGCTGTCTGTGATCCTCAGTTTGTCACGTGGGCCTGGGGCCGCCGTTTCGCGGGAAGGAGATAACTGTAAGGTGTGTACACTTTGGTTTTGGAGCGCTCCAGATGTCAAACTTCTACAGTTTTTCTCTGCTGGTTTTACTATAAATGCTGGGTAACCGGGGGGGTTTTCCTTTTCCCAAATGCATTTCAGGGATTGCTTTCCCCTTCTTCAGTGGTAACCCAACACTATTTTTTGAGTTGTTTTATAGCTTCAGGTTGAGGAAACAATCAAAATCTGCGGTTATCGTGCGATTCTCATGCATTTTTTTTAGCTCATGTTGCTTTCTTTGGTAATGTTATATAGATTCAGTTCATTAGTTGATTTTATGAAGGAAAGATCTCGATATGCTTGCTTTCACGTTATATACTAATAAAACAGCAGGCATGTTATGGATCTTGAAAATTAATATCAGCAGTCTTATAAGTGTTCTTTATATATCAAATCGATAATAAATATCTATTATATATAAAACATACATGCAAATATAAAAAAGGATAAAAAGTTCATGATACATAAAAGAGCACAGTGTGAAATACATAGTATATATCATAAGTGAATATATACAGTATAAAATATACAATGATCATGACAGTCTGTAACATATTTATAAGAACCATTATAGTTTATTCCAGATTTTGAGTTGTCATCTTATGTGTTTCAATCTCCATGGTTAATTTCCGATATATGTCCATTCTCCTCTTTAATAAAATATTGGGGCTTTTTATCTCAATGTTATCTCTCGTATCAATTTTATTCCGTGTCATAGGCAGTGTATAAAAGAAGTAAATATTATATATATATATATATATAATATATATATATATCTAAAAGCTAAATATTGTATATCAAAAAATATTATATATATATATATATAAAACATGATGCATAAAAGTCGATATTGTGTTGAGCAATCCATAGGGGTGGGATATAAACAGGGCCGGCGACACCTGTAAGGCGACCTAGGCAATTGCCTAGGGCGCAATTTAGCAGGGAGCGCCGAAACCCTGCAATAAAAAAAAAAAAAAACTTATGTGGTAACGCCGCAGGGCGGCCGGCGCGCCGCCCCGCTATCATTTTGCACTGCCTGAGGGGGGGCGGACCGTACCGGGTGACACCAGTCCCTGGGGTAACACCCGGTGCGGTCTCCCCGCCCCCAGGCACCAGAGCAGAGTCGCGGCAGCGGAGCGTGCAGGAGGAGGGCGGGCCAGAGGCGTGTCCCGTCCTCCCCTGTGCATCTGATAGGCTGCCGGCCTAGTGCTGGCAGGCAGCCTATCAGAGGCCGGTTCAGGAGGCGCGATGACGTCATCGCGCCGCCTGAGCCGTACAGCGCGGGACACAGGCCGGAAGAGGCCTGCATCGCATCGCTGCCATGGAGGTAAGTATGTGTTTTTTTGTTTTTTTTTTGTGTTTTTTTTTGGGGGGGGGGCTACTGGCACATAAGGGGGGGGGTCACTGGCGGCGGCGGCGCATAAGGGGACTGCTGGCACATTAGGGGGGCTACTGGCTCATAAGGGGGGGTCACTGGCACATTAGGGGGGGCTACTGGCTCATAAGAGGGTACTGGCACATAAGGGGGGCTACTGGCTCATAAGGGGCTACTGGCATATAAGGGGCTACTGGCACATAAGGGGGGCTACTGGCACATAAGGGGGGATACTGGCAGCGGCGGCGCATAAGGGGACTGCTGGCACACTAGGGGGGGCTACTGGCTCATAAGGAGCTACTGGCACATAAGGGGGGCTACTGGCATATAAGGGGCTACTGGCATATAAGGGGCTACTGGCACATAAGGGGGGCTACTGGCACATAAGGGGGGCTACTGGCAGCGGCGGCGCATAAGGGGACTGCTGGCACATTAGGGGGGGCTACTGGCTCATAAGGGGGGGGGTCACTGGCACATTAGGGGGGGCTACTGGCTCATAAGGGGGGGTCACTGGCGCATAAGGGGGGCTACTGGCACATTGGGGGCTACTGGCTCATAAGGGGGTGACTGGCGCATAAGGGGGCTACTGGCGGCGGTGCATAAGGGGACTACTGGCTCATAAGGAGCTACTGGCACATATGGGGGGCTACTGGCACATAAGGGGACTACTGGCACATAAGGGGGGCTACTGGCACATAAGGGGGGCTACTGGCACATAAGGGGGCTACTGGCACATAAGGGGGCTACTGGCACAGAAGGGGACTACTGGCATATAAGGGGGGCTACTGGCACATAAGGGGGGCTACTGGCACTGTGGCACATAAGGGGGGGCTACTGGCACATAAGGGGGGGCTACTGGCACATGAGGGGGGCTACTGGCACATGAGGGGGGCTACTGGCACATGAGGGGGGCTACTGGCACATGAGGGGGCTACTGGCACATAAGGGGGCACTATTGGCACATAAGGGGGGACTACTGGCACATAAGGAGGGCTATTATTATTGTTATAAGGCCGCCTCTGTACTATTATTATTATAATGGCCCCCTCTGTACTATTCTTATGTTAATAGCCCCACTGTATTAGTATCATTATTTATACAGAGGGGGGCGTCATTATAATAATAGTACAGAGAGGGCCTTTATATTAATAATAATACAGAGCTGTGCTGCCATGTCATGGAGGGGGAGAATTGGGATATAACCTATATACTGTGTATTATATTATGGGGGCACTCGGAGGAAGGCGGGAGAGGAGCACTATGGGGGCATTTACTAGGGGGACTATATAGGGGTATTTTATACTGGTACATTATGGGGACATTAGCTGAGCTGGGGCATTACAAGGGGGTATTTTTGCACTGTATATTATAAGGAGAATTATTACTACAGGGGGGGGTATTATGGTGGGCTTTATTACTCCCCCATGTTATGACCCCAGTAGCAGCACCAGCCTCTCCCTGCTCTGCTATCCCTCTGATCCTTCTCCAAATCCTTATTCTGATATCTTTCTCTTTAGGATAAAACACATCATCTGCTCCGCCGATCCCCACAGTATACCTCTACACCGATCCCCCGGCCAAAGTGTGAAGTGGTGTCCGAGATCCCCAAGGGCCAAGCCAAGTAACTGTAAGTTTTCATGTGAAATATGTTTGTTATACACATATGGCATACACTGCGCACAGCGTCATTGATTGCTATGACGCCGTGCGCTTCGTGCCGCCGCTACAGTACTCTAAGGGCAGATCATCTGATGGGGGGGGGGGGCGTCAATTTTTATCTTGCCTAGGGCGGCAAAAATTCTTGCACCGGCCCTGGATATAAATAGTGGTTGTAATATCATCTTAGTTCTGATTTCTGATGGACGGTTTGCTGGAATTACAGAGCTGTATAATGGCAATTTGGATCCCCAGTCAGTGCAGCAAGGTGCATTAGGATTGTTCCTATTACATAGGCTGTAAACTCCCTACTGAACCCTGTTCTGCTTCAATTTTGTGGAATGATTCCTCCCTATTAGAGATGAGCTAACACCTGGATGTTCGGGTTCGAGAAGTTCGGGCGAACTTCCCGAAAATGTTCGGGTTCGGGATCCGAACTCGACCCGTACTTTATCCCAAACCCGAACCCCATTGAAGTCAATGGGGACCCGAACTTTTGGGCACTAGAAAGGTTGGAAAATAGTCCAGGAAAGGGCTAAAGGGCTGCAAAAGGCAGCAAAATGTAGGTAAACAAATGTGGATAGGGAAATAAATTAAAATAAAATAAAATAAAATAAATAAAAATTAACCAATATCAATTGGAGAGAGGTCCCATAGCATAGAATCATGCGTCATATCACCCTCCACTGGAGAAGGCCACTTTTTAGTTATTTAGGCCCCAGCACCCAGACAGAGGAGAGAGGTCCCACAGCAAGGAATAAGGCATCATATCACCCACCACTGGAGAAGGCCACTTTCAGTTATTTCGTCCCCAGCACCCAGACAGAGGAGAGAGGTCCCACAGCAAGGAATAAGGCGTCATGTCACCCACCACTGGAGAAGGCCACTTCCAGATATTTAGGCCCCAGCACCCAGACAGAGGAGAGAGGTCCCACAGCAAGGAATAAGGCGTCATATCACCCACCACTGCAGAAGGCCACTTTCAGTTATTTCGGCCCCAGCACAAAGACAGAGGAGAGAGGTCCCACAGCAAGGAATAAGGCGTCATATCACCCACCACTGAAGAAGGCCATTTCCAGATATTTAGGCCCCAGCACCCAGATAGAGGAGAGAGGTCCCATAGCAGAGAATCATACGTCATATCACCCACCACTGGAGAAGGCCACTTTCAGTTATTTAGACCCCAGCACCCAGACAGAGGAGAGAAGTCCCACAGCAAGGAATAAGGCGTCATATCATCCAACACTGGAGAAGGCCACTTTCAGTTATCTAGGCCCCAGCACCCAGACAGAGGAGAGAGGTCCCACAGCAAGGAATAAGGCGTAATATCACCCACTACTGGAGAAGGCCACTTTCAGTTATTTAGGCCACGGCTCCCAAACAGAGGAGAGAGGTCGCATGGCAGAGGTTCAGGCTTCGTGTCACCCACCATTGTAACAGGCCAATTTCAGTTATTTAGGCCCCGGCGCCCAGATTGAGGAGAGGTTCATTCAACTTTGGGTTGCACTGCAAGATCATGGGAAAGTTAAAAAAATGATGATTCAATAAAGAAGTGCCCTGGAGTACAAGAATACATGGTTGAGGGGGAGGCAGTTATAAATGTCTATTCTGCACAAGGGAGGCACAGGTCCTGTGGGATCCATACAGAAAAATGCACCGGAGGCATCTCATGCCCTGTCTACAAAATGTACACTAAGTGGTGGGGCCTCTTTTATTGAGATGCCTGTGAATGTTTATATCTGCATATACTCTGAGACAACCACATCAAAAGCAAAAAGATAAAGAGCAACATGCAAAGGTGTTGAAAAATTATCAAAAAGATTTTATTAATCACATACAAAAAATTACAAATCATAGAAGGAGGTGACAGAGGAACACAGAAGCCACCCTGGACCCTATGTATCAGTTGGTGGTGAAGTTCGTTGTGGCGTGGAGACAAAACTTTTCCACATTTCTGCCATGCTAACCCTGCCCTCAGAGGAGCTGGCCGTGATACAGCTGCGTTGGCGACCTTTTGCTCCTCCTCTTCCTTCGCCTTGGGCTTTCACCTGTTCCCCTGTGACATTTGGGAATGCTCTCAGGAGCGCGTCTACCAGCGTGCGATTAGACTTGCGCATCTTACTATCAAGCTCCAGTGCAGGAAGTTAGGTGGGCACATTGTCTTTGTACCGGGGATCCAGCAGGGTGGCAACCCAGTAGTCCGCACACATTAAAATGTGGGCAACTCTGCTGTCGTTGCGCAGGCACTGCAGCATGTGGTCGCTCATGTGTGCCAGGCTCCCCAGAGGTAAGGACAAGCTGTCCTCTGTGGGAGGCATATCGTCCTCCATATCCCCCCAGCCACGCAGCAGTGATGGGCCTGAGCTGTGTCGGGTGCCACCCCGCTGTAAAACCTGCTTCATCCTCATCTTCCTCCTCCCCATCCTCCTCCTCCTCCAGTAGTGGGCCCTGGCTGGCCACATTTGTACCTGGCACCTGCTGTTGCCAAAAACCTCCCTCTCAGCCACTTCTAACAGATTGGCCTGAAAGTACTAAAAATGACCCCTCCTCCTCCTGCTCCTGGGCCACCTCCTCTTGCATCATCACCCTAAGCGTTTTCTCAAGGAGACATAAAAGTGGTATTGTAACGCTGATAACGGTGTCATCGCCACTGGCCATGTTGGTGGAGTACTCGAAACAGCGCAACAGGGCACATAGGTCTAGCATGGAGGCCCAATCATTGGTGGTGAAGTGGTGCTGTTCCGCAGTGCGACTGACGCGTGCGTGCTGCAGCTAAAACTCCACTATGGCCTGCTGCTGCTCGCACAGTCTCTCCAGCATGAGCAAGATGGAGTTCCACTGTTCCACGGGGCTGTGCTGAAGTTGGTGGTGAAGGTGTGTGGCTGACTGGATGAGCTGGTGGAAGCAGAGGAGGAGGAAGCCGAGTAGGAGGAGGAGGCTATAGAAGGCAAAGAATGATGCCCTGCGATCCTTGGCGGCGGAAGGACGTGCTCCAAGGAACTCTCCGCCTGGGGCCCAGCCGCCAGTACATTTACCCAGTGTGCAGTTAGGGAGATATAGTGTCCCTGGCCGTGCTTACTGGTCCACGTATCTGTGATTAGGTGGACCTTGCCACAGATGGCGTTGCGCAGTGTACACTTGATTTTATCGGATACTTGGTTGTGCAGGGAAGGCACGGCTGTCTTGGAGAAGTAGTGGTGGCTGGGAACAACATACTGTGGGACAGCCATGGACATCAGCTGTTTAAAGCTGTCTGTGTCCACCAGCCTGAATGACAGCATTTCAAAGGCCAGTAGTTTAGAAATGCTGGCATTCAGGCCCAGGGCTCGAGGGTGGCTAGGTGGGAATTTGAGCTTTCTCTCCAAGGTTTGTGAGATGGAGAGCTGAACCCTGCCGTGGGACATGGTGGAGATGCTTGGTGATGCAGGTGGTGTTGTCGGTGGCACATCCTCTGTTTGGTGGGCGGCAGGTGCCAACATTCCTCCCGAGGCAGAGGAAGAGGCCAAGGCAGCAGCAGAAGAGGGAGCAGGGGGAGCCAGAGTGAGTTCCTTGACTTTTAAGGTGTTTACTCCACTGCAGTTCATGCTTTGTAGATGCCTGGTAATGCAGGTTGTGCTAAGGTTCAGAACATTAATGACTCGCTTCAGGCTCTGATGGCACAGCGTGCAAACCACTCGGGTCTTGTCGTCAGCACATTATTTAAAGAAGTGCCATGCCAGCGAACTCCTTGAAGCTGCCTTTGGGGTGCTCAGTCCCTGGTGGCGGTGGCCAGCAGCAGGTGAATTTTCTTGGCGGCGGCTGTTCTGCTTTTGCCCCCTGCTCCCTCTTTTGCTATGCTGTTGGCTCGGTCTCACCACTGCCTCTTCCTCTGAACTATGAAAGTCAGTGGCACGACCTTCATTCCATGTGGGATCTAGGACCTCATCGTCCCCTGCATTGTCTTCCACACAGTCTTCCTCCCTGACCTTCTGTTCGGTCTGCACACTGCAACAAGACGCAGCAGTTGGCACCTGTGTTTCGTCATCATCAGAGACGTGCGGACTCCGATGAGGTGGTATTTCCATGTCCTCATCATCAGGAAACATAAGTGGTTGTGCATCAGTGCATTCTATGTCTTCCACCACTGGGGAAGGGCTAGGAAGATTCCCAGGGGAAACCCTGCCAGCAGAGTCTTCAAACAACACAAGAGACTGCTGCATAACTTGAGGCTCTGACAGTTTCCCTGATATGCATGGGGGTGATGTGACAGACTGATGGGCTTGGTCTTTTCTGGCGCCACCTGTGCCCTTTCTGCAGAAGACTGGGTGGGAGATAATGTTGTGAACGTGCTGGATCCACTGTCGGCCACCCAGTTGACTAGCGCCTGTACCTGCTCAGGCCTTACCATCCTTAGAATGGCCCCACAAAATATCGCTGTAAATTCTGGCGGGTACTGGAACCTGAGGTAGTTGGTTCACTAAAACGTGTGGCTGTGGCAGAATGGCCACGTCCTATCCCAGCACCAGAGGGTACACTAACACCACCACGACCGCGTCCGCATCCCTTACTAGATGTTTTCCTCATTGTTACCGTTGACCAAGCATGTATTGATTTCAAATTCAGGCCTTTTTTTGCAGGCACCTAACACTATCTGCCTTTTATTTATGTAGCGTATTACACTAATCCAGGCACAGCAGTAACCACTGATTTAGGGGAATATCTCTTTTATGGCTAGTATTTAGGCCCTGGATAAAAGGTATCCTTTTATGGACAGATTTACACTTGGAGATGCACAGTAGCATGTGAAAAAATATGTAAGATTATGCATTCAGCAATTGTATTTTAACACTCTGTGTAATATACCCTTTAACGGACAGAAATTCAATAGGAGATGCACGGTAGCGTGAGAAGTTATTGAGGATGACCCTCTGAGCACTTGTATATACACCTTGAGTGTAATATACCCTTTTACGGACAGATTAACACTTGGCCTGCAACAGCTGGAACACCAGATTCAGGGTATTGCTATATTGGCAAATGAATTTCACCCCAGAACAAAATATACCCTTTTACAGACAGATTTACACTTGGCCTGCAACTGCTGGAACACCAGATTCAGGGTATTGCTATTTTGGCAATTGAATTTCACCCCAGAACAAAATATATGTTTTGGCGGACACTATTATACTTTGCCAGCCAATGCTGGGACACCAGATTCAGTGTATTGCTATTTTGACAATTGAATTTACCCCCAGAACAAAATATATGTTTTGGCGGACACTATTATACTTTGCCAGCCACTGCTGGGACACCAGATTCAGGGAATTGCTATTTTGGCAATTGAATTTCACCCCAGAACAAAATATACACTTTTACGGACAGATTAACACTTGGCCTGCAACAGCTGGAACACCAGATTCAGGGTATTGCTATATTGGCAATTGAATTTCATCCCAGAACAAAATATACCCTTTTACGGACAGATTTACACTTGGCATGCAACAGCTGGGACACCAGATTCAGGGTATTGCTATTTTGGCAATTTAATTTCACCCCAGAACTAAATATACCCTTTTACGGACAGACTAACACTTGGCCTGCAACAGCTGGAAAACCAGATTCAGGGTATTGCTATTTTGGCAATTAAATTTCACCCCAGAACAAAATATATGTTTTGGCAGACACTATTATACTTTGCCAGCCGGTGCTGGGACACCAGATTCAGGGTATTGCTATTTTGGCAATTGAATTTCACCCCAGAACAAAATATACCCTGTTATGGACAGATTTAAACTAGGCCTGCAACTGCTGGAACTCCAGATTCAGGGTATTGCTATTTTGGCAATTGAATTTCACCCCAGAACAAAATATATGTTTTGGCGGACACTATTATACTTTGCCAGCAACTGCTGGGACACCAGATTCAGGGTATTGCTATTTTGGCAATTGAATTTCACCCCAGAACAAAATATATGTTTTTTCGGACACTATTATACTTTGCCAGCCAGTTATGGGACACCAGATTCAGGGTATTGCTATATTGGCAATTGAATTTCACCCCAGAACAAATATACCCTGTTACAGATAGAGTTAAACTAGGCCTGCAACTGCTGGAACACCAGATTCAGGGTATTGCTATATTGTCAATTGAATTTCACCCCAGAACAAAATATACCATTTTACTTACAGATTAACACTTGGCCTGCAACAGCTGGAACACCAGATTCAGGGTATTGCTATATTGGCAATTGAATTTTACCCCAGAACAAAATATACCCTTTTACGGACAGATTACCACTTGGCCTGCAACAGCTGGGACACCAGATTCATGGTATTCCTATATTGGCAATTGAATTTCACCCCAGAACAAAATATATGTTTTGGCAGACACTATTATACTTTGCCAGCCAGTGCTGGGACACCAGATTTAGGGTATTGCTATTTTGGCAATTGAATTTCACCCCAGAACAAAATATACCCTGTTACGGATAGATTTAAACTAGGCCTGCAACTGCTGGAACACCAGATTCAGGGTATTGCTATTTTGGCAATTGAATTTCACTCCAGAACAAAATATACCCTGTTACGGATAGATTTAAACTAGGCCTGCAACTGCTGGAACACCAGATTCAGGGTATTGCTATTTTGGCAATTGAATTTCACTCCAGAACAAAATATACCCTTTTACAGACAGATTAACACTTGGCCTGCAACAGCTGGGACACCAGATTCAGGGTATTGCTATTTTGGCAATTGAATTTCACCCCAGAACAAAATATATGTTTTGGCGGACACTATTATACTTTGCCAGCCAGTGCTGGGACACCAGATTCAGGGTATTGCTATATTGGCAGTTGAATTTCACCCCAGAACAAAATATACCCTGTTATGGACAGATTAACACTTGGCCTGCAACAGCTGGGACACCAGATTCAGGGTATTGCTATTTTGGCAATTGAATTTCACCCCATAACCAAATATACCCTTTTACGGACAGATTAACACTTGGCCTGCAACAGCTGGGACACCAGATTCAGGGTATTGTTATTTTGGCAATTGAATTTCACCCCAGAACAAAATATATGTTTTGGCGGACACTATTATACTTTGCCAGCCAGTGCTGGGACACCAGATTCAGGGTATTGCTATTTTGGCAATTGAATTTCACCCCAGAACAAAATATACCCTTTTACGGACAGATTAACACTTGGCCTGCAACAGCTGGAACACCAGATTCAGGGTATTGTTATTTTGGCAATTGAATTTCACCCCAGAACAAAATATATGTTTTGGCGGACACTATTATACTTTGCCAGCCAGAGCTGGTACACCAGATTCAGGGTATTGCTATTTTGGCAATTGAATTTCACCCCAGAACAAAATATATGTTTTGGTGGAAGCTATTATACTTTTCCAGCCAGTGCTGGGACACCAGATTCAGGGTAATGCTATTTTGGCAATTGTAATTCACCCCAGAACAAAATATATGTTTTGGTGGACACTATTATACTTTGCCAGCCAGTGTTGGGACACCAGATTCAGGGTATTGCTATATTGGCAATTGAATTTCACCACAGAAAATGATCTATCCTTTGCCAGTCAGCAGACAGTATTACACTTGGCTAGCCAAAGCTGGAACACCAGATTTAGGGGATTGGTGTTTTGGCAATTGTATTTAACCCCTTAATAAAATATAGAAATTGCTACCCTGAGTTTCTAGGGGTGACAATAAGCATAGCCAATCCCCTGATGTAGCATATTGCAAAAAAAAACCTAGTATTGATGGACTTTGTGGCAGCTTGTTCTGGTGCACCACAAGTCACAAAATGGCCGCCGATCATCCCAGAATAAAGTGACAGAAAAACACTCTGTGCAGCCTAAAAACCAGTGAGCAATTAACTAGCAATAGTTGAATGATTCACAGCTGTAGATCGATCAGTTCATTAGGTGTTTAATCTCGCCCTCACAGAAGCTGTGTCCTCTCCCTACACTAATCAGAGCAGTGTGACGTGCGGCGCTACGTGACTCCAGCTTAAATAGAGGCTGGGTCACATGCTGCACTTGGCTAATCACAGCCATGCCATTAGTAGGCATGGCTGTGATGGCTTCTTAGGGCAAGAAGTAAAATGCTAGCTGATTGGCTGCAGTGCAGCCCTTCAGAAAGCGGGAAGAAATCGCCGAACAACGGACCCGAACCCGAACTTTTTTGAAAATGTTCGGGTCTGGGTCTGTGTCCCGAACACCCCAAAATTCGGTACGAACCCGAACTATGCTTGAACTGTTCGCTCATCACTACTCCCTATCCTTTCCCTGAACTTCTATACAGAAAAATATAAGTTTTATAGTCTTTTCTACCACTGTCCCTAGCACCTGCTGAGGGACTAAGTACACTGGAAAATGGCTGAATCCAAGATGGCTGAGGCTATTTATAGGGCTGTGACATCACAGGGCTGGCTGGCTGCTCATTGGCTGCATGCATGGCATTGTGGGTGATCCCTCGTTCCCAGAGTTCCTTGCTCAATGTCCTAACACGTGCAGCAGACATTTTAGGAAAAAATGTGATTCGTTACCACGAAGCGTGAGGAAATACAGATTTGGTGCAAATCTAATTTTTCCTGAAATTTAGGACAAATTCCACTTCGCCATCTTCGATTCGCTCATCTCTATTCAAAACATGCATTAACTACTTCTACCCCAGACTAGTGTTGAGCGAACAGTTCGAGCATCGTTCGGGTTCGTACCGAATTTTGGGGTGTCCGGGACCCGGATCCGAACCCGGACATTTTCAAAAAAGTTCGGGTTCGGGTTCGTCGTTCGGCATGTATTTAGGCGCATTTTGAAAGGCTGCAAAGCAGCCAATCAACATGCATCATACTACTTGCCCTAAGATGCCATCGCAGCCATGCCTACTATTGGCAAGGCTGTGATTGGCCGAGTGCAGCATGTGACTCAGCCTCTTTATAAGCTTGTGCGCACGTCGGGACGTGCTCACTCCCGATGTGAATAGAACAGGGATAGACGCAGCTGATGCTAGGGCGAGAATAGGCAGGGATAATTGAATAACTGGAAGCAAATTTCTCTCCTCCACCTGTGATTCATCTGAACAACTGCAGCTGAGCTGCTTTTTTGATAGGGATTGGCTATTTTAGAGTGGCCAGAGTGATTTTCCATCCACATGTACCTGGGCTGACCGCCGGCCGCCATTTGCGACTTGTAGTGCTGCAGCAGAAGCTGCCACAGTGTGCATTCAAAGCTCCAAACAAGTCAGACATCTACACCTGGGATTCAGACCAATAGCGATTTAGCAGCACAGTCCAAGGCTATTTTTTTAAGGTTGTGCAGACCATTTTGTGGCACATGTTACTGGGCTGATAGGCGGCGGCCATCTTGGGACTAGTGCTGCAGCACAATCTCTCCCAACGTCCATTAATCACTTGTAATAGTGGTCTGTGCCATAGAAATCCTACATCAGGGACTTGGGTGTGCTTGTGTCACCCCTACTAATACCAGTCCACCTGTAATCCATACAGTCAAAAGACTGAAAGTATTCCAGTGAGGGAATTTTTTTTATTTAAAAAGGCCAAGTTAGTTTATCTGGCGTTCAATATACTAGATACAGTTAGGCCTGCGTTTCATACATCTGGAATTAGCAAATTAATGTGCTGGGGTTGGGAAAACATATATGTACCCATACTAGAATCTGTCAAAGAAAGCGGTACTCACATATAACAGTCATTCCATCTGTAATCCATACAGTCAAAAGACTGAAAGTATTCCAGTGAGGGAATTTTTTTATTTAAAAAGGCCAAGTTAGTTTATCTGGCGTTCAATATACTAGATACAGTTAGGCCTGCGTTTCATACATCTGGAATTAGCAAATTAATGTGCTGGGGTTGGGAAAACATATATGTACCCATACTAGAATCTGTCAAAGAAGCGGTACTCACATATAACAGTCATTCCATCTGTAATCCATACAGTCAAAAGACTGAAAGTATTCCAGTGAGGGAATTTTTTTATTTAAAAAGGCCAAGTTAGTTTATCTGGCGTTCAATATACTAGATACAGTTAGGCCTGCGTTTCATACATCTGGAATTAGCAAATTAATGTGCTGGGGTTGGGAAAACATATATGTACCCATACTAGAATCTGTCAAAGAAAGCGGTACTCACATATAACAGTCATTCCATCTGTAATCCATACAGTCAAAAGACTGAAAGTATTCCAGTGAGGAATTTTTTTATTTAAAAAGGCCAAGATTAGTTTATCTGGCGTTCAATATACTAGATACAGTTAGGCCTGCGTTTCATACATCTGGAATTAGCAAATTAATGTGCTGGGGTTGGGAAAACATATATGTACCCATACTAGAATCTGTCAAAGAAAGCGGTACTCACATATAACAGTCATTCCATCTGTAATCCATACAGTCAAAAGACTGAAAGTATTCCAGTGAGGGAATTTTTTTTATTTAAAAAGGCCAAGTTAGTTTATCTGGCGTTCAATATACTAGATACAGTTAGGCCTGCGTTTCATACATCTGGAATTAGCAAATTAATGTGCTGGGGTTGGGAAAACATATATGTACCCATACTAGAATCTGTCAAAGAGCGGTACTCACATATAACAGTCATTCCATCTGTAATCCATACAGTCAAAAAGACTGAAAGTATTCCAGTGAGGGAATTTTTTTATTTAAAAAAGGCCAAGTTAGTTTATCTGGCGTTCAATATACTAGATACAGTTAGGCCTGCGTTTCATACATCTGGAATTAGCAAACTAATGTGCTGGGGTTGGGAAAACATATATGTACCCATACTAGAATCTGTCAAAGAAAGCGGTACTCACATATAACAGTCATTCCATCTGTAATCCATACAGTCAAAAGACTGAAAGTATTCCAGTGAGGGAATTTTTTTATTTAAAAAAGGCCAAGTTAGTTTATCTGGCGTTCAATATACTAGATACAGTTAGGCCTGCGTTTCATACATCTGGAATTAGCAAACTAATGTGCTGGGGTTGGGAAAACATATATGTACCCATACTAGAATCTGTCAAAGAAAGCGGTACTCACATATAACAGTCATTCCATCTGTAATCCATACAGTCAAAAGACTGAAAGTATTCCAGTGAGGGAATTTTTTATTTAAAAAGGCCAAGTTAGTTTATCTGGCGTTCAATATACTAGATACAGTTAGGCCTGCGTTTCATACATCTGGAATTAGCAAACTAATGTGCTGGGGTTGGGAAAACATATATGTACCCATACTAGAATCTGTCAAAAAGCGGTACTCACATATAACAGTCATTCCATCTGTAATCCATACAGTCAAAAGACTGAAAGTATTCCAGTGAGGGAATTTTTTTATTTAAAAAAGGCCAAGTTAGTTTATCTGGCGTTCAATATACTAGATACAGTTAGGCCTGCGTTTCATACATCTGGAATTAGCAAACTAATGTGCTGGGGTTGGGAAAACATATATGTACCCATACTAGAATCTGTCAAAGAAAGCGGTACTCACATATAACAGTCATTCCATCTGTAATCCATACAGTCAAAAGACTGAAAGTATTCCAGTGAGGGAATTTTTTATTTAAAAAGGCCAAGTTAGTTTATCTGGCGTTCAATATACTAGATACAGTTAGGCCTGCGTTTCATACATCTGGAATTAGCAAACTAATGTGCTGGGGTTGGGAAAACATATATGTACCCATACTAGAATCTGTCAAAGAAAGCGGTACTCACATATAACAGTCATTCCATCTGTAATCCATACAGTCAAAAGACTGAAAGTATTCCAGTGAGGAATTTTTTTATTTAAAAAAGGCCAAGATTAGTTTATCTGGCGTTCAATATACTAGATACAGTTAGGCCTGCGTTTCATACATCTGGAATTAGCAAACTAATGTGCTGGGGTTGGGAAAACATATATGTACCCATACTAGAATCTGTCAAAGAAAGCGGTACTCACATATAACAGTCATTCCATCTGTAATCCATACAGTCAAAAGACTGAAAGTATTCCAGTGAGGGAATTTTTTTATTTAAAAAGGCCAAGTTAGTTTATCTGGCGTTCAATATACTAGATACAGTTAGGCCTGCGTTTCATACATCTGGAATTAGCAAACTAATGTGCTGGGGTTGGGAAAACATATATGTACCCATACTAGAATCTGTCAAAGAAAGCGGTACTCACATATAACAGTCATTCCATCTGTAATCCATACAGTCAAAAGACTGAAAGTATTCCAGTGAGGGAATTTTTTATTTAAAAAGGCCAAGTTAGTTTATCTGGCGTTCAATATACTAGATACAGTTAGGCCTGCGTTTCATACATCTGGAATTAGCAAACTAATGTGCTGGGGTTGGGAAAACATATATGTACCCATACTAGAATCTGTCAAAGAAAGCGGTACTCACATATAACAGTCATTCCATCTGTAATCCATACAGTCAAAAGACTGAAAGTATTCCAGTGAGGGAATTTTTTTATTTAAAAAAGGCCAAGTTAGTTTATCTGGCGTTCAATATACTAGATACAGTTAGGCCTGCGTTTCATACATCTGGAATTAGCAAATTAATGTGCTGGGGTTGGGAAAACATATATGTACCCATACTAGAATCTGTCAAAGAAAGCGGTACTCACATATAACAGTCATTCCATCTGTAATCCATACAGTCAAAAGACTGAAAGTATTCCAGTGAGGGAATTTTTTATTTAAAAAGGCCAAGTTAGTTTATCTGGCGTTCAATATACTAGATACAGTTAGGCCTGCGTTTCATACATCTGGAATTAGCAAATTAATGTGCTGGGGTTGGGAAAACATATATGTACCCATACTAGAATCTGTCAAAGAAAGCGGTACTCACATATAACAGTCATTCCATCTGTAATCCATACAGTCAAAAGACTGAAAGTATTCCAGTGAGGGAATTTTTTATTTAAAAAAGGCCAAGTTAGTTTATCTGGCGTTCAATATACTAGATACAGTTAGGCCTGCGTTTCATACATCTGGAATTAGCAAATTAATGTGCTGGGGTTGGGAAAACATATATGTACCCATACTAGAATCTGTCAAAGAAAGCGGTACTCACATATAACAGTCATTCCATCTGTAATCCATACAGTCAAAAGACTGAAAGTATTCCAGTGAGGGGATTTTGCTTATAAAAATAATATATTTCATTGTGGTGCGAGTTGAATCGCAACAATGAAGAAAAAATACTATTAGGGACGAGGGCCGCGATGTCGTGGTGGTGTCCGTGGAGCCTCTGTTGCTAGTAGAGAGGCGTGGCCGTTCGGCCCCAGGCGCACACAGTAGAAGCGAACTCCCTCAACTAGCCGGCAGAATGTACGCCGCAATATCTCGTGGGGCCCAATGCCGCTCTTAGGATTGTAAGGCCTGAGCAGGTACAGGCATTAATCGATTGGGTGGCCGACAGTGCTGTCAACCGTTCACCACATGGTCTTCCACCCAGTCTTCTGCGGAAGCGCACAGGTGGCACCTGAAAACCAAGCCCATCAGTCTGTCACATCACCCCCAAGCATATCAGGGAAGCGGTCTGAGCCACAAGTTATGCAGCAGTCTCTTCTTCTGTTTGAAGACTCTGCTTCCAGGGTTTCCCAGGGCGTCCACCTAGCCCTTCCCCAGTGGAGAGAAGACATACCATGCACTGGCGCACAACCACTTATGTCTCCAGATGAAGAGGACATAGAATACCACCTCATCGAGTCCGCACGTCTCTGATGATGGCGAAACACAGGTGCCCACTGCCGCGTCTTTGCAGTGTGCAGACTGAACAGGAGGAGGTCAGGGAGGAGACTGGGTGGAAGACGATGCAGAGGACGATGAGGTCTTAGAGCCCCACATGGACTGAAGGTCGTGGCGATGACTTTCACAGTTCAGAGGAAGAGGTAGTGGTGAGACCGAGACAACAGCGAAGCCAAAGAGGGAGCAGGGGGCCAAAGCAGATGAGCCGCCGCCCCCAGAGTTCGCCTGCTACTGGACATCGCCAACAGGGACCCAGCCCCACAAAGGCAGCTTCCAGGAGTTCCCTGGCATGGCGCTACTTTAAACAATGTCCTACCGACAAGACCCGAGTGACTTGCACGCTCTGACATCAGAGCCTGAGGCGAGAGCATTAACGTTCTGAACCTCAGCACAACCTGCATGACCAGGCATCTACATGCAAGCATGAACTGCAGTGGGATACTACACCTTAAAAACCAGGCACTCGCTGAGGCTCCCCCTGCTCCCTCTACGCTGCTGCCTCGGCTTCGCCTCGAGAGGAATGTTGCCACCTGCCGAGCAGCAAACAGAGGGATGTGCCACCGACACCACCACCACCGCCACCGTCAACTAGCGTCTCCACTATATCACACAGCAGCGTTCAGCTCTCAATATCTCAAACCTTAGAGAGGAGCGCAAATTCCCCGAGTCACCCTCGAGGCCCTTGGCCTGAGCATCAGCATTTCTAAACTGCTGGCCTTTGAAATGCTGTCATTCCGGCTGGTGGACACAGACAGCTTCAAGCAGCTGATGGCCATGGCTGTCCCGCAGTATGTGGTTCCCAGCCGCCACTACTTCTCCAAGACAGCCGTGCCTTCCCTGCACATGCAAGTGTCGATAAAATCAAGTGTGCACTGCGCTAGCGCCATTTGTGGCAAGGTCCACCTAACCACAGATACGTGGACCAGTAAGCACGGCCAGGGACGCTATATCTCACTAACTGCACACTGGATGAATGTAGTGGCGGCTGGGCCCCGGCGGACAGTTCCTTAGCGCACGTCCTTCCGCCCCCTAGGATCGCAGGGCATCATTCTCTGCCTCCTGTAGCCTCCTCCTCCTACTCGGCTTCCTCCTCCACTGCTTCCACCAGCTCATCCGGTCAGCCACACACCTTCACCACCAACTTCAGCACAGCCCGGGGTAAGCGTCAGCAGGCCATTCTGAAACTCATATGTTTGGGGGACAGGCCCCACACCGCGCAGGAGTTGTGGCGGGGTATTGAACAACAGACCGGCGAGTGGTTTCTGCCGGTGGGCCTCAAGCCAGGCCTGGTGGTATGCGATAATGGGCGAAATCTCGTGGCAGCTCTGGGACTAGCCGGTTTGGCGCACATCCCTTGCCTGGCGCATGTGCTGAACTTGGTGGTGCAGAGGTTCATTCACCACTACCCCAACATGTCAGAGCTGCTGCATAAAGTGCGGGCCGTCTGTGCGCGCTTCCGCCGTTCACATCCTGCCGCTGCTCGCCTGTCTGCGCTACAGCGGAACTTCGGCCTTCCCGCTCACCGCCTCATATGCGGCGTGCCCACCCGGTGGAACTCCACCTTGCACATGCTGGAGAGACTGTGCGAGCAGCAGCAGGCCATAGTGGAGTTTCAGCTGCAGCACGCTCGCGTCAGTCGTACTGCCGAACAGCACCACTTCACCACCAATGATTGGGCCTCCATGCGAGACCTGTGTGCCCTGCTGCGCTGTTTCGAGTACTCCACCAACATGGCCAGTGGCGATGACACTGTTATCAGCGTTACAATACCACTTCTATGTCTCCTTGAGAAAACACTTAGGGCAATGATGTTAGAGGAGGTGGCCCAGGTGGAGGAGGAGGAGGAGGGATGAGGGCTCGTTTCTAACACTTCGGGCCAGTCTGTTCGAGTGGCTCCAGAGGAGGTTTGTTTAAGCAGCAGAGGACAGGTTCACAAGTCGCCAGCCAAGGCACTGTACTGGAGGACGAGGGAGGATGAGGGAGGAGGAGGTGGAGGGGACGAGGATGGCGCAAGTTCACAGCCGGGGTGGCAGCCCAGGCCCATCACTGGTGCGTGGCTGGGGGGATACGGTGGACGATGACGATACGCCTCCCACAGAGGACAGCTTGTCCTTACCCATGGGTAGCCTGGCCCACATGAGCGAATATATGCTCCAATGCCTGCGCAACGACAGCAGAGTTGCCCACGTTTAACGTGTGCAGACTACTGGGTGGCCACCCTGCTGGATCCCCGGTATAAAGACAATGTGCCCACTTTAATTCCTGAACTGGAGCGCGACCGTAAGATGCGCGAGTACAAGCGCACGCTGATAGAGGCGCTCTTGAGAGCATTCCCACATGTCACAGGGGAACAGGTGGAAGGTGAAGGCAGAGGAGTGGCAAGAGGTCGCCAACGCAGCTGTGTCACGGCCAGCTCATCTGAGGGCAGGGTTAGCATGGCAGAAATGTGGAAAAGTTTTGTCTCCACGCCACAGCTATCTGCACCGACACCTGATACGGAACGTGTTAGCAGGAGGCAGCATTTCACTAACATGGTTGAACAGTATGTCTGCACACCCTCCACATCCTGACGGATGGTTCGGCCCCATTCAACTACTGGGTTTCGAAATTGTCCACGTGGCCAGAGTTAGCATGTTATGCCTTGGAGGTGCTTTCCTGCCCGGCGGCCAGCGTTTTATCTGAACGCGTATTCAGCACGGCAGGGGCGTCATTACTGACAAGCGCAGCCGCCTGTCCACAGCCAACGTGGACAAGCTGACCTTCATAAAGATGAACCAGGCATGGATCCCACAGGACCTGTCCCTCCCTTGTGCAGAGTAGTCCTTATTAACTGCCTAAAACATGTCTTGTTGTGCTACGGGCCACTTCTTTATTTGATACAAATTTTATGAAACCCACAGTTGAATGAAACTCTTCTCTGTCTGGGCGCCGGGCCTAACCAGATGAAAGTGGCCGGTTAAACTAACGGGTGACATGAAGCCATAACCTCTGCCATGCTACCTCTGTCTTCTGTCTGGGTGCTGAGGCCTAAGTCAAATAAAGCGGTCTTCTGCTGTGCTGGGGGATATGAAGCTAATCTCTGACCTCTCTCCTCTGTCTGGGTCCAAAGGCCTAAATCACTGAAAGAGGCCTTCTCCTGTGGTGTGTGATATGATGCCAGAATATGTGCTGTGGGGCCTCTCTCCTCTTCCTGGGTGCAGGGGTCAAATAAACTAAATTGTGGCCTACTCCTGTGGTGGTTGATATGATGCCTGATTCTCTGATGTGGAACCTCTCTCCTCTGTTTGGGTGAAGGGGTCAAAGTCTTTCAAAGTCGCCTTCTCCTGTGCTGATTGATATGAAGCTGATGGTTGTGCCATCTGACATGGTTGCCGGGGTCCCATTAAATTGGGGCCTACTCCTGTGGTGGGTGATCTAAATGCCTGATTCTCTGCTTTGAAACCTCTCTCCTCCGTCCGGGTGTAGGGGTCAAAGTCTGTCAAAGTCGCCTTCTCCTGTGCTGATTGATATAAAGCTTATGCTTGTGCCATCTGACATGGTTGCCGGGGTCTGATTCAATGGTGGCCTACTCCTGTGGTGGGTGATCTAAATGCCTGATTCTCTGCTGTGTAACCTCTCTCCTCCGTCTGGGTGTAGGGGTCAAAGTAACTAAATGGTGGCCTACTCCTGTGGTGGGTGATATGATGCCAGAATATGTGCTGTGGGGCCTCTCTCCTCTTCCTGGGTGCAGGGGTCAAAGTAACTCAATGGTGGCTTCTCCTGTGGTGGCTGATATGATGCCAGAATATGTGCTGTGGTGCCTCTCTCCTCTTCCTGGGTGCAGGGTCAAAGTAACTAAATGGTGGCTTCTCCTGTGGTGGTTGATATGATGCCTGATTCTCTGCTGTGAAACCTCTCTCCTCCATCTGGGTGTAGGGGTCAAAGTCTTTCAAAGTCGCCTTCTCCTGTGCTGATTGATATAAAGCTGATGGTTGTGCCATCTGACATGGTTGCCAGGGTCTGATTCAATGGGGGCCTACTCCTGTGGTGGGTGATCTAAATGCCTGATTCTCTGCTGTGAAACCTCTCTCCTCCGTCTGGGTGTAGGGGTCAAAGTCTTTCAAAGTCGCCTTCTCCTGTGCTGATTGATATGAAGCTGATGGTTGTGCCATCTGACATGGTTGCCGGGGTCCCATTAAATTGGGGCCTACTCCTGTGGTGGGTGATCTAAATGCCTGATTCTCTGCTGTGTAACCTCTCTCCTCCGTCTGGGTGTAGGGGTCAAAGTAACTAAATGGTGGCCTACTCCTGTGGTGGGTGATATGATGCCTGGTTCTCTGCTGTGGGACCTCTCTCCTCTGTCTGGGTCCAAAGGCCTAAATCACTGAAAGAGGCCTTCTCCTGTGGTGTGTGATATGATGCCAGAATATGTGCTGTGGGGCCTCTCTCCTCTTCCTGGGTGCAGGGGTCAAAGTAAACTCAATAGTGGCTTCTCCTGTGGTGGTTGATATGATGCCAGAATATGTGCTGTGGAGCCTCTCTCCTCTTCCTGGGTGCAGGGGTCAAAGTAACTAAATGGTGGCTTCTCCTGTGGTGGTTGATATGATGCCTGATTCTCTGCTGTGAAACCTCTCTCCTCCATCTGGGTGTAGGGGTCAAAGTCTTTCAAAGTCGCCTTCTCCTGTGCTGATTGATATGAAGCTGATGGTTGTGCCATCTGACATAGTTGCCGAGGGTCTGCATTCAATGGGGGCCTACTCCTGTGGTGGAGTGATCTAAATGCCTGATTCTCTGCTGTGGAACCTCTCTCCTCCGTCTGGGTGTAGGGGTCAAAGTAACTCAAATGGTGGCTTACTCCTGTGGTGGCGTGATATGATGCCTGGTTCTGTGCTGTGGGACCTCTCTCCTCTGTCTGGGTCCAAAGGCCTAAATCACTGAATAGAGGCCTTCTCCTGTGGTGTGTGATATGATGCCAGAATATGTGCTGTGGGGCCTCTCTCCTCTTCCTGGGTGCAGGGTCAAAGTAAACTCAATGGTGGCTTCTCCTGTGGTGGTTGATATGATGCCTGAATATGTGCTGTGGGACCTCTCTCCTCTGTCTGGGTGCAGGGGTCAAAGTAACTAAATGGTGGCTTCTCCTGTGGTGGCTGATATGATGCCAGAATATGTGCTGTGGGGCCTCTCTCCTCTTCCTGGGTGCAGGGTCAAAGTAACTCAATGGTGGCTTCTCCTGTGGTGGCTGATATGATGCCAGAATATGTGCTGTGGTGCCTCTCTCCTCTTCCTGGGTGCAGGGTCAAAGTAACTCAATGGTGGCTTCTCCTGTGGTGGCTGATATGATGCCAGAATATGTGCTGTGGGGCCTCTCTCCTCTTCCTGGGTGCAGGGGTCAAAGTAACTCAATGGTGGCTTCTCCTGTGGTGGTTAGTATGATGCCAGAATATGTGCTGTGGGGCCTCTCTCCTCTTCCTGGGTGCAGGGGTCAAAGTAACTCAATGGTGGCTTCTCCTGTGGTGGCTGATATGATGCCAGAATATGTGCTGTGGTGCCTCTCTCCTCTGTCTGGGTCCAAAGGCCTAAATCACTGAAAGAGGCCTTCTCCTGTGGTGTGTGATATGATGCCTGAATATGTGCTGTGGTGCCTCTCTCCTCTTCCTGGGTGCAGGGGTCAAAGTAACTCAATGGTGGCTTCTCCTGTGGTGTGTGATATGATGCCAGAATATGTGCTGTGGGGCCTCTCTCCTCTTCCTGGGTGCAGGGGTCAAAGTAACTAAATTGTGGCCTACTCCTGTGGTGGTTGATATGATGCCTGATTCTCTGATGTGGAACCTCTCTCCTCTGTTTGGGTGAAGGGGTCAAAGTCTTTCAAAGTCGCCTTCTCCTGTGCTGATTGATATGAAGCTGATGGTTGTGCCATCTGACATGGTTGCCGGGGTCCCATTAAATTGGGGCCTACTCCTGTGGTGGGTGATCTAAATGCCTGATTCTCTGCTTTGAAACCTCTCTCCTCCGTCCGGGTGTAGGGGTCAAAGTCTGTCAAAGTCGCCTTCTCCTGTGCTGATTGATATAAAGCTTATGCTTGTGCCATCTGACATGGTTGCCGGGGTCTGATTCAATGGTGGCCTACTCCTGTGGTGGGTGATCTAAATGCCTGATTCTCTGCTGTGTAACCTCTCTCCTCCGTCTGGGTGTAGGGGTCAAAGTAACTAAATGGTGGCCTACTCCTGTGGTGGGTGATATGATGCCAGAATATGTGCTGTGGGGCCTCTCTCCTCTTCCTGGGTGCAGGGGTCAAAGTAACTCAATGGTGGCTTCTCCTGTGGTGGCTGATATGATGCCAGAATATGTGCTGTGGTGCCTCTCTCCTCTGTCTGGGTCCAAAGGCCTAAATCACTGAAAGAGGCCTTCTCCTGTGGTGTGTGATATGATGCCAGAATATGTGCTGTGGTGCCTCTCTCCTCTTCCTGGAGTGCGGGGTCAAAGTAACTCAATGGTGGCTTCTCCTGTGGTGGCTGATATGATGCCAGAATATGTGCTGTGGGGCCTCTCTCCTCTTCCTGGGTGCAGGGGTCAAAGTAACTCAATGGTGGCTTCTCCTGTGGTGGTTAGTATGATGCCAGAATATGTGCTGTGGGGCCTCTCTCCTCTTCCTGGGTGCAGGGGTCAAAGTAACTCAATGGTGGCTTCTCCTGTGGTGGCTGATATGATGCCAGAATATGTGCTGTGGGGCCTCTCTCCTCTTCCTGGGTGCAGGGGTCAAAGTAACTAAATGGTGGCTTCTCCTGTGGTGGTTGATATGATGCC
The DNA here is from genome assembly GCA_033119425.1 of Bufotes viridis. Taxonomy (NCBI): domain Eukaryota; kingdom Metazoa; phylum Chordata; class Amphibia; order Anura; family Bufonidae; genus Bufotes; species Bufotes viridis. The sequence continues at coordinate 244,630,831 of CM065591.1, read as the reverse complement.
TGATTCTCTGCTGTGTAACCTCTCTCCTCCGTCTGGGTGTAGGGGTCAAAGTAACTAAATGGTGGCCTACTCCTGTGGTGGGTGATATGATGCCTGGTTCTCTGCTGTGGGACCTCTCTCCTTTGTCTGGGTGCTGTGGTCAAAATAATAGTAAGTGACCTTCTCCATTGGTGGGTGACTTGAAGCCTGATTCTGTGCTATGGGACCTCACTCCAATTAATATTGTTTAATTTTTATTTATTTTATGTTAACTCATCATTTCCCTATCTACATTTGTTTGCAGGGGATTTAACTACATTTTGCTGCCTTTTGCAGCCCTCTAGCCCTTTCCGGGTGTGTTTTACAGCCTTTTTAGTGCCCAAAAGTTCGGGTCCCCATTGACTTCTATGGGGTTCGGGTTCGGGATGAAGTTCGGGTCGAGTTCGGATCCCGAACCCGAACATTTTTCGAAAGTTCGGCCGAACTCGTCGAACCCGAACATCCAGGTGTTCGCTCAACTCTACCCCAGACCTGTTTTCTCCTTCCTGCCCAGGCCATTTTTTCCAAATCAGACATGTCACTTCATGTGGTAAATTACTCTGGAACACTTTTACTTATCCAAGCCATTCTAAGACTGTTTTCTTGTGACAGATTGTACTCATGGCAGTGTTAAATTCGAGTCGATATATTTCACCTTTATTTCATTTTTAAATCCAAAATTTTCCAAATTTTTTTTTTTTTTATTTGAACTTCTCTACTTCTAAGACATATAGTAAAACCTCATAAATTAATTATCAATCAACATTCTACATATGTCTACTTTATGTTGGTATTATTTTATGTCATTTTATTTTTTTAGTAAATGTTAGACGGCACTTCAATTCAAAGATATGTGGATATCCGAAGATGGTTCCCAAGCCAAAACAATAAATAAGAAAAGACTACTGTATTCCATTGTGCTGCTTAACATATTACACTGGTTTATTAAGGTGGGTTTTCTAGTACTGAAATATGCATAAATAGAAAGAAAATCTAATTTAGAGTAAATATAACAAAGTGATGTAAAGAAGTAACATTGTCCATAGTCAAAAGATATATATAGGCATACTGCCCTAGCATCATATCTAATTCCAACATACAGTGGTGTTCAAAATTATTCAACCCCTACTGAAATTGAGTGTTTTGGTCAGTTTGACATTGATTTTGATCATTTCAGTCATCTTGTTTACAATTAAATCAAAGAGGCACTTGTAAGTCAGAAAAATATAACAAAACATTTATAATGAAATAACCACAAATGTCTTTTCTGTGCTCACATCATTATCAGTTTTATTCAACCCCCAAGTGACATTCAATCTTAGGACAACATCCTTTTCCAGTTATATCAGCTTTTAAACGTGAAGCATAGCTTGACACAAGTGTCTTGCAGCGATCTACGGGTATCTTCGCCCATTCTTCATGGTCAAAAGCCTCCAGTTGAGTCACATTCTTAGGCTTGCGCGCTGCAACTGCTTTCTTTAAGTCCCACCAGAGGTTCTCAATCGGATTTAAGTCTGGTGACTGCGATGGCCACTTCAAAATGTCCCAGCCTTTAATCTGCAACCATGCTCTAGTGGACTTGGAGGTATGCTTGGGATCATTGTCCTGTTGAAAGGTCCAACGTCTCCCAAGCCTCAGGTTTGTGACGGACTGCATCACATTTTCATCCAATATCTCCTGGTACTGAAGAGAATTCATGGTACCTTGCACACGCTGAAGCTTCCTGTACCTGTAGAAGCAAAACAGCCCCAAAGCATGATTGACCCCCCGCCATGCTTCACAGTAGGCAAGGTGTTCTTTTCTTCATAGGCCTTGTTCTTCCTCCTCCAAACATAGCGTTGATCCATGGGCCCAAACAGTTCGAATTTTGTTTCATCAGTCTACAGAACACTATCCCAAAACTTTTATGGTTTGTCCACATGACTACATGGCATACTGCAGTCTACTCTTCTTATTCTTTGGAGACAGCAAGGGGGTGCGCCTGGGAGTTCTGGCATGGAGGCGTTCATTACGCAGTGTGCGCCTAATTGTCTGAGCTGAAACTTCAGTACCCGCATCTGACAAATCTTTTTTCAGTTCCTCAGCAGTCACACGGGGACTTTTCAACAATTTGTGCTTCAGGTAGCGCACAGCAGTCAAAGTCAGCATCTTCTTTCTGCCACAACCAGGTAGCGTTTCAACAGTGTCCTTTGCCTTGAATTTGCGAATGATGCTTCCTATGGTGTCTCTTGGTATGTTTAACATCTTTGCAATCTTCTTATAGCCATTGCCCTTCCTGTGAAGAGAAATTACCTCTTCTCTTGTCTTCCTGGGCCATTCTCTTGACTTCACCATGTCTGTAAACACACCAGTAAATGTCTAGAAGGAGCTGAGTATCACAGTCATTTTACATCTGCCTAATTGGTGCGTATTATTGATTGCTGCTCCTTGACATCCACAGGTGTTTTCAATACCTGATCGAAAACACTTGAATGAACCTCTGTTCTTAAGAGTGGTAATCTTTAAGGGGTTGAATAATTGTGTCAATGAAGAAATCACAAAAAAAACATTTAATACTGTATTACAAAAACAATTGATGTCATTTTAGTTGCATTTGGTTCTTTAAAAAGTCCTTGTAAGATTTTAATTCTGAACACAATTACAAATGTACACTAAATTCCCTAAAACCCTTTTACAGCATTGGGGGTTGAATAATTTTGAACACAACTGTATAATGTGTGACAGTATACAGTAGAAAGTATTGAATATAACACTATAGTAAATAGAATGCAGTATAAGACATAAAGGGGTCCCCAATTGTAGTCTATGGTACATTGTATTTATGGATATTTCAGTACTTCTGATGAAGGCTGCAAGGCCGAAAACGTTTAAAAAGCTATAATTGTACTGGAAAACCCACCTTAATAAACCGTTGTAACCCGTTAATTAGCACCATTTTTTAAAGCACCAGTTCAGGTATAAAGTGGTTATTTAATAAAAAAAAGCACCCATAAATGACCCCATTTTAGTTACTACACCACTCAAATTATTCAAAACTGATGTTACAAACTTTGTTAAACCTTTAGGTGTTCCACAAGAATTAAAGGAAAATGGAGGTGAAATTAAAAAATTTAATTTATTTGCAGATTTTTTTATGTTAATCAATTTTTTCTTGCAACACAGCAAGGAATAACAGCAAAATAAACCTCAATGTACATTACTCTGATTCTGCAGTTTATAGAAATACCCCATGTGTGGTGGTAAACTGCTATAGGTGCACATGGCTGTGTTTTTTGGGCACCATTTTGTATTTGAAGAGACCCTGATGTACCCCTACCGTGGAAACCCTCAAAAAGTGACCCAATTTTGGAAACTGCACCCCTCAAATAATTTATGAAGAAATGTACTGAGCACTTTGACACCATAGCTGTTTTACAATTGGCCGCAAAAATGAAAAGTTTTATTTCTTCCAATAAAATGTTGCTTTGTCCCCAAATTTTTCATTTTTACAAGGGCTAAAAGGAGAAAAAGTACCCCATAATTTGGTACCCATTTTCTCCTAAATATGGCAACACCACATATGTGATGGTAAACTGCTGTAGGGGCACATGGCAGGACTCAGAAAGGAAGGAGCGCTATATGGCTTTTTTAGCCCAGACGGATTGGTTTATGGACATCATTGTTTTTTTTATTTTTTGGGCGATTGTCTTATGAGAGGGGTTTATTTTTTGCAAGCTGAGGTATCATTTTCATTGGCATCATTTTGGAGTACATATGACTTTTTGACCACTTGATACTACGCAATTTGTAAGGCGAGATGACAAAAATGCCTGTTCTGGTACTATTATTTATTTATTTTTACAGCGTTCACCTGATCAGGGTAGATCATGTGATATTTTTAAAGAGACGATTGTTACAGATGCGGGGACACCTATGTTTTTTTTTTTTTTTGTTAAATTTTACACAGTAAAAGCATTTTTGAAAAGAATACAATCTTGATTTTGTGTTGCCATTTTCTGAGCCATATTTTTTTATATTTCAGGCCATTGTCTTAGGTAGGGGCCCATATTTTGCAAGATGAGATGACAGTTTGATTGGTATCATTTTGGGGTACATATGGATTTTTGATTGCTTGGTATTACACTTTTTGTGAGGCAATGTGACAAAAAATGACAGGGGGCATATCTTGGATATTTTTATAGAGCAGGTTGTTACGGATACGGAAATACCTAATATGTCTATTATTTTTATTGTTAAGTTTTACACAGTAAAAGCATTTTTGAAAAGAAAAAGATCTTGTTTTTGTGTTGTCGTGTTCTGAAAGCTATATTTTTTTGTTTTTTTGAGAGATTGTCTTACATGTATGTAGGGTCTCATTTTTTTTCGGGATGAGATGACATTTTGATTGGTACAATTTCAAGTACATATGACTTTTTGATCACTTGGTATTACATTTTTTGTGAGGCAAGATGACAAAAAATGTTTTTTACCTGATGGGTGTGGATCATGTCATCATTTTTATAGAGCCATTCGATACGGATGCGGGGATACTTAATATGTCTATTCTTTTTTTCTTCTTTTTTTTACAATTTTATATAACTTAATTATGGGAAAAGTGGCGATAATTTTTTTACTTGGAACTTTTATGTAAAACACTTTTGACTTTTGTTTACTTTTTTGGGGTCTGATCGCGTCTTCAATGCATCACAATACACTGTGTGAGACCGAGGGGGGTAAATCGGACAGGCTTCTGTAGAAAACAGCCACAATGCCTATGGAAGGCATCGGGCTGCCTTCACAGCCATCGGATCCCTGTCACCGCAATGTGGAGACCCAATGGGGATAGGGAGGGAGCCCCCTCCCTTCCTCTTACGCCGTACGTGCCATGGTCAGTTCTGACCACGGCATACAAAGGGTTAAAGCACCAGCATCTGTGTTTTCACCGATGCCAGCGTATACAGCAGGAGCTCGGCTGTCAGTGACTGCTGGGCCCCTACTGTTGATAGGGCACCCGGAAGGGATTAAAAGAACAATTTTTTTTCTTCACTACTATTGGCGCTGCCTCCATTTCTCTATTTTGTTCCACTAAGGAGCCATTTGAACACAGCTCCTGCAGGGGCATGCACCGTTTCTTTGCATTACTGAAGGGTGGTGTATGTTTCTTTTAGTTTATCAGAAGGGATTAGCTATCAATCTTGGTGCACATTGTTACTACCACTGCTGCTGACTACTTGAATCTTGGTGCACTGCACAGTTAAGTCCACGGCGATAAATTTGACCTGGCGGTAACATTGATCTAAAATATTGACAAACAGTTATTAAAAAGCTAACAGAAGGGATTAGCTATGAATCTTGTTGCACTGCACAGTGATGTAGACAGCAATAAATTACACCTGCCTATAATACTGATGGCACAGTACTTACCGAATGGAACTATGAATGTGGATGCCCTAGAAAATACACACAGCACTCTCCCTGCACTCTCCAAGCAGTTTAACTTCCAAGCCTTCACACTGAGATTCGTAACTAATCGAATTTCTTGTGGAAGTTCGGTGAATCGGCCAAATCAAATTTTTCATAACTTTGCTAATCTTTACTACTGACAAAACTATTCTCGCCATTTCATGAGCAATCAGTATGGCTACTGAAACTAACATATGGGCAGCTCCTAGGGGTTTCCATAATTTTCAAGCCACTATATATGTCCCCACCACATACTCTAACCTGAAATACCACTTCTGCTGCCTCCACTGTTCGCAGCATTATCATGAGTAGATAAACTTAGCACAGTGACTATTGCCAAAAAGACAAGGAAGAATTTCCTCTATAAGTATGGGTTCTGTGCAACCCCAGTTATTTTGGGAAACCACAAAAAATGAATACTAAACCATAAAAACAGTGCCCCCCACATTGAAAGAATGGAGTATGAATATGAATGCTAGGGAGTGATAATAAAGTAAATTATTGCCCATACAATGACTATCATGTTGAGCTTATTTACAGTACAAAGCCTAAAAGGATTAACCCTATCTTGACCCGGGAGTAATGTGGTGATTAAGACTTGACTTTTATTAATATCTAATAATAAAATGGCAGTGAGCCAAGACAAACAGTTAAAAACTATGCTGTCACCGAAAGGCACTGAAGTGATTTATATGCTGGGAAATGGAGATGTGCACACTCTCTAATTCACTACTAGCTGTCTGTGCTAGCGTAAGTATGAAGCCAGTGAATGATTCACTATATAGCTAGCAGCCGCTCGACTGACATGACTCAGACACGGTGCATGGATGAGCTAGGGGAATGAGCCACCTGCGGTTTGATCCGAGATGGTGACAATCCTGTGAATGTTGCTGTGCTGAGAACAAACGCAGTTAATGACCTGCACACTTGTCCGACACTACGTCATTAGCTGTCGAATTACATTTATGCAACAACACACTGCACACTGTGACCTATAATCAGATTATGTGATGACTTGGCTGGCTAGCTATGCAAACTCAGCTGGCCTCATCTAACACTGCAGTACTCAAAGAAGGTGTCCTACCTCAGAACTACCTAAAAACTGGTTTAGGGTGACCAACAATTGCTAAAAACTGCAACTGCCCACTGACATGTTTCGCCAAATCTCTGGCTTCTTCAGGAGTTTAGGGCAGAGTTGAGGCTAGTGGCCAATATGGGGGTATAAATAGCCCAAATCCTAATTGACAGGTGTGGCATCCTATCACCTTTTGCAATAAACTCTATAGAGATTAGTGAATAAGCATGCAGGACCTATGGTGGCCACCTGCTAATCTTCACCACTGACCTATGGCCACAGGGCAGGGGAGGGGACCACATGACGTCATGCGCTACAGATAAGTGAAAAGGCATGCAGGAGCTGCAGTGGTCACCTCCTACTCCTCATGTTGAGCTTCAGACATCAAGGGTAGTTAGATGCATTAGACACATACAACCCCTGTTTGAGAAAGAGCTTTTCTCTTTTCGATCTCTTCTGAAATATAAATAATCTAAGGCCATGGTTCAGTCAGGCTGACTGTACCTGTTTTCTCTTTCACACTAGTGTTGATCGTGAATATTCTAATCACAAGTTTTTATCACTAATATCGGCACTTTGAGAATTCGCGAAAATCTAAAATATAGTACAATATATTTGTTATTGTGAAATATTCTATTTTTTTTTTCATCAGTACCCTCTCTGCTTCTTGCTTGTGGGTCAATGAGAAGGCTGCAATATCTTTGACAGAGCTTAGCAACATCCCTAGCAACCAATAGGAAAGTTACCTACCCCTTTACTATATAAGAAACTCCCCAGCAGCCATTTTCTGCTGTTTTTTGCAGTTCTGAGAGAGAGAGCAGTGTCATTGCTGTGCTCTGTGCTTTGCAGTCTCATCTGGATCCTTATTTAATTACATTAGATAGTTAGCATATATATATATATATATATATATATATATTATATATATATTACAGATAGTTAGTGGGAGATAGTCAGTGTAGGTTAGATAGTAATATAGTGTAGCTGATAGGTTCCAGTGCAGGGTGTTAGGTAGTGTGATAGGAATTAATGTGCTGTGATAGCGATTAGTGTCTCTGTTAGACACAGTGCTGTGATGTCACAACAATACTTAGTGCACCAATCAATAATATCTACTCAGACCTCAAAAATGTGAAGTTGCACGTATTGCAAAAAATAAATATGCATCATTTGTGACAATTTCGTGAAAATAATGACTGGAGATCGCGAATTCTAGAATTCGTGAATTTATTGTGAATTATTATGTGAAAAATTCGCTACATATTGCGAAAACGAATATTGCCTATGCCGCTCATCACTATTCCACACTCTTACTAATTCCCCACTCGCTTGATAACAATATACTATCTTTGGAGAGAGTATTCTAAACAGGATCTTACCATCCAAAAGGCAAAGAGGTGGAAAAATCAGTGTGTACGCCCTCCTTCCAAAGGCACCATCTACTGCAACTATGCCCTTGCTTTTGTTATACCTACAAATGCTCAGCATAAGTGAGTACATCTGAACAGATTTGTCAGAAAACCTTTAAGTTTTTTTCAGAATCAACATTTTCTACTGATACCATACTACAAAATACTCCCACAAATGTGGGCTATTGATTGCAAACAAGATTTGTTAATTCATACACACAAACAAGTCATTTTCCAATTAAATTCATGCAAGACTATGTTGCAAAAATGAGTACACCCCAATGAAAGCTAGACTATAAAATTCTAATATACAAGAATTCAACCACAGGTGAGTCCTATAGACAGTTGACTACAAAAGGGAGTTACTTAACAAAGAAAACCACTTCCCATTTCATACTGTCAAGCAGCAGCACCACATGGAAGACAAATGTCCTTAGAAAGAAAATTATTTCTTTACACAAGAAAGATGAAGGCTACAATAAGATCAGCAAAGCTTTACTTACAGTATCAGTCAGAATACTGTAGCAAAATTGATAAAACTATTTTAAAAAGATGAAACTACAAGCATTTCACAGAGGCGTCCAGGCCATCCAGGGAAGTAAACACCTAAACAGGAGCGTCTTCTGATGAGAAGGGTTGAAGAAAATCACCATGCAATTCACAGCAGCAAGCTGAAGAAGGAGAAAGCCAAACTGAGGTGAGTGTTTCCTGTGAAACAATATGGCATACACTGCAGAGGAATGACATGCATAGGTGTCATCCACGAAGGAAGCCTCTCCTAAAGCCAATGCACAAAAAAGGCTGCCTATAATTTGACAGGGCCCATGCTGTAAAAATAAAGACTAGCAGGACTCCATGGCTTCAAAACTGTATGGAGTCACAAAGGCGAAGAGTATAAAGAAAAATGCATGGTGCCTACAGTGAAACATGGTGGTGGCAGTGTCCTTATGCAGGCTGCATTTATTCATTTATGCTGAGTACTATACAGTACATTGCTAACAACTGTGTACACAACCCCCATAGAACACGCAACCAGTAGAAGATGGCTTCTATTTCTTGAATACTAAGATTTGTACCCTAACCCTGCACGTTAGGCTACTTTTACACTAGCGGCAGGGCTCAGCAAAAATGCTTCCATTACTACAACCATCTGCATCCGTTTTGAACAGATCCGGTTGTATTATCTTTAACATTGCCAAGACAGATCCGTCATGAACTCCATTGAAAGTCAATGGGGGATGATCAGTATTGTATTGTGTCAGATTGTGTCAGAGTTGAACGCATTCCATGACAGAAATAAAACCCCAGCATGCTGCGGTTTGCTCTACAGTATGGGAACACAACCACATGGAATGGAATGCGTTTTGGTCCTTTAGGAGCATTCTGTTCAGTTACGTTTTGTCCCTATTGACAATGAATGGGGACAAAACTGAAGCGTTTTTCTACTGGATTTAGACCCTATGACGGATCTGAATACCGGAAAATAGAATTGCTCATGTGAAAGTAGCCTTAGAGAAAGAAAAGCACAGATTTTTTTTTCACATTTCCATATATAGTCTTTCTTTCTCTCTTTCTCTCTTTCTCTCTCTCTCTCTCTCTCTCTCTCTCTTCCTTTCTTTCTTTTTCCTTCCTTCCTTCCTTCCTCTACCCTCCCCCCTGTACTGCCTCTAACTACATGCAACTTCTTGTCATTAATTTACTGTTGCCCTCTGCAGATCACATCTAGTGGGTTGTATGTTACATTCATAGTGATTAATGAACTCTCACCTCTAATATCAATGAGGAGGACAAGTTGAGGATAGATGAGTTGTTTGATTAATAGCAGTAGAATCCATTCTGATAGCACATTCAGTGTCAAATATCATTGGCCATTAACCAAGGATCAATGTAGCCATTAATATAGATTGGAAGGCAATTATATACAATAGCAACCACTTCACAGTCTACTTAAACTGGTCATACACATCTTATAGCAGCAGTCCATTCACCTTCAAATTATTGTCAGAGCTCTCCAAATGTGCGCTTAGTGCAATTGTGGCTTTTATTGTGAAAATAAATTGTGTTTTCCATTAGAAAAAGACTGTTGAAAGTCTATTTTTATTTTGCTTGAGGCTGCCATTTCCATTTGCTTAGGAACCAATCAGAGATCGCCAGGATTCTAAAGTAGAGTAGTTTGTACAAATGATTTTGATTGGGTGTTCTCAACCCAAATCCCCTAACCATAAAAAGCAATTACTATAGGACTGATAGTTTCATAAGAATAGAGGTTTCATGTACCCATGGGCACTTTGTAAAGGAAATGTATAAAATATAATATAACTGTAATTGTTAGTAACTGACTGTATATAATTTTATATATAGAAGATAAAAGGTTCCTTTGGATTAATATAACTGCGATATTCATGTGTTTTATGCAATCCTTTTTTATACTGAGAATTAACCTTCTGGTATTTTCTTAATTGAGTCAACACTGTTGATTTGCATTCACTGATTCTTTTTCAGGAGTTTTATCTAATTTGGCACTTACATAATGAATTTTATTAACTCAGATATTTAATAAAAGAAACTGTGTAATTTATAGGTTAAAATGGTTCACTGCACACTGTCATGCTACACATGCAAAGCACAGATTTAAACTTGCAGCATCTATTTATTTTGTAGGTGACACGTATCATTTAGAAGTCAGCTCTGTGGCTGTACAAATGAAGGATGGCTCTGCCGTCATAAGGCTCTCTTTATATTAGGTTTATTGTACCCTAGAAGCAATGCCCTATAATATGGCATACCACAATGTCTTTCATATGAATCCAATAAAAAAGAACCACATGATGCCTCCATATGAAATCAGAATCATATAAACGTACAGACAGGCTACAAAGAGGGTCTTTGGGAGGTTGTACAAAGCCATAATAAGTTCATAGTAACATAGTAACATAGAATATAAGACCGAAAAAAGACATTTGTCCATCCAGTTCGGCCTGTTTACTACAAGTTGATCCAGAGGAAGGCAAAAAACCCCTGTGAGGCAGAAGCCAATTTTCCCCACTTAAGGGGAAAAAATTCCTTCCCGACTCCAATCAGGCAATCAGAATAACTCCCTGGATCAATGACCCCTCTCTAGTAGCTATAACCTGTAATATTATTACACTCTAGAAATACATCCAGACCCCTCATGGATTCCTTTATTGTACTCACCATCACCACCTCCTCAGGCAGAAAGTTCCATAGTCTCACTGCTAGAGCCGGGCCAACATGGAGGCTGGGAGGCTCCAGCCTCAGGGCGCAGGCCAGCTCCCCAGCCTCTGGGCGGCAGCCGGCAGGCCACTGACCACATCGCTTGTGTGACTGTAGTGAGTGGGAATGACCATCCCCGGGCGCCGTACTCTCTGTACTTCTTTTGTTGGTTGTGGAGAACTAGAGGGGAAGAACAGAGCGCCTCTCACTGGTCGCTGGGGGATAGAGCGCCTGTGGAAGGGGTAGCCCTCTGTAAGCACCCTTACTGCTGCTGGGAGGACTGACGTGACGAGTGGAGGAGCAGCTGCAGTAGGAGCGGGTGGAGGAGGAAAGGAAAATGGCGGAGGCGGCGGCGGTGTCTCAGGATCGCTTCTTCTGCCATCACTGCAAGGGTGAGGTCAGCCCTAAGCTGCCAGTAAGTACTGACCACCGCGGGGAAGGCAGGGGGATGACGGGGGAGCCTGACAGGGCAGGGGATGGGGGGGTCAGGTACCGGGAGAGGCAGGCATGTAATGGGGCAGGTGTGGATGTCCTCAGAGTGTGGCCCCTGGGCTTCTGGGGTGTGTGTGGCCCCTCAGATGTCCTCCTCCATCATAGGCACAGGGGCCCCTCAGATGTCCTCCTCCATCATAGGCGCTGGGGCCCCTCAGATGTCCTCCGACATCATAGGCGCTGGGGCCCCTCAGATGTCCTCCGCCATCATAGGCGCTGGGGCCCCATTGGATGTCCTCTGCAATCATAGGTGCTGGGGCCCCATCGGATATCCTCCGCCATCGTAGGTGCTGGATCCCCTGACTGGATGGGGGCCCCCCTGTGATTGTTGTGCTGCACTGTATTCTGCTTAGTCTGTTAAGGGGTATAAATACGGCGGCAGCACTGCTGATCTTAACTACAACTACCAGCATGGGAACTGTAGTTTTGCTTTAGTTGGAGAGCCGTCATTACTGCTCAGGACTTGTACATTGTAACAGAACCTCAGCTGTAGAAGTATTTGACCCCGTTCACACATCAAGCAGATATCTTAGTGAGAAGCTCAGGTCTATCAGAATGCTGGGTGTTGTAGTGACGGGTCTACCGTGGGGCAGGAGCCTGGATGAGCTGGGTGACAACCAATATGGCCGCCTGGGGACTGTCAGGTGAATGATGACTAATAACAAACATACATATCTATATGGCGGGGGGGGGGGCGCACTTGGGCAGCTCAGCCTCTGTTGGTGGTTGACCTTGTCCCAGCCCCGCTCACTGCTCTTACCGTGAAGAATCCTCTTCTATGTTTGTGTACAAACCTTCTTTCCTCCAGACGCAGAGGATGTCCCCTCGTCACAGTCACAGTCCTGGGGATAAATAGATGATGGGAGAGATCTCTGTACTGACCCCTGATATATTTATACATAGTTATTAGATCTCCCCTCAGTCGTCTTTTTTCTAAAGTAAATAACCCTAATTTTGACAACATTTTAGGGTACTCTAGTTGCCCCATTCCAGCTATCACTTTCGTTGCCCTCTTCTGAACCCTTTCCAGCTCTGCTATGTCTGCCTTGTTCACAGGAGCCCAGAACTGTACACAGTACTCCATGTGTGGTCTGACTAGTGATTTGTAAAGTGGTAGACTGCCTGACACTGGTTTTTACAGCTTAGTTTGCTGTTTATTAAAATTCCTAGATCCTTTTCCATGTCGGTGTTACCGAGTGTTTTACCATTTAGTATGTATGGGTGACTTGCATTATTCCTTCCCATGTGCATAACTTTACATTTGTCAGTGTTAAACCTTATCTGCCATTTCTCTGCCCAAGCCTCCAATCTATCCAGATCCCTCTGTAGCAGTATCTATTGTCCTCTTCAGTGTTAATTACTTTACACAGTTTAGTGTCATCTGCAAAAATTGATATTTTATTGTGCAAGCCTTCTACAAGATCAATAATAAATATATTGAAGAGAATATGGCCCAATACTGACCCCTGAGGTACCCCACTAGTGACAGTGACTCAATCTGAGTGTGTACCATTAATAAGCACCCTCTGTTTTCTATTAGTCAGCCAGTTACTTACCCACATACAGACATTTTCTCCTAGTCCGAGCATTCTCATTTTATATACTAACCTTTTATGAGGTACAGTGTCAAATGCTTTGGTGAAGTCCAGATATACGACATCCATTGATTCGCCGCTGTCAAGTCTAGAACTTACCTCCTCATAGAAACTGGTTAAATTCGTTTGGCATGACCAATCCCTCATGAAGCCATGCTGATATGGTGTTATTTGCTTATTTTCATTGAGATACTCCAAGATAGCATCTCTCAGAAAACCTTCAAACAAGTTTACCAACAACAGATGTTAAACTTACCGGCCTATAATTTCCAGGCTCTGTTTTTCGACCCTTTTTGAATATTGGCACCACATTTGCTATGCGCCAATCCTGTGGAACATTCCCTTTTTAGTATAGGGTCCGTAAATATCAGAAATAAAGCCAAGGAGTCGGCTCTGGTAGTGAAATAATCCTGTGAGTCCGTATGACATGCAGATGACAGGTGTCGCTCTTAGAATCACTGCACACTTCGCTTATTTGGGCAGTCACGGGGCCATAACTGACGAAATAACTCAAATGTGAACTCAGCCTTCCATGTTGATGTTAGCATCAATAAGAAGCGCACTCCTTTAGCACCGTTGTCGGCTGATTCCACATAGATATAAGCAGAACCTGTTATATTGAATGCTTATACAAGTTGAGCCCCTCGACAAAGTGAAAATGTTGACAGCAGTAAGTTTGTGTTGATGTCACTGATTATTTTGTCCTTTCTCTGATCCGTCAGAGCAATAATCGAATGAACCGAATGCCATTATCCTTTCATTGTTGAAATTTTTTATTTGAAACAGGCTTTTTTCTGGAAAATTGATGGGTGATTGTAGACCTCCTTTTGCTGTATGGACCGAATTACGACGTTGTTGGTCCAGCAGCAAACATAATGAAGACGCTAATGAGAACACACCAGCAGTCTTTGCCTTTGCCATCTATTCACAATTAAATGAAGCAGCTTTAGTAAGTTGAAAATATTCATGTTATCAGTGACTGCCGGACCCCTGCATTGATCAGGCGGGCGCAGTTAAGTAAGTAAGGCACTGCCCCTTAAGGGGTTAAATCAAGCAGCTTCAGCAGCTTCAGTAAGTTGAAAATATTCATGTGTTTTTATCTTTTCCATCTGCATTCGATCTCCACAGCACACAGTTTCTTAAGATCAGGAGTTCCATCAGAATTGTGCGTAACATTCTTGCTCCCTGTGCAAAGCCATAACAAAAGGACTCCGTAGGCATAAACATCAGAGGAAGCTAAAGCTGGTTGCCCCAATTTTAATTCAGGAGCAGTAAACAGGAAGCTAATAGAGGTGGTTAAACTCTGCTGCTCTGTATTTCTTGTGAAGTCAATGTCTCCAACTATGCCCCTCTCGTGACTTACAGAAAATACATTATTTTCATGTAGAGATCCAAGAATTATGTTGGAGGCATGTAGTGTATGCAAGCCATGTGCAACCCCTCTCATCACTCTCCCGCTGTTCTGCACCTGGTTTGCCTGGGCGAACGGCGTCACACTAAAGGCTAGAATACACTAATGGCTTTTTAACATATAATATCGGTTCATACAGAACAAAGTCTACAATAACCTATCATTTTCCCAGCAAAAATGTTTCCCACTTTTACACTACACTAAAGGCTTTTCAACATATAACATCGGTACAAACAGAACCAGCCATTAATTTTCCCCAAAAAAGCCTGTTTCATACAAAAAATTTTCACCTCTACATAATTCGGTCCATACTGCAAAAAGGGCTTAAGAATAACTGCACCGCTTACAGCAATTAGGCCCTATTTTTTTTTTACTTTTACACAACACAAAAGGCTTTCAAACGGATAAGTGCAACACTGAACAGTTAATATATTTTTATTTTGCCAGTAATACACAGCAAACTGGGCTTTAGAATATATCAGTGCACTGCAGGACGGCAATTAGGCCATCATTTTTTTCTATTTTTACACAAATGGCTTTTCAACAGATAAGTGCAAACCTGAAATGCGAATATATTTTTATTTCGCAACTTATACAAAGCAAACAGGGCTTCAGAATATATCACAGCACCACAGAATGTCAATGAGGCCCAAATTTTTTTCTACTTTTACACAACAGGCTTTTCAACAGATATATGCAACGCTGGACGGCGAATATATTTTTATTTCTCCACTAATACACGACAATCCGGGCTTCACAATATATCACTGCACCACAGAATGTCAATTAGTCCCAAATTTTGTTCTACTTTTACACAACAGGCTTTTTAACATAGAAGTACAACGCTGGACGGCGAATATATTTTTATTTTACCACTAATACACTGCAAACATGGCTTCAGAATATATCATATCACTGCACCGCAGAATGTCAATTAGGCCCAAATTTTTTTCTATTTTTACACAACAGGCTCTTCAACAGATATATGCAATGCAGGATGGAGAAAATATTATTATTTCACCACTAATACACGGCATACAGGGCTTCCGAATATATTACTGCACCGCTGAGTGGCAAATATTTTTTTTCCTTTTCTGGATCGACTTGTAGGAAACAGGCCGAACTGGATGGACAAATGTCTTTTTTCTGTCTTATATATATATACTATGTTACTGATACACGGAAAAAAGGATTTTGAAACAGATAACTGCACCGCTGAGCGGCAAATATTTTTTTTCTTTTTCCACTAATACACGAAAAAAAGGATATATATATATTTTTTCAACTAATACATGACAAAAAGGGCTGTAATTTACGCTGATAAACCCTTTTATTCCCACTAATACAAGCCAAAAAATGCTTTAGAACATATAACCACACCGCACAAGGGCAAATAAAATGTAGAACTATTTCCTTGTAATAAACCCTGTGAATGCCTGTGTCAAACAGCACTTGCACTAATAAGACAGGTTTGCTGGAATTACAGAGCTGTATAATGAGCTGTATAATGGCAATTTGGGTCCCCAGTCAGTGCAGCAAGGTGTAATCGGATTGTTCTTATTACCCAGGCTGCCACCTCCCACGACTGAACCCTGTTCAACACAAATGCTGGTGGGATGATTCCTTGAGTAATCTTTCCCTGAACTTGTAAATCGTATTTTCAGCACAATCAAGTCTTTCCTATCACTGTCCCTAGCGCCTGCAGAAGTGTCTCTCCCTGCACCAACCATGCAGGTGAATGGCAGAATCTAAGATGGCCACTGTTTTTATAGAGCTGGGACATCACAGGGCTGGCTGGCTTCTGATTGGCTGCATGCATGTCAGTATGGGTGATCCCGCCTTCCCAGAGTTCCTTGCTCCATGTCCTCACACGTGTAGCAGCCAATTTAAGAAAAAAATATGATTCGTTACCACGAATCGGGAGGAAATTCGGATTTGGTGAGAATCTAATTTTTCCTGAAATTCGGATCGAATTCTACTTCGTCAGATTTGATTCACTCATCTCTACCTTTAATGTTGATATAGTTGTGGTGCTTACCTGCACAACATTTTAAGGTGAGCATAACATCCTATAATTTACTTTCCACTATGCGTTCCTGCACATGAGGCTCTCCTCTCCTTTATTTCCCCTTGTTTTATGACTACTGCATGATGCTAATGTGGAATTTGCCATGTATCAAACATAACAACATTTCTGATCGATGCCTCTTTCATTTTAATCCTAAAAAAGGATTTCACATGTTAATTGTCTTATAAACAAAAAATATATAAATATAACACTTAAAGAAGCACTCCTTTCAGGTTTTACTGTGCTGGTCCTCCATCTTTATCTGCCTTTTCACTCTGCTATATTCATTATAAATAGCTGCTGCTCTTTCAATATTCCTTCCCATGTTGCTGCAGCCTACAAGTCCCAGAATACCCCTATCCTCAGCAGTAGAGTGTAAATGAGGGTGGGAGTTTCCTCCATAATGTTCTTTCCACCCACTGATCATCCTCCTGGCAGTCTGTATTCTTATCGTCCTGACAGGACTTTATGATGTCACTTGGTCATGTGACCTATGTTTTGAGACTTCCAACTATCAAAACGTTTAGACTACTTTCACATCTGCGCTTTGTATGCAGTTTTGAGATTCGGCAGAGGATTTCAAAACCGGAGCAAAACGCTTCCGTTTTATCCCAATGCATAGTCAATGGGGACAGAACAGATCAGGATGCATCAGTATGCATTTAGTTCCAGTTTGCTCTGTTTTGTGAATAAACACAAAACCACTGCAAGTTGCGGTTTCGTGTCTGGTCTGTAAAACGGAACAAACCAGATCCGGCGCTAAAAGCAATGTAAGTCAATGGTGCCAGATTTGTTTTCTCCAGATCTGAAAAAACAAACAAAAAAACAACAGATCCGTCACCCATTGACTTACATTCTTTTTAGTGCTAGATTCGGTTTGTACAGTTTCAATTTAATTCAACTACATCTGAACAGAACTGATGCATCCTGATGTGTTACATCTATCCTCAGCCGGATCTCAAAACTAGAATACAAAGTGTCTATGTAAAAAGTAGCCTTATTTAATAAAATTATTATGTTTAATTTCCTTGTATAAAGGGGCTTATAGAATAGCTAACATATATGCATTTGCAGTTTTATTTTTGTTTTGTTTTTTCATCTCAAAAACGCAGCACACAACATTCTTGTATCCAAAACGTATGTGTTTTTTTTACAATGGAACTCTGGTGAAGGGGTGCCACTGTATGGCATCAGTCTGAGGCATCCGTTCAACGTATATGTTTTTTTTATATGTTAAACGGATGGTAAAAATGTGATGTGAACCCAGCCTAAGTCCTCCTCCTGAGTGGGCCTCTTCACAGTTTGGGCCCCAAAGCAGCCACTTCCCCAGCTTCCCCTATAGCTATGGCCTTGTCTATAGACATGCTCATTCTGGGCTCTGAAGTCAAGGAAGCAGTCCTATTAGTGACTGACAGCTATCTGTATACACAGTCATAGAGGAAGGCTGCAAATCACTGATAGGACCGCCTCCCTGACTTCAAAGTCCAGAATGAGCAGACTTTTAAATGAATGAAACACAGGCTTTAGTGATTATTTTTCTATGCTCTATAAGATGCTACCTGCACATTAATTTGTATTTTCATGGTAATAGGTTCCCTTTAAAAGAAATGCTGAGGTTTTGTACAGTATTCTGATTATAAATTAATTAGGCTCAATATTTTTTCTACATTAGAGAAAAGTACTGTACAAAAACATATTATTTGTGTTACTTGAATGTGTTGTTTTATGTTAAAGTAGAAATATGTATGTTTGTAAAGAGAACATTTCAAAATAATAGTGTAAAGTCTAGGACAATCTTTGAAAGCATTGAAATCAATGGAAGAAGCACAAAAGCACAGAATATGTAGTAGTTGGAGTGCTGGAGAGGGGGCTATGTGAGTGTTAGGTAAAGATAAGAAAGCAATTCTACGCTGCAATGCTTATCGACTGCTTCTGGTTTGCTAAAAGAAGTTGTGTTTTTCCAAGCTTCAAAACTGGATGCTTCCTCCTTGCAAAGACAGAGCCTACATTAAACATAATGCAGAGTCAGTTTAAACTAAGTCTAGTGCTTTGATTTTTAAAGTAAATCAACACCACAATCCTCCCATACAGCTATATGAACATCAATTTGTGTGTTCATCAATAGTATTTTGTTTATTCATATTTCTCATTTTCAGAAGAGCACAATCTAAGATAAATATGTGGTGATGCAGTAACTAGTGTTGAGCACGAATACTTGAATAGCAATTTTTTTTTGTGAATATCGGCACGTCAAAAATTCACGAATATTTAGAATATAGTGCTATATATTCGTAATGACGAGGTTTTTTTTTGTTTTTTTTACACAGTACACATCAGGTGATCATCCCTCCCTTCTTCTAGCTTGTGGGCAAATGAGAAGGCTTTGTCAAAGCTTAGCAACATCTCTAGCAACCATTAGTGCACCAATCAGTAAAATCTACTTAGACCTTATAAAATGTGAAGTTGTATGTATTGCGAAAATAAATTTGTATTATAAGCAGCGATTTTCGTAATCGCGAAAATTTCATAACATTCTATCTGCATATAAAGCGATTGTTCTGACATGCATGTGAAATGTAATCAAATACACTGCTGTAATCTCAAATTACTTACAGTGATCAGTAGTTCTTCCTCACTGTCGCGAAAATTGCTTCCCACCATCTTTTCCAATCTTCTCAAACTTCGGGTAGTTTGTATTAGGCCACATCCCTTTTGCGCATGCGCATTAAGCAAATTTTACATTGTGATTTTCGCAATGGAAAAAAATAGTGGACAAAGATAACGAATTCGCGAATTTCCGAATATATGGCAAATATTTGCCCATATATTTGCGTAATATCGCAAATCAAATATTGCCCCTGCCGCTCATCACTAGCAGTAACACGACTTTAGCTGGCAAAAGTGTTTTTTGTACTATTTAGGAAATTTAATGTTCAGTAGTACTATTACAGCAATATTTGTTTTTTACTACTTTTGCACAATAATATTGCAACTCAAGCAAAACAATTAGGGTACTTTCACACTAGCATTTTTCTTTTCTGGCATTGAGTTCCGTCGTCGGGGCTCAATACCGGAATAAAACGCTTCAATTTTATCCTAATGCATTCTGAATGGAGAGAAATCCCTTCAGGATGCATCAGTTTTATCTCCGTTCAAAATGCCAGAACACTTGCTGTAATGCTGGATCCGGCATTAATTTCCATAGCGATGTATTAGTGCCGGACCCGGCATTAAAAATACAGCATTGACGGATCCATTCTTCCGGTCTGCGCATGCACAGACCCTTAAAAATTTGAGAAATACATAACGGATCCGTCTTTCCAGATGACAACCGGAGAGACAAATGCTGTCCGTTTCAATACAATTTGTTGGATCCGAAAGGCAGTTCCGTTGTTAACTGTTCGGTTTACATAACATGGCATTTTTATTATATGTATTGTGACAAACACTGCAATACCATACATGTGAACATACAGTTGCAAGAAAAAGTATGTGAACCCTTTGGAATGATATGGATTTCTGCACAAATTGGTCATACAATGTGATCTGATCTTCATCTAAGTCACAACAATAGACAATCATAATCTTCTTAAACTAATAACACACAAATAATTAAATGTTACCATGTTTTTATTAAACACACCTTGTAACATTCATAGTGTAGATGGAAAAAGTATGTGAACCCTTGGATTTAATAACTGGTTGAACCTCCTTTGTTAGCAATAATTTGAACCAAACGTTTCCTGTAGTTGCAGATCAGACGTTCACAATGGTCAGGAGTAATTCTTGACCATTCCTCTTTACAGAACTGTTTGAGTTCAGCAATATTAATGGGATGTCTGGTGTGAATCGCATTCTTGAGGTCATGCCACAGTATCTCAATCGGGTTAAGGTAACTGGGCCACTCCAAAAGGCCTATTTTCTTCTGTTTAAGCCATTCTGTTGTTGATTTACTTCTATGCTATGGGTCGTTGTCCTGTTGCAACACCTATTTTCTGTTGAGCTTCAGCTGGTGGACAGATGGCCTTAAGTTCTCCTGCAAAATGTCTTGATAAATTTGGGAATTAATTTTTCCTTCGATGATAGCATTGTGTTGCAGACCCATAACTGGGGCTCCACATTTATTTTGCATATTCCTGTTTCCCAGGGAGCCTTGCACTTTGGATTGCTGTGTTGAGACTCTTAAGTGAGGCTTCGCGGTGTTTTTTGTAGCTGGTCTCCCTGAGATCAGCTATTGTTGTGTTTGAGTAGTCTCCGAGGCATTGCTCCCGGTTAGCCAGTATCTTACTCCACACTGATGAGGGGCAACACCCTAAAACAGCTGTCTGTGGATGGATACCTGGCTTAGGTTTTCCCCGTCACATCCTTAAAGCTTGTAAAAAAGCGGGATCTTGACATAGGAGCCACTTAATATGGTGGATTTGGTGATCTCTGTAATGGAGACACCCCTTTGCTCGGTTTTCCTTCCTTTGAGGGATATCTGGCTTTCATTGTGTTGTAGACCCATAACTGGGGCTCCACATTTATTTTGCATATTCCTGTTTCCCAGGGAGCCTTGCAAGTACCCTATTCTGGGGTACTTCAAATTAATGCAACTTTGATGCTGACATGAAAATCACCATATCTGGGCAGCAGGTTATTCTGTGTAAACAGTGATCTGCTGCCCAAAAACATCTGTATGAGGACAGTAGCGACCATTAGTCCTCATAAAGAGGAGGTAATTGCTACATGTAACTGCAGTTCTTACCTCTGCTCATGATCAGGCAATTATTGGGAACAAATGGTTCCTGCACTGCCAGCTTTCTTAAAGGTACTTTAAGATAACTTTCAGGAATATTTTAATCAAACACTTATTTCTTCCAATCTCTCCATAAACATGCATGCTCAGATCAGAAAAATTCCAACAGGCTGTCTGAACCTGAGTCTTCTACCCTTTTTAAGTTAACATCATCACATAGGACAAACCTTACTTTGTCCTAATGAAAAGGTGAGCCAACCATTCTCTCCCTTCTCCAACATCGAGAATTTTCACTAAACCTGGCTATGAGAGAAGCTGTATACTGTATATTATACTGGAGAGCTTGCATTTCATTTTCTCTTTATTATTGTTACACAATATATAAAAACTATATAAACAAATAATGATTACTTGAACTTGTACTCGACCACAGTGATGACATCTCATCGAACACAGTGATGTGAAGCAAGCCTCATGCACACAAAAATTAGTGGACCATAAAGTTTTCAGCTCTCTTACCTTCAGCTTCAGTTTAAAGTTTATCTACATGGGAGGGACTAACTGTCTGGACCTCCCAGACCTTGGATCCATCCATTTACTGGGATAATGTTTACGGTTTGGGGTATTCCAAAACTGTATGTCAGATGAAATGAGGAGTGTCAAAATAAACTCCCCATTAAATGTAGCCTCTCTCACCCAAGAAGAAGTGCAGTGGGATCTTAAAAAGATTAAAATAGACTGATTACTGGGTCCAGAAGGAATATAGCCCCATATACTAATAGAATTAAGTAATGTGATAGACAATATTGGCACTTAACAAATGTTGTGCCAATATTTAAAAAGGGGTAAAAAAATCTGGAAACTATAGGCCAGTAAGTTTAACATCTGTTGTTGGTAAACTATTTGAAGATTTTCTAAGAGATGCTATCCTGGATTGTCTCAAAGAAAATAAGTATATAATGCAGTATCAGCAAGAGTTTATGAAGGATCGATCCTGTGAAACTAATTTAATCCGTTTCTATGAGGAGGTAAGTTTTAGACTGGACCACGGTGAATCAATGGATGTCGTAAATCTTGACTTCTCCAAAGCATTTGATATGGTATCACATAAAAGGTTAGTATATAAAATGAGAATGCTTGAAATCTCAGATATTCCTTCTGACTTTTGATCTTGGACTGTTGTCAGAATTAGGTGAGATATAGCATTCTCCCTACAAACCTGGACAATACCTGATACTAGAAAAGTTTATTACTTTTTTATAACTTTGTTTTATTTATGCTTATCTTCTTATATGTTTCTATGTGGGAGTTTAAGTATGCAATGTGAAGATAATCATATGTTAATGGAAGATGTTATATCTTCATTACAGCTGTAACAAATGTGAAGCTGCTACATATTTGTTGGATGTAAAACTTTAATAAATAAATAAAAAAGTAATGTTAAAAAAATAATAATGAGAATGCTTGGGCTGAGGGAAAATGTCTGTATGTGGGTAAGTAACTCGCTCAGTGATAGAAAACAGAGGGTGGTTATTAACGGTACACACTCAGATTTGGTCACTGTTACTAGTGGGGTAACTCAGAGGTCAGTATTGGGCCTTATTCGCTTCAATATATGTATTCATGATCTTAAACAGGGTCTGCACAGTAAAATATCAATATTTGCTGACAATACTAAACTGTGTCAATTAAGTAACACAGAAGAGGACAGTATACTGCTACAGATGGATCTGGATAGATTGGAAGCTTAGGCAGAGATGAGGTTTAACACTGACAAATGTAAGGTTATGCATATGGGAAGGAATAATGCAAGTCACCAGTACATACTAAATGGTAAAACACTGGGTAACACTGACATGGAAAAGAACTTAGGAATTTTATTGGACAGCAAACTAAGCCAGTGTCAGGTAGCTGCCAACATGGCTATTAAGATTATCGGTTGTATGAAAAAAGTGCATAGATGCCTGTAATGAGAACATAGTCCCACCACTTTACAAATCTCTAGTCAGACCACACATGGAGTACTGTGTACAGTTCTGGGCTCCTGTGAACAAGGAAGATATAGCAGACCCGGAGAGGGTTCAGAAGAGAGCAACTAAAGTAATAACTGGAATGGGTGGACTACAGTATCCTGAAAGACTATCAAAATTAGCGTCAGGATTACTTTAGAAAAAATACATCTAAGGGGAGAGCTAATAACTATATTTAAATGCATTAGTGGTCTGTACAGAGATCTCTCCCATTATCTATTTATCCCCAGGACTGTGACTGTGAAAATGGAACATCCAGTACGACTAGATGAAAGAACATAGAATGGAATTTTTTACTGTAAGAGCTGTGAGACCACGGAACTCTCTGCCTGAGAAGGTGGTAATGGTGAGTTCACTAAAAGAGTTCAAGAGTGTAATAATATTACAGGTGTGGGGGGTTAGCTCTGGTCTCGGGGATCATTCACACAAACTTCCTTCCGGACAACGGATTTCTTGTCCAAACAGTGCATTTATTTGGCAGTCTTCTCAAACAAAACAACATAAATAAATGAACACCTGCCCGTCTAGGCACAACCTAATACATAAGATATCGCTGACTCACCTAAGACCCCATTCACACACACGGGAACCCATGCGGCTTTCCCAGCCGAACGTCCATGAATTGTGGCTAGCACCTAGCCCCGTGGCCCCTCAGCCCTCCTCAGCTGAGATCACGTTCCCAGGGCCTCACCAGGACTCTGCTACACAAACCACTCTCTCCCAGAGTGAGACCCCACCCATGTCCAACAAGAGGATTAAATAGAATCCCTGGACATGGGCATTGTCCAAAATCCCGGACTGGAGCATGGGGAACAGGCACCCACCCAGCACATTACCTGTTCCCAGTAAAAGCCCGCCCTGGAACTGGCTGAGCCAGCTATACTAATACTATACTAATCTTGGGCTTTCACTCCACCAAGGCCAGGCACCTTGGTGACACGCTCTCGGTGCAAACAGCCCTGTCTGACGGTTTCCCTGGGGCTTCACTGCACACATCAGTGTTCACATTGCCACATATCCCTCTCTGTTCACACCTGTGGGGGTGAACACATACACCAACCGGATGCTCCTGACAGGGCATCCGCCCTTTCTAGCCTCTGTCTCAATATTCCCTCTGGAAGATGTGGTCAGCGTCATCATTTTCCCTTTATTTTGCCATACCCAAGCCAGCAAGGCTTGGTTTGTCACCCACATTGACCTGTTGCCCAAGAGATAGTGTCTAAGAGGTTCCCAATTCCATGGGACAGGCAGACCCTCTCTTTCTATTTTTTATCTCTCTCTCCTTTTTCTTACACAGCTGCTTCAACCGAGCACGCTTCTTAAGACTTGCCTCTTTTTGTCTCTTTATTTTATCAACAAATAGCATCTTTCTTTTCCTTTACTCCCCACAGGGGTTACGTCAAGTTTGGCTCCAATTCCAGAGTCTTCTGCTTCTTCAGTGGCCTGCCCCACTTCAGCAGATTCTTCTTCATCCTTCTCTTTGGTCTCTGGAGCATACCAGGATTTCTCCCACTCCAACTCATCGGCCTTAGCTTCTTTAGCCTTTGAGTCTCTTTTGGAGTCTTCATTCAGTTGATTAGCCGTCTCATCCTTCTTGGACACGGCATCATATACTTGATTTCTTAACTCCTCCTCTTTCTCATCATGGTTGGAGGTACGGGGACATCAGGGTCTTCACCAGACTCGTCGTCTTCTGGCAATCCCTGCAGAGATTCACCCCGGATATGGTTCTCCCTTCGGATAGGATTCAGGAGAGCCAGCCCATCGGAATAGACAGGACCCTCATACTGGTCGTCGGTCCCCCCGTATTTCTTCCCCAGCAGACTGCTGGCTTTCTGGAAGGCATTGACAGCAGAGGGAATGTCTCTCATGACCAGGCCCTGGCCACACACTGCCACGAGTCTCTGGGCTTTTGCATCCATCTCCGCACCTTCATCTGGTTCAGCAGATACATCATCCATCTTCTTCTCTGCCTCGGCTGGCACCACAGCGCCACCATTTCCAGACCCATTCTTAACAGGCTCTGCCTTCTTGGCATCTTTTAGAGGATCTTCCTCTTCAGGTATCTCATTTTCTTCCACCTGCTGTGCAGGAGCACGCTTAGGCCTCTCCAACTCATAGACTTTATCTTTTGAGCTCCTGAGAACTTCCATCTCTGCTCTGAGTTGCTTGTTCAGCCTCTCCAATTCACCTCGCTCCTTAAGTGCTTTTTCAAGGGCTCTAGCCAAGGAGATGGTCTTGGACTTTTTCTCCAGAGCATCAGCTTCCGCTCGGTCACGTTCTTCGACATATCGGGCCGCAACATATTTCTCATCAGCCAGGAGCTGGTCAAATTTCTTCTGTTTCTTCTCCAATCTAGACACAGTTTGTCTCTGGTTGTCCAGGTCCACTATTCGATCACGCAACTCTTGATGAAGTTGCGCCATACTGGCTTCCAAATGTCTTTGCTCCTCCAAGAGGGCAGATTTTTCTGAGGCACTGTTTAAGACCTCATCAGCCAGTTCATCTCTTTCCTGCTCTGCATGAAGTCTGGATCGCTCAGAAACTGCAAGTTCCTCTTGAAGTTGGAGAATTTCCGCTTCTATTTGAGTTTTTCGCATCAGCTTGTTGGATGCACTCCCTTTTTTGGCCTCTGGATCCAGCGGCTCTTTACTCTGTTCTGCAGCAGTACCAGACGTAGGAGTATCTCCTAGGACCTCGCCAAGACTTTTGTCAGTGTCTACTACAGGCTTGTGTAACTTTCTGGAGACTTTCATTTTCTTCTGGGCATCAAACAGTAGTCCCTTCGCTATTGTACCTAGGGACCATGTAGGGAGAGAGAAACCGTCTTCATGACTGCAGCTGTACTGACATGTCCTGTCATCTAGCCCTGCCTGGGTATGAGTCTCAGACACTCGGCCGCCATCTCCCCACTCGCCTCTCGTCACGTCAGGTATAACTATCGTCTGGTTGCTACCAGTTACCATATCAGTTTGGCCAGACCTCAACATGGCAGCCTCTCTCTCTGAGTTGTTATCGGTCACAGCACATGCGTCATATATACCGCTCATGTCATTCTCAATCCTGCCCTCAAGGGGCACTGCTGAGCTAATCCCCACCTTGGACACTTCTCTAGCCACTGTTTCCTGCACATTCACTACAGTGGGTTCCCCCAACTCTGTGCTCTCAACATTTATCTGCATTTTTCCAACTTTTACATTTTTACCTACAGGGAGCACTTCTCCCCTGGTCACACCCTGCAGTGGAAAATGCATATCAACATCACATGGCATCATACTTTCATTTGACATTTCCGCAAACTTGGCACAATCGCTTTGCACCTTATCAGCGCCACTGTTTTTAATGGTCACATCACTTAAAGGGGTCGCTACCGATTCTGCAGGAGCCTCGTCACTTCCTGCAGAAGGGTCTGCCTTACCCCACAGCAACGATTCAATATCCTGGCCAAACAACATATCAGTTATAGGTGAAACTGCATCACGAATTTCTCGAGTCACTGTTTGCACTGGAGTCTCACACGCCGTGAGAGCCACCAGACAGTTCATGCTATCCCCATGAATGTCCCGCACACAGTTCTCAGCCACCGGGCTGGTCTGAACCAGGATCAACTGACCCTCTGCAACACATGGAGTAATAATCGGAACAGTCTTACCCTCAGATTTCATGGGTTCGGCAGTCCCAGGCGATGAGGGAGTTCCAGGAACATCTTCCCCAAGGTCACCGTCCTGCTCCTGGACATTAGGAACCTCCAGCTTTTGATTCCTGGTTACCTGACTCCTGGCCATAGGACAATCAGGTGCACACTTTGTGACTTGACGGCATCTCCAGCAGCACTCTCTCTTTGCCATCCAGCTGCACTCTGTAGTGGTTGGTTGCACCTAGCAACCGCATTACTGCTCCTCCGCATATCCTCTCTAGGACTCTGTATGCCGCAAACACTTGAACTCTTGAGAGCCGCACCGCTCTCCCTCTTCATTTCTTCCCGACGGTTGCCCTTGGCAACGGCACCCAACACCTTTTCGTCTGGTTTTCCAGCCGCATCACCGAAACTTTGGACTTTTACAAACTGTCCATTCGGATTTGAAGGCTTTCTCTCCAGGGCCAACTGCAATTGCGCCCTCAAAGCCTCCCCCTCCAAATTGGCCTGCCTCAGCTGCTCGGCGAGATCCTCCATCCACCCCATAGCAACAGACAGTCCAGACACCCGAAAAAAAAAATTCGTTTTTTTTTTTTTTCTTCTTAACACGTCCACTTTAATCTAAGACCAGTCTCCAGGTGTCTCCCTGTAGAGACAATCTCAGCACTGCACCGCAGACATAACAGTCTCTTTAAACTTTCTCACCGTCAAAAAAAATATAGCATTCAGCAGCACCTGCTTTTTCTGCTTGTTTATTGCTCCCAGCAACGCTTTTCCTTCTCCAGCAGGGACGACTGCCCGCATCCGACACCAAATGTGGGGGGTTAGCTCTGGTCTCGGGGATCATTCACACAAACTTCCTTCCGGACAACGGATTTCTTGTCCAAACAGTGCATTTATTTGGCAGTCTTCTCAAACAAAACAACATAAATGAATGAACACCTGCCCGTCTAGGCACTACCTAATACATAAGATATCGCTGACTCACCTAAGACCCCATTCACACACACGGGAACCCATGCGGCTTTCCCAGCCGAACGTCCATGAATTGTGGCTAGCACCTAGCCCCGTGGCCCCTCAGCCCTCCTCAGCTGAGATCACGTTCCCAGAGCCTCACCAGGACTCTGCTACACAAACCACTCTCTCCCAGAGTGAGACCCCACCCATGTCCAACAAGAGGATTAAATAGAATCCCTGGACATGGGCATTGTCCAAGCATGGGGAACAGGCACCCACCCAGCACATTACCTGTTCCCAGTAAAAGCCCGCCCTGGAACTGGCTGAGCCAGCTATACTAATACTTATACTTGGGCTTTCACTCCACCAAGGCCAGGCACCTTGGTGACACGCTCTCGGTGCAAACAGCCCTGTCTGACGGTTTCCCTGGGGCTTCACTGCACACATCAGTGTTCACATTGCCACACAGGTTATAGTTAGTAGATTTCTGGAGAAGGGTTGTTGTCGATCGAGCGAGTTATTTAAGTTATTCTGAATGCTTGATTGGAGTCAGAAATACACTTTTTGCCTTCCTCTGGATCAACTTTGCAGGATAACAGGCTGAACTGGATGCAACATACAACGAAACAGCACTCTGCAAACCAAATAAAGCACAAAACAGTGTTCTAATGCTAATGCTATACTTATTTTGTAAAATAGAGAAGCTTGGCAAATACATTTTGTACAAAATTATCTGAGCCTGTCTGCCACATGTCAAGTTGTCTCTGTAAGATGGGAACCTAACATTAAGTTAACCTGTTACGTGCCATGACAGCTACTTTGAAATTCAGGAAGTGTAGGTTCCACATGAATGCTGGGCCCCCATTGGTTTTTGTCATTTTTGGTGCCAAAAAATGGGCTCCATTGAATCCAGGGAGTGCAGGTACCAAAATGCATGCCAAGCCCACTCCACACCTCTGCCGGTGCCAAATGGCTACCAACGAATGTCCATTCTTACCTCTCCTGGAGTCAAAGGCTTCCAGTGAGTGTGGGAGAGCAGGCTAAGCTTATACTCACACTAATTAAAATCAGCTTATGGGACAGACAGGCTGGTCAGGAGTGCACGACTGATAAATAGAGTTAGCCACACCTCCAATATACGTAAGCTGCAAAGAAAAGGGGGTTAGTCAGCACACTCTGCAAACCAAATAAAGCACAAAAAAGTGTTCTAATGCTAATGCTATACTTATTTTGTAAAATAGTGTTAGGTTACAGAGATTGCCTTGATATGTTGCAGACGGGCTCAGATAATTTTGTACAAAATGTATTTGCCAAGCATCTCTATTTTACAAAATAAGTATAGCATTAAAATTAGAACACTGTTTTGTGCTTTATTTGGTTTTCAGAGTGCTCTTGCATTGTATTCTGTATTGTGTTTTCAGCCATAGCAATGTGCACCTGCACTGGATGTGCTGACTGACCCCCTTATTTTTTGCAGGCTTAACTGGATGGACATATGTCTTTTTTCAGCCTTATAAACTATGTTGCTATGTAATATTGATGGCCTATCCTCAGAATGTTAATCAATATATGAATGGTGGTGGTCTGATCCCTAGGCCCATACCCATCATCAGAATGATGGAGCTACTTACAACTTCATTGAACTGATCAGAAGGGGTACAAGAAGCCCCTATCTAAGGATAGGCTATCAATATTTAAGTCCCATAATACTCTTGTAATGGCACAGTGGATCTAAGAAATAACAGAAAGTAAACCATTAGATGGCATAGAATTGTTTTAGAATTGTTTATTTTTTAATCAGAAATTGGAAGCCCATTTCCCATATAAACTTATTCTTAAAATAAAGTAGATATTTAAAACATATTTCATGAAAAGTTTATGAAATCTTTATGTGCATAAATAGAAAAGAATTGCAAGCATTTTAAGTGCAATGGAGAGAATAACTACCGGAATAGCTGAATAACAGCATTGTTTTTTATTTTGTTCCTGTCAGCAAAACCATCAGCGGTGAATTGAAGTGCACTGAGGGGCACGGAACTTAATAAGCAGCACAGCATAGCCCTCCACATGCACTTCACAACATATATTTTCCGAAGACTCTACCACTTTAACCTGCTTTGTTATGAAACTGAAGGGAGTTTTGAAACCCTCCATTAACTTTCCGGTATCTGGCTGGCTGCTGTCCATCTCCATCTTTCTCCTTATGTACACCAGAAGACGAAATGTTTTCACGGATTTCCATCCCTTTGTCTACTTAGCTTGTGTAATTCACAAAAAAAAACACAGTGGGGGAGATGTATAAAAATGGCATTGGGAGGAAATGTGATCAGATTTAATAAATGTTAAGACTGTACTTGTGACTTGCAACAATTTCTTTCCTTGTCAACAACTGTGTTGGAAAGAAAAGTGCTGGGAAAATGTGTCATTTTAGAGAAAAAAATGTGTGTAATGTACAAAAACAGCACTAATTGCTTCCTATTTAATGTGATTTTTACTGCCAGATTACCACAGAGTTCTAAAGAAATAAGCATTAGACGTGGAGGTCTATTTTTCAAAGCACAAATGGCTTGTTGTATTTAATGTGATTTTATACTGAGTTTATATTTTTTACCGTTTTTAGCTTTTTAGAATGCATTGTATTGTCCACTGTAGTGAATTCAGATAAGTCAATTGAAAAGAAATCAGTGACCTATTTATAAAACTAGGAGAGTTTATCATGATTTCCAAGGCTGAACTGAAATGTGTCTCTTAATGGTTCTTAAAAAAATTTGGCATGTGCTATGAACTGGAATTTACGACAGTTTCTGTGGTTCTGACTGAGCTGCTCTGTACACATGTGCACACACTGGAGCAGTATTCCCTGTTCACCACATGTATGGACCGAATCTTCTTCCTTGTTTGTTTTGTCCAAGGATCTAGCAAGCTCTGCTGGAGTTAAATATTACAGCAGCATCTCTTTATCTTGCACAACTATTAACTATCATTACAAACAAAATCCAATTTCTCTTTATGCATCTGTAAATGTCTTTTAACCCCTTCCCGACTAGTGCAGCATCTGTTCGGCGATGGCTGTAACTTTAAAGATGACGCCCGTTCGGTTAATGTCCCTGACCAGCAGTCATGCTGGTCACTGACTTTTAACCCTTCAGATGCTGCGGTCAAACGTGATGTGCTGAAACCAGGAAGCGCGTGCTTCCGAGTGTGCTTCAGTTCCACACGGCCGGGGATTAGGGGGGCCGGAGTGTGTGTGTGGCAGGACTCCATAGGAACATAGTATATTTCCCATTGACTCCAATACTAATGTATTGGAGTCTATGAAAGAAGCAATCTAATGACCATGTGATTGGACCATGTGATGTGACGTCATCACAGGTCCTTTAGACTGCAGCTAATGCTTGAAGAGAGAAGAGATCGCCAACTACGAGATCAAGGGGCTAAGGTGAGTTAAGTTTTTTTATTTTTAACCCCTTAATCTACATTCTACAAAGCATTCTTTATTGAGAATGCTATTATTTTCCCTTATAACCATGTTATAAGGGAAAATAATAAAGATTGGGTCCCGTCTCTTAGCAACCATGCAGGAAAATCGCACTGCATCCGCACTTGCTTGCGGATGCTTGCGATTTTCCGGCAGCCCCATTCACTTCTATGGGGCCTGCGTTGCGTGAAAAAAGCTAAATATAGAGCATGTTGCGATTTTCATGCAACGCAGAAGTGATGCATGAAAATCACCGCTCATGTGCACAGCCCCATAGAAATGAATGGGTCCGGATTCAGTGCGGGTGCAATGCGTCCACCTCACGCATTGCACCCGCGTGGAAAACTCGCCCATGTGAAAGGCCCAAATGTAGTGCAGTTATAGATAACCTGTAGATTTCTCTTAAAGAGGTTACTTTCTGACAGTCCATGGCTGGACCTGCAGAGGGAATGACACTTAGGGTACTTTCACACTTGCTTTGAAGGATTCCGTCAGACAGTTCCGTCAACAGAACTGCCTGACGGATCCGTTAAAAAACTTGAAAACGTATTTAATTTGCAAATGGATCCGTTTGCAGATCCATTTGACAATTGTATTGAAATAACGGATCCGTCTTTCCATTGTCATCCGTAAAAACTGATCCATTATTTATTATTTTACCATTTTTAAAGGTCTGCGCATGCTCAGAGTGGAAGAATGGATACGTTAATGTGTCAATTTTCAATGTCAGATGCGCCCTTAATACATTTCGATGTAAATTAATGGCGGATCCGTCATTCCATCAAGTGTTTCCGCATTTTTGGACGGAGGCAAAAATACAACAGGCTGCGTTTTTATCTGCATCTAAAAAAAGTGAAAGGACTGAACTGAAGGTACCCTTACCTGATCCTCGCCACTGGGTTCTGACTCCTTCACAAATCCTTTGCAAATCGCTGGTCTCCCCACATCAATATTCAGTTTGACACTGCTCATGTGGCTACTGCACCAGTTTTGTGACACAAATTTTGCCAGAATTCTAATACCTTTTGTGGAGTAAATCTCCCCTATTAAATGTTTCTAAGTTACTGGGGAAGATTTATCAAAACTAGCAGAAAACTGGCTTAGTTGCCCATATCAACGAATCAGCTTGCACCTTTCATTTTCCAAAGGTGGAATCTGATTGGTTGCCGTGGGCAACTAAGTCAGATTTTATTTAGACCAGCTTTGATAAATCTTACCCAATGTGACTCTGACTAAAAAAGAAAGTGAGATGTCAAAGTTAAACAAAATTTCAGTTTATGATCTAGCTAGCAGATACAATTGAGGAGATTTATCAAAACGGGCAAAAATGAAAACTTTCTTAGCTGCCCATAGCAATCAATCAGATTCTTCCTTTCATTTTCCAAAGGAACTCTGAAAAAGAAAGATGGAAACTGATTTGTTTCTATGGGCAACTAAACCAGTTTTCTTTTACACCAGTTTTGATAAATCTACCCCAATGTGTCTAAAAGTCACTGAAGTCACTGTGACTCTGACCAGTGAAAAAACTAAAAAGCCAAAAACATCATTTGAGTTTGTGATTTAGCTAACAGATACAGTCAGGGTCATTTTCTAAAGTTTTTACGGCACTATTGTAGCACAAAAAGGCTGGTACAGTCAGGGGCATTTACTATAGGTTTTATTGCACTGTTTTAACTTAAAAAGACATGCACCATAATTTGAGAAACGCTAGTTTCCTAAAGCAGTGAGGAAACTGTGGCCTAGTGGGAGGGGGCAGGCTTTTGTGCTGCCCGCTGGATTTACTGTGTCTTACGCAAGACCCTAAATGGTGTAGACTTCTGGCGTACAGGGATCAAGACTGGCATATGGGAACGTCATCTTGATCAATACCCCTCAGTGTGTCTAAAAGTCACTGTGACTCTGACCAGTGTGGGAAGTCAGATGGGAAAGTTGTATATCATTTCAGTTTCTGTCCAGTGAAAATGTTAGACTTTGGGGCCGATTTATATGAATTACAGTGTTAATTTTAGACAAATGTACTATTCTGACACATAGACCTTTGTAAGTTGGTGTATCATAGAATCCTGCACCAGATATATTCTAGAATTTTGTTTGTGCACCAAAAATTTGTCTGTGCACCATAAATGTTGCCCTTGTGTTAAAAATGTGTTCTGTGCACCAAATAAGTTGCCTAGTCTATGTTTATGCCACCTATAAGTTGTTGTAGTTTAACTCTGAAAATGCTCCAAAAGGAGGTGCATTTAGGCCATGCTCCCTTTCCATATAAACCATCAAAAAATGTGGTGATAAGGAAGCAGGATGCGCTCATACCCATATGCAGTTGTGCATTTCTGTAGGGGAGCACATCCTGCACTTGTAGTCCGTTGCTAATGGCAATCACCAGCAAAAAATGCATACAATGGATGATGCCAGCAACGGACTACAAGTACCACAATGGACATCCTACATAAGATGAAATTTATGTGGATGTGGCAAGAATTCAGAACAAACACAGAACCAGAGATAGGTGCATGCTGCCGTCACACTAAACCCTCACACTGATGTTAAAAATTGAGAGTTAGTTCGACATATCCTACTAGGAGGACGTGTCTTAAGCCTCGGGCACCAGCGTCAAGGTCTCTCAAGTAGCCCGTGGGCCCTAACACTCACCTACCTGCGCCATATGGGCGATATCAGGGGCCAGAGCCCTACCCAAGACTGACTGATATAGCCCAAGGCCAAGCAGGCCTTTTGATGGTTTATATATATATGTATGGAGGTGTATAAACTCCATTTTAAATGTGCCTGTTTTTCATCTTCAGGTCACATTTGGGTGCACCTGCTTGGCCTTGGGCTATATCAGTCAGTCTTGGGTAGGGCTCATAGACACCTCCCACCTCCCATTGCAAGCATGGCCACATGCTGGAGGTAACAGAGGAGATGTTTGTGAGTCGTCCTAATGCTCCTGTAATTGCCCACTGGCCCCTGATATCGCCCATATGGCGCAGGTAGGTGAGTGTTAGGGCCCACGGGCTACTTGAGAGACCTTGACGCTGGTGCCCGAGGCTTAAGACACGTCCTCCTAGTAGGATATGTCGAACTAACTCTCAATTTTTAACATCAGTGTGAGGGTTTAGTGTGACGGCAGCGTGCACCTATCTCTAGTTCTGTGTTTGTTCTGAATTCTTGCCACATCCACATAAATTTCATCTTATGTAGGATGTCCATTGTGGTACTTGTAGTCCGTTGCTGGCATCATCCATTGTATGCATTTTTGCTGGTGATTGCCATTAGCAACGGACTACAAGTGCAGGATGTGCTCCCCTACAGAAATGCACAACTGCATATGGGTATGAGCGCATCCTGCTTCCTTATCACCACATTTTTGATGGTTTATATATATATGTATGGAGGTGTATAAACTCCATTTTAAATGTGCCTGTTTTTCATCTTCAGGTCACATTTGGGTGCACCTGCTTGGCCTTGGGCTATATCAGTCAGTCTTGGGTAGGGCTTATAGACACCTCCCACCTCCCATTGCAAGCATGGCCACATGCTGGAGGTAACAGAGGAGATGTTTGTGAGTCGTCCTAATGCTCCTGTAATTGCCCACTGGCCCCTGATATCGCCCATATGGCGCAGGTAGGTGAGTGTTAGGGCCCACGGGCTACTTGAGAGACCTTGACGCTGGTGCCCGAGGCTTAAGACACGTCCTCCTAGTAGGATATGTCGAACTAACTCTCAATTTTTAACATCAGTGTGAGGGTTTAGTGTGACGGCAGCATGCACCTATCTCTGGTTCTGTGTTTGTCATGCTCCCTTTCCCC
This sequence comes from Bufotes viridis, assembly GCA_033119425.1. NCBI lineage: Eukaryota > Metazoa > Chordata > Amphibia > Anura > Bufonidae > Bufotes > Bufotes viridis. The sequence goes on along the minus strand of CM065591.1, from coordinate 244,595,441 downwards.
TGAAACCACGCGGCCTTGTAGGACAAGGTGTAAAATGCTTAAAAAAGAGTGTAAAAAGTTAGTAAATATGATGCAAAGCATGCACAAGAGTTTTTGGAGCAAAATGCTTCAAAAGCTGGTGCCTTTTCAATATTAAATCTAACCCACTGTCTTTATAATGTGTATCTGACAAAAGTGAGTACACCTCTCACATTTTTGCTAAATTGTAAAAATTAAATTGTGACCGTATGGAAACTGAAAATATGTAAACGGATGACTGAGACTGGATGCTATATTTCAACTTAATAAACACAGATTGCTACCACACCATGGGTATTGTTGCAGTAATCACATACATATGCTAGTTAATTATATTGAACAACCTCCCCCAAAATGTTTTTATTACAACCGTGTGGAAACTGAAAATATGTAAACAGGTGACTGAGAAATTGACTGATGTTCAATTTCTTCTTAATACACATAGGTAGATTGCTGCTATACCTTGTGTCTTGTAGCAATCACATATATACGCTGGTTTAATTACTGGTTACAATGCCCCAAAAGTTTTTAATTCCAACGATGTGGAAACTGAATGTCCGTGATGCCTGTCGTTCAATTTCAACTTAACACACATAAGTAGATTGCTGCCACACCGTGGGTATTGCTGCATTATATACACACTTTTTTTTCTCCCCAAAGTGGTGGTGAATACTAATGGGGTGAATACTAATGAGCGCTTTCATTATTGAAGTGCTCATTAGTACCGGAGGAAGCGGTAAAGGCTGTGTTCTCACCGCTTCCTGGTTCTTGGCTGTCGGCTGTGCTGTGGCCACTCACAGCGTGAGGGCACTCTGTGACCGCACGCTGTGCGTCTCAGTTCACAGCACAGCCGGCAGCAGGAAGAGCAGGAGGAGCGCCGAAGTTGAGGAGCGGCAGTGTCCAGAGCAGGAGAGGTAAGTGGATCTTTTTTTTTTTATCTGATCTGAGGCTGGGGGCTGCAGCCTGCATACATGAAGCTGGGGTTACAGGCTGCATACATGAGGCTGGGAGCTAAAGGCTGCATACATGAGGCTGGAGGTTTCATACATGAGGCTGCATACATAAGTCTGGGGGCTGCATTGCATACATGAAGCTGGGGTTCTGACCTAAGGTCTGATTGTGGGTCTTATTAACATTTGAGGTCTGATTGGGGCTGTCAGCTGGGGTTTGATTAACACTGATTGATGGTCTGATCTGAGGTCTAATGAAATTTTTTTTTTCCTATTGTCCTACTCTAAAACTTAGGTGTGTCTTATGGGCCAGTGCGTCTTATAGGGCAAAAATACGGTATGTATATATACTATATATACACTAGTATGTGTGGAAACAGAAAATGAATATGGATGAGTGAACCCATGAAAGTCAATTGCAGACGATGGGGACCCGAATGTCATGGTTCCAGGAGGTGGGGGCGCCCGGCGTCGCCAGTACCATGGTAACCGCACTAGGGCTTAGTGCCGAGCTGCTCATTCGGCGCTCGGCTGTATTGATCTTCAGGAGTCAGGTGACGCTGGCCACGTCACATGACTCCACCAGCTCCCTATTTAAACAGGCAGTCTGCTGGCCACAGATTGCCTGTTATTTAGGTCCTTCCAGTGATCATACCTATCTGGCGTGTTGGTCTCCTGCTTGTGTTTTGACTACCTGTTTGTCTGCTCCCTTGGTCTTGGCGTTCCCTCCTGGTTTTGACTCCGGCTTCCTCCTGACGATTCTCCGCTTTCTCCTCTGGTACCTAGCTGCTCTCTTGGTGTTTGACTCAGCCCATTTGACTTCTCTGTTGTTTGTCTTGTTCGTCTTCCCTGCACCTATTCAAGTTAGGGTTTGTTGATCAGTTGTCCCTTGTCGCTAGGACTTGCGAGGCAAGTAGGCAGGGAGTGGGTTGAGCTCAGTGGTCACTTCCCACCTCCTCTGTGTGTGACACCGAACTTCATTATTCCATTATAACATGGCTATATCGGAAAATAATATCATTCTTAAGACAGAATGCAAAACATTATGGCCATTTAGGAGTTAAAAAAAACTCACCTCATCCACTTGATCGCTCTGCATGTGAGAGAGAGCAGTGACATCATCGCGCATATCGCAGGTCCTTTGGCAGGTCTTGTTCAGTGAAGATAGAAGAAGCTGCTGCAATGTGATCAAATGAATGTGATGAGTTGTTGGTTTTTGTTTTTTTCTAACATTGAAATGGCCATATTGTTTTGCATTCTGTCTTAAGAATGCTATTATTTTCCGATATAACCATGCTATAATGAAAAATTATAAAATAACCTGAACACCAAACCAAAAGTCTGGGTTGGGGTCCGGGTACCTGAACTCGCAAAGTACCAAAGAGGTTTGCAAACATTTGCAAAGCAGAAATAACATCTTTGAAGTGAAAACTACACCTTTTGAGTGTAGTTATGCTATGGCAGTGGTACAGCCTTTCTGCTCAGACAGTAAACATAAGAGAAGAAGTCTGTGTTAGGTAATTGTCACAGGATGCATGATCTCAAAGCAATACACTATAACTACATGCAACTGTTGTCCTAGTTAACCACTTCCAGACCGGGCCATTGCCCCCTTCCTGACCAGGTCTAATTTTACAAATCTGACGTGTGTCAGTTTATGTGGTACTAACTAAGCCATTCAGAGATTGTTTTCTCGTGACATATTGTACTTCATGTTAATGGTAAATTATATTTTACTATTTATAAAAAGAATCCAAAAGTTAGCGAAAATGTGAAAAAATTCACTGTTTTCTATATTTGAATATCTCTGCTTTTCAGACAGATATTGAAATCTCATAAAATTTCATTAATTAACATTCCCCATATGTCTACCTTATATTGGCATCATTTTGGTAATGTAATTTTATTTATTTAGGACGTTAGAAGGTTTAGAGTTTTAGAAGCAATTTTTAAAATTTTTAAGAAAATTTCCAAAGTAAGCTTTTTTAAGGACCAGTTCAGTTCCGAAGTCACTTTGTCGAGCTTACTTAATAGAACCAACCCATAAATGACCACATTTTAGAAACAACACCCCTCAAACTATTCAAAACAGGTTTTAGAAATGTTGTTGCATCTGGATATTCTAACATGGAATTTTCTGTCATGGTTTTTAGGAGCGATAACTTTTTATATTTTTTGTTGAATGAGCTGCATGAGGGCGTATTTTGTGCGGGACAAGCTGTAGTTTGTATTGGCACCATTTTGGGGTACATTTGGCTATCTGGTTGCTTTTTCTCAAATTTTTTGGGAAGTCACAAAAAAGCTGCTTAGTGTCATTTTTCTATTTTTTATTTTTACATTGTTTACTTGATGGGGTAGATTTTTATAGATACGGTCATTAGGGATGCAACAATACTAAATATATATATATATATATATATATATATATATATATATATATATATATATATATATTTTTTTTTACGTTTTACACAATAACATCTTTGAAGTGAAAACTACACTATTTGAGTGTAGTTATGTTATGGCAGTGGTACAGCCTTTCTGCTCAGACAGTAAACATAAGAAAAGGAGTCTGTGTTAGGTCATTGTCACAGGCTGCATGATCTTAAAGCAATACACTATACATGTTTTGGCATAATTTTTATTTGTTTTTTTTACACCGTTCACTTGATGGGGTAGATCATGTGATATTTTTGTAGAGCAAATTGTTACGGATGCGGCAATACCAAATATGGGTATTTTTTTTTTTTGTTATACACAATAAGAGTATTTTTAGAAATAAAATCATGTTTTTGTGTTGCAGTTTTCTTATAGCCATATTTTATTTTTCTGGCTATGGTCTTGTGTGGGGGCTCGTTTTTTGCAGCATGAGGTGACTTTTTTATTGCTACCATTTTGGGGTACATACACTTTTTTGATTGATTAACATTATATTTTTTTGGGAGGCAAGCAAACTAAGAAAATCTGTTTGTTTTTTTTTGTTTTTTATGGCGTTTACCTGATGGGGTAGATCATGTGAGGTTATTATAGAGACAGTCATTGCAGATGCAGTGATACCAAATATGTCTATTTTTTTTTCTTCTTTTTACACTTTTTAAATGACGGATTTGGTGGGAAATATTTTTTATGTGAATTTTCTTTTTCAAAAAACTTTATTTTTTTATTTTTTATTTTACATTTTGTGTCCCCCATAAGGTCATACAAGACCTCTGGGGGACATTTAACTTCATTTTTATTGTTTAACTATTGATTTCTCCTGTAACTGGGGTTGACATAGTAGCCCCAGTTACATGGGAAATACACCCCCCAAAGGGGCTGTACTGCACTTTACTACAGTGTACAGCATTAGTGCAGGGAAGATGTTGGTCCATGGAAGACCTGACAACTCCTGCTCTTCCCCTGGAGCGATCTAGAAGGCAGGGACACCCAGGAATGGTCCAGCCTTCTCTCTGGGGTACCCTGCTGTCACTGATAGCGGGTATCCCGCTCGGCAGCTGCACGATTATTGTGCAGCTGCCATCTCTGAAAGGACGTTGAGAAACGTCCGATCAGAGATAAAATGGACCTTCCATGACGTTTATAGTCAATGGGCGGTCAGGAAGTGGTTAAAACGATTTATCCCATGATTCTTTTAAACATAAAAAACATACATGACAAAGAACCAGCCCTGTTCCTTACATGGATCCAGAGATCTCCCCATTTATTGCTTCAATTGTTCTGTTAGATTTATTTCAAGCTGTCAGTTTAGGGTATGTGTCCTTTTTGATGCAGCTGGTAGCAGTTGAAGGATGGAACTGAGCACGTGCTTACATCTCAGTGAGCAGGACAGGCAAATTTGAAAAAGAGCAAGCAGAATGTGGCGCTATACAGATAGGCTGAATAACTCAGTGGCTATAATAAAATATAAATTACATGCAATTACAAAAGAATCCAAATCCAAGTGCTGGTTTGAAAACTATAGAATATTTTTCAGGGGACAAATAGTGTTGAGCGAGCACGCTCGGCTGAACATCAGTGCTATGGCCTGTGGGTGGGTGGCTGGCTATTTGCGCTTACGTTCAAAGGCCTGGGTTAAGGACATCTGTACGCGGGCCTATTTGGTGTGGCCTGCCTTCTCCCTTTTGCCATTCCACAGCCTCTTCCAGCCTGTTGCGGTGCTGTGGATCCCTCCCCCTCTGTACTGCTGTCCTCGCTTCGCTTGCCACCTTCCCATGTTCAGTCAGTGATGTCATCGTCCACCACCCCCTCTTCCACTTCCTCACTCGGGTCATCCTTCTGACTTGTGTTGTTGACCTAACAAGACCCTCAATTATTGACAACTGTGTCTCATCCGCATCATCCACCTCATGAAACACGTATTGCCATTCCCCAACATCATCTTCTTCTGACCGTGGATGCTGAAGAGTTTGGAAATCAGTGCACAAGATCTCCTCATGTCCCTCTTCAGGGAGGGTCAGCTCACCTGCAGGCACTCACCTACAATATTTTATTGGGTCAGCTCAGTACAATGTGAATGAGGCCCTCCTTTATGTGATATACAGGCTGTTTCGGAGTGCCTCTTGCTTGTAATTTTTGGCAGCAACTGCACTTTATATACAATTGAATATTTTATATAAAGCTACATAATTCTCCTGAGTGCCGTGAATTTCTCTAAATATAATTGCGGGATATCCTATCCCATCATCGAGCACCAGGACCCTTGATTGAGTGGAGTGCCAGCCCAACCACATATATGGTTGTCTCCGATTGACTTCCATTATGCTCGGGTGCTTGGTCGAGCACACGAATAAAGCAATGTGTTTGGGCTGAACGCCCGAATACTTTGGTGCTCGATCATCACTATTGCACAGTAAAATATCAATATCAATTTTTGCAGATGACACTAAACTGTATAAAGTAATAAACACGGAAGAGGACAGTATACTGCTACAGAGGGATCTGGATAGATTGGAGGCTTGAGCAAATAAGTGGCAGATGAGGTTTAACACTGACAAATGTAAGGTTATGCACATGGGAAGGAATAATGCAAGTCAGCCATACATACTAAATGGTAAAACACTGGGTAACACTGACATGGAAAAGGACCTAGAAATTTTAGTGAACTGCAAACTAAGCTGTAGAAACCAGTGTCAGGCAGCTGCTGCCAAGACCAATAAGACAATGGGTTGCATCATAGATGTCCGTGATGAGAACATAGTCCTACCACTTTACAAATCACTAGTCAGACCAGGGGTGGACACAGACAGCAGAGGGCCCCTGTGCGAAGAATGTGCCTGGGCCCCCAGCCCCTCCAATATGTCACTTGCTCAGAAGGCTTCCCTCCCCCCTTCCCTTATTCAGGCACCTGGAGAGTCCAGACCAGCATTAGACCTCAGATCAACCACATGTCAGTTAATTGCTCTTCTACCCCCCTAGATGTCACTTGATGAGAAGGCTCCCGTCAGGACCCCCCCCCCCCAAATTATAGTTGGTAATTTTTTATTCAGGCCCCCTAGGCCCATATAGTTTATTGCTCAGGAACCTGCCCCCCCAAAAAAAAAATTGTCCCTTGCTCAGAAGGCCTTTATTCAGGCACCTGGAGAGTCCAGACCCCCATCAGACCTCAGATCAGACAAAAAAAAATAATAATAAACTTACCTCTATCCTCCTGCTCCACTGCTCTATGTCCGCCGAGGTGTCTGTGCCAGCTGCCTGCTGTCCAAGAGCCCGCACTGCACAGTCACGTGACCTGACTGCGTACAGCGCATCAGGTCATAGTGCTGTATGTGTACGCAGTCAGGCTGGAGGAGAGGAGACCAAACCAGGGAAGGAGAGGAAGCGGAGCCGGAGTGGCGAGCCAGTGCAGTAAGCGGCACGCTTAGCTCCAGGGGTTGGTGGTGGGGCCCATCAGTGAGCGTGGCGGGGGCCCATTCAGGATTCTCAGACATAATACTAATAGCGTGGGGGATGTGGCCATCATACTAGTGAGCGCTTCTGATTGCGGTCACTAGTATGAATGGACCCCCTCATACGCCATAAGCTGAACCGGCTGCACAGGCGATATGTCCGCCCCTAAGTCAGACCACACATGAAAAACTGTGTACAGTTCTGGGCTCCTGTGGACTAGGCAGACATAGCAGAGCTTGAGAGGGTTCAGAGGAGGGCAACAAAAGTAATAACTGGAATGGGGGGACTACAGTACCCTGAAAGATTATCAAATTTAGGGTTATTCACTTTAGAAAAAACAACAACTGGGGGAATCTAATAACTATGTATAAATATATCAGGGGTCAGTACAGAGATCTCTCCCATCATCTATTTATCCCCAGGACTGTGACAAGGGGACATCCTCTGCGTCTGGAGGAAAGAACGCTTGTACACAAAGATAGAAGAGGAATATTTACGGTAAGAGCAGTGAGACTATGGAACTATGGTAAGTACAATAAAGGAATTCAAGAGGGGACTGGATTTATTTCTGGAGTGTAATAATATTACAGGCTACAGCTACTAGAGAGGGGTCGTTGATCCAGGGAGTTATTCTGATTACCTGATTGGAGTCGGGAAGGAATTTTTTTCCCCTTAAGTGGAGAAAATTAGCTTCTACCTCACAGGGTGTTTTTTGCCTTCCTCTGGATCGACTTGCAGGATAACAGGCCGAACCGGATGGACATATGTCTTTTTTTCAGCCTTATAAACCATGTTACTATGTTACTATGTTACTAATGTCTTTTTGTTCCTAATGTTTAACCCAGTTTGCTAGTTCTCGGGTTCATTGATTTTTTCGATTTTTTTTTCTGTTTGATGGCTTTAATAGGTTTTGTTTCTTAGTTCCAAATTAGATATGAGTTCATTTGGGGTGCTAATTAAAATCACAGCAATCACTTTACGGCCAACATTAAACATTGTAGCGGTTCTTCTGAGACCTACGTATGAACAGATGGACACCTTATTAAAACTTGTAAAAGAAAAGCTAAATCAATTTAGAAACATGTTATGATTTGCATCACTTTAAATGCATCGCTATACTACTCTCTGAGATGTCATCATTCTATGGAAATATTTGGCAGGTGTACAGGCCATCTGGGCACTGTAAAACTTCTGCCCGCTGGTTCCTCCACTGAATAGTTACAGAATTATGGTTTGATTGCGATCAATAACTTTTTTATGGAATATGATGGATAACTTATGACTTTTCATCAGCTTCAGAGGATTTTTTTGGACTTAAAAACTTCAAAAGCACAATAGCAACAACATGATTGAATCTGACTATAAGTGGACTAGGAAAGGTAGCATATTAAAACCCATAAAGGTATATGTGTACACTATTATATATTTGGCAGATTGAGAAATTTAATGGTCCACTTTGGACATATTTTACATAATTTTACTATTTAAAGCAAAGTCTGTTTGTTATGTTTGCTTTTTATACAGTTTTATAAAGAGAGTGACAGTAAAATATTATCCTCTTAGGGCTCAACGCACTAAAAAATAGTCAAAATTTTTCAAATCAGCACTTGTATCTGAATACTTATGTACCAACATGTAATTAAAAAATAGAGTATAGCCACTGATTTAATCAATCAATAAAATGTATCTGTATAGTGCCACGTACTGTTATTTTCCTTATTTTTCCGTCCACCCTTCTGAGATGGATGCACAGGTTTAGTTCCATCCTTAAACTGCTACCAGCCATATCCACTGTTAGCAGCTTTGACAGATACAAGGGTAGACTTTCGGCAGAACAGGCACACTCCTAAAAAAAGACACATCCCATGAGCTGCCAGCTTCCAATAAATCTAGCAGAGTTAAGTTTCAGGGCTAATTTTAGCTTTGTTATAAAGATATGGTCATGTATTCAATTGTCACGCTTTGTTGTGAGAGGGAAACACTACACCGAACATAGGAGGGAAGGGGGTAACAGGGAATCAGGCCTGAGAACTAGGGAAGGAAGATGGACACCTCCCAGTGAACACCCTAACGAAAATCCTAACTGACTACCAGTATGAACAGACCCCAAAGGTAGGTGAGTTCATACGCAGGAATACCTAGAGTCCAATCTAGCCCTATAAGACCCTGGTACTAATAGCAGAGACGAGACTACCTGTTCCTCCAAAATGAAGGACGACCAGGAGTCTTCTTCAGGCCTAATGCAAACAATAGGGAGATGCAACACACAGAACCCAAACAAAATACAAAAGGGAAAGGAAAGAATTAACTTTAAAGAGGCTATGGAAGCACCGAGAACTCAGCCGAGATCCAACCACAAACAATTCAGAGGCACAGACGCTATAAACCACACAGCATAGTAGGAGAAGCAACTATAAATAAGGAAGGTTAAATGACCACATAAGCAACACCTGGAGGCAAGGGATGTGGCCATTACCAGAAACAACACAGACACCTATTGATCCACAAGGAAAACCTGTCAGATCAAACCATGTGTTGCTAGTGAAACAGATCTCCTGCCACTCACTATCTCTGGGACGTCTATATGTTTCGATACATTCGTGACATCAATTATGTCTGATTTTCATTTTTTTAAATAGCTACAACATAAGGCCTATGCATCTTGTACCTGACATTAAATCATAAAAGTGCTTGTTTCTAATATAATTTCAGCATGCTTATAACACTTTTTCATTGGTTGTCTCAGAAAACATACGCTATACTAGGTTGATATCACATTCTGGCAAGTTCTATACGCTTAAAGGGGTCTTCCGGAAATTTACTATTCATGACCTCTCTCAATACGGCAGCCCCCGAATCAGTTGTTTTTAGTAGCTGCTGTGGCCAGAACCAGGCACAGAAACACATACTGCAGAAATGGGATTATTTTAGTAAACTCCCGGAAAACCCCTTTAAATATATCAACCTTCAAATTGCAACAATAAAAATACATACACCATCTCATTGATCAAAACACATTCAAATCTTACAGATCTTTGACATTCTAGTTGTTAATTTATAAAGGTAATCTGCAGAAATATCTCCTCATGCTTTGTGAAGCACCTCCAAAAAGTTGGATTGGCTTTGCGGGCTCTTTCGTGTACTTTACAGTCTATTTGCTCCCAACAGTTCAATAGGGTTGAAATAGGTGACTGTACAGTCCCAGTGCATGTTCATGCTTCTTTCTTAAAGGGGTTCTCTGGGAATTAATAAAATGAAATTACTGAAGTATTACTTTATTATAAATATATTCCCAATAACTTTCATTAGTTATAATGGCTCATTATGTCGGAGGAGCAATCATTAGGAAAAATATAATATGTCTGCCATCCAAAACCTGTCTTAATCACACAGCAGGACAAGATACTTAACAACACTGAGCTAAAGAGCTGCCATAGTCTCCTCTCTGCTCTACTCATTAGGGATTATGATCCTAAATACAGCTGATAAGATATTCAGTTGCATCTCTGTAGGAATGGAGTTCATGAGGAGACAGCTAAAGTAAAGAGAGGACAGACAGTGGTAATGTGGGTCTGTGGTAATGCCGACAAATGCTACTGCTCATTACCTCCACCCTCCTCTCTGTCCTTCATGTCTCCTCATAAACTCGACTTCTACAGAGATTCAGCTTAAGATCATATCATCTGTACTGAGGATCATATTCACTGGTGAGTAGAGCAGAGATGAGGCTATGGGAGCTCTTTAGCTCAGTGTTGTGAAGTAACTTGTCCATTTTAAATTAATTCCCTGTTTACTACAGGAGCCCCCATGATGACCTGCTTTTGTATCTCTAGGTTTACATGATCTCAGCAGATGTCATTGTGTGGGGGTTACAGGAGGTGAGCTGTCACCATCAGCTACCATGCTATAATGGTGCAATCCTGTGTAATCTATATATAGGTGATACCTTTTACTGTAATCCTGCCTTTAATGATGAGATTACTGCTGAAAAGTGCTGAGATTGGCAAGTTCAGACAATGTCAGTGGTATGTTTATGGGCAACTTAACCCTTTAAGGACCGGAGGTTCCCATAGCCATAACTTTTATATTTTTCGGTTCACATAGCCATATGAGGGCTTGTTTTTTGCGGGACAAGTTGTACTTTCCAACACCACCATTTAATATTGCATATGATGTAGTGGGAAGCGGGAAAAAAATTCCAAATGGGGTGAAATTGCAAAAAAAAGCAATTCCACCACAGTTTGCGGCTTTTTAAATTCCGACGTTCGATGTGCGATAAAACTGACTGGTAACTTTTACTCTACCGGTCAGTACGAACCCGGCGATACTATATATGTATAGGTTTTCTTGCGTTTTGATAGTGAAAAAAAAAAATTCAAATGTGGATAAAAAAATCAGTTTTACTTTTTCGTCACCATGTTTTGACCCCTATAACTTTTTTGTAATTATATGTACAGAGCTGTGTGGGGGCTCATTTTATGTGTCATAATCTTATATTTTTATTCATACCATTCTGGGGTGTGTATGACTTTTTGATCACCTTTTATATAATTTTTTGTGGAAAATGAAGCGACTAAAAATTGCGAATCTGACATTTGGACGCTTTTTTTCGTTTTGCTGTTTGACGTATGGGGAATATTTTTTTATATTTTTATACTATGGGCGTTTTTGCACATTGCGACACCCATGATGTGTATTTTTTAATTTTTTTTAGTTTTTTCATTTTTATTTTAGCCAAAGGGGGGTGATTTGAACTTTTATGTTTTTTTTATTTATTTATTCTTTAAACTTTTTTTTTTTTACACTTTTATATAGTTCCCATAGGGAACTATAACTTACAATCATCTGATTGCGATTTTCATACATTCCAATGCAATAGCATTGGAATATATGAAAAAATCGCATATTTCCTATGAAGCCCATTACAGGCAAGGCTCCATAGGAAATACTACAGAGCAGCCTGGGTTTCATTCATAGAAACCCAGGCTACTACAGGTGCGCTCCAGCTCCTCTGATCGCCACACGGGGGAGCCCGAGCGCAAACCAAAAGTAAAACTTTCGGTTTGTGCGCACTCAGATGCCGTGGTCAGGATTGACCACGGCATCTGAAGGGTTAAATGTCCACGATCGGCGTCGCTGCTAGTCGCGGACATTAGCCGAGGGTGTCTGCTACAGGAACCATGCGGACACCCGCGGCTAAGGTGCCCGCATGGAGCAGGAGCGGACGCCATCTTTAAAGACTGGACACAAGACGTATGGGTACGTCCTGTGTCCTTAAGAGGTTAAATGTTATTTTAATTGACAACACTAGGAATTTTCTTTAAAAAATAGGGACATTTAAAAATGATTATAAATGATTATATTTATTCCAGTTTTATGCACTGAGACACTGGGATAGATAAATAGATTAATTAGATCTATTGATGGCAGTGACAGAAGTTAAAATAATAATTGAAAATTTAAAAAAAAATTATAGTGATGCAATGAGGACATTTAAAACAATAACTGAAAGTTGAAAAAAAAATGAGTAAATGAACCAACAAAGTATTGAAGTTTCCGCCGCAGTCCCGGTCACCATGCTCAGCGGTGATCTGCGGCTGGTGCTTCCCATTCACCGCTGCAGTCCTGGGCTCAGTCTGTGTGGGTGTTCTGGGAACCACTCCACAGTTTGCTCTCAGCCCTGGCCACAGCATGCTTGCTGTTTGTTTCTTGCAGCACTTAATTAAGTGCTGGCGTGCGTCACTTCCTGGGATTTATGGGTTAGGTCATGTGACCTCGCTGACCTATCCTAGCCCTCCTGCACATATATAAGTGGCTCAGCCCCCTTCCCGGATGCCTCAGTGTCAAGGTCCTTGTATCCTGCAAAGGTTCCTGGTTTCCGCTAGTGTTCCTGTGTTCCTGGCTCGTATCTGTATTTCTGGACTCTGCTACCTGTTAGATCTCTATCTGCTTGCCTCTCCTGTTGCCGACCCAAATTGCCTGACCTGTACCTGTGCCGCCTGCCCTGACCTTTTGCCTGTCTGACTATGCCTCGGCCTCATCCTTTAGTCCTGTACCTCTGGTACCTTTCTCAGGTACCTCCTGGTCCACCTGGACCAGCTGCCTTGTGTGCCTATCCTCCTCAAGAGGTAGTGACCTGGTGTTCCCCTCGGGAGAGTCTATCCCCACCATCAGGGGTACTGTGAAGATCCAGGATTTCACTTAGACAACGCCCTTAGAGTTGGTAGGACACAGTGAGTTCACACCCGCTGGTTCGTGACATTTGTCCTTTGAAACTTCTCAGCTTTACTTAGGCTAAAAGGAAATTATGGACTCAGACAAAACACAAACATATGTAATCATAGTGTCACAGGTAATTCAATTTATTGGCAAATGTATAAAATAGACTCACAATTAGAAGTGGCCTTAGAGAACATCGGTAAATAAAGAAATCCAAGACTGGAATGACATTGTTTGCTCACTAGACATCAAAGCGAGACTAAGCTATAGCTGTCAATTGGGGTCAACAATGGGCACACTACAGTCAGTGGAAGTCGGCCTGACACACACTAGCAGCAGGCAAGCAACTGAAATTACACTAAAGTGTAAAAATTAAATGCCTTTTTTTGATGCAAAGTCCTGTGCCACACGGGATGACAGGGGTGGGCACTGGCAGTGGGCACACTACAGTCAGTGGAAGTGGGCCTGACACACACTGGCAGCAGGCAAGCAACTGAATTTAGACTACTGTCTAAAAATTAAATGCCTTATTTATCGGCAAGCTACTGTGCCACGCGGTATCAGTGGTTGGCACTGGCAGTGGGCACACTACAGTCAGTGGAAGTGGGCCTGAAACACACTAGCAGCAGGCAAGCAACTGAAATTACACTAAAATGTATAAATTAAATGTCTTTTTTTGATGCAAAGTCCTGTGCCACACGGGATGACAGGGGTGGGAACTGGCAGTGGGCACACTACAGTCAGTGGAAGTCGGCCTGACACACACTAGCAGGCAAGCAACTGAAATTACACTAAAGTGTAAAAATTAAATGCCTTTTTTTGATGCAAAGTCCTGTGCCACACGGTATGACAGGGGTGGGAACTGGCAGTGGGCACACTACAGTCAGTGGAAGTAGGCCTGACACACACTAGCAGCAGGCAAGCAACTGAAATTACACTAAAGTGTAAAAATTAAATGCCTTTTTTTGATGCAAAGTCCTGTGCCACACGGTATGACAGGGGTGGGCACTGGCAGTGGGCACACTACAGTCTGTGGGCCTGCAGCTCCTCACACATAGGCAGGCCAGGCAACTGCAGTATATATATATGGAGAGAAAAAAAAAGCAGACTAATGTTGCAGCCCTAAAAAGGGCTTTTTGGGGTGCTGTCAGGACGCTGTCCTTACAGCAGAGATCAGATGAGTCTTTCAGGACTGGAGTGGACACTGAATTCACTAGCCTAGCTATCGATTTCCCTATTAAATCAGCAGCAACTACACTCTCCCTCCTCTCACTAAGACTGCAAATTCCGAATGAATCTAAAATGGATGCTGTTCAGGAGATGGGAGGGTCTGGGAGGGAGGGTATGCTGCTAATTGGCTGGAATGTGTCTGCTGACTGTGCGGTACAGGGTCAAAGTTTGCTCAATGATGATGTATAGGGGGCAGACCGAACATCGCATGTGTTCGCCCGCTGCGGCGAACGCGAACAAGCTATGTTCGCCGGGAACTGTTTGCCGGCGGATAGTTCGGGCCATCTCTAGTCCACAGTTTAGAATAGAAGTTGCTGCTAGTCAAGCTACAGTCTGGTGTAAATGCTGCCGCCAGTCAGTCCACTGTAAAAGCTTCCACAAGAAAAGCATGCACAGTGATTGGTTGTTTTCATCAACCACATACAGTATATGTTGAACAGAACTCTAAATTATGTAAGAATCTCACATCACGCTATGAGCCTTCCATCAAAGATGTATGTTGGAAGGACTCCCGACGTATACGTCTGATAGAAGGCTGCAAAGTATTCCACCACCACCATATAAGCTTGGAGTACATGTAAAAATAATGCACTAACACAATAGATGGAAACATTATATATGGACTAAGCCCTCACTCTGATATGATAAAATCTGAGACTCTCAGCCAATATATTTGATATATATGATCAAAACATATCTGTGCCTACCTACCATTGCCAAAGTGGTCTCAGTCAGACAGGCCCTTCTCTAAACCTACCTATGCTGTTGGGCATCTACATTTAGGAGAGCACTGCAGGATTCCCCATTGACATAACTGTCCATATATGCATGCATGTATTCTGGGGAAGGGGGATAGCAGCACTGGGCACACAAGTAATACTCTTCTTGCTCCCTGCTCTGCTGCAATGCTTATTGCTTGCTCTAGTAATAGTCACAGCAGCAAGAGTACCTGTGATGCAGGGTCCTACAAGGTGTGCATCACATATTCTCTTGTTGTAGTTACTATGGCTGTTGCAAATGGTAATCATTGCAGCAGAGCAGAGAGTGACAGGGGGCACAATTTGTGAACCCAACTAATACATATTTTTTTTCATATTTTGCAGTTTTGTTTTTTCTCTCTGCCTTACCAGAGCCATAACTTTTTTAGTTTTACATTGAGATAGCTGTATGGGGGCTTGTCTTTTGTGAAACTATTTGTATTTCCTAATGGCACCACTTCATATTGCATACAATTTAGTGAGAAGCTCCAAATTGGGTGGAATTGGAAAAATAAATTCCACCTCAGTTTTATGTGTTTTGTCTATATGGCATTCCCCATTGCGGAATAACTGAGCTACTGTATTCCGTTAATTCACTGGGTCTGTACAGTTACAATGATACCACATTTGAAGGGTTTTTCATGTGTTTTAATACTAAAAAAATCTTTGAAAATAAAAAAAAAATTCTTTTCATTGCCATATTGGGACCCCCATAAATTTTTTATAGTTAAGTCTACGAAGCTCCTTGGGATATCATCAATTTTTAATTTTTATTTATACAATTTTGGAGTGTGTGTAATATTTTTGGAGTGTGTGTGACTAGTGATGAGCGACGGTTTGGCCGAACTTCAGGTCAAAGTTCGGGTCATCGCAGGTCCCGTTGAATAAAGATAGAAGGATCTTATATCTTCATTCAGCAGGACCTCCGATAACGTCACCTCGCTCACCACGTGGTGAGCGCGGTGATGTCATTGCAGGTCCTTTTGCGGGTCCTGAAGAAAGAAGAGGATACTGGCTGCACCATCAAGTGGATGAGGTGAGTTTTTTTTTTATTGTTGTTAACCCCTCAATGGCCATTTTATTTAGCAGTCTATCTTAAGAATGCTACTATTTTCCATTATAAACATGTTATAACGTAAATAAAATAAAATCAACCGAACACCGAACCCGAACTTCAGTAAAAAAGTCCGTGTTTGGGTCCAGGTATCCGAACTCGCAAAGTTCGGTATGAACCCGAACTTTACAGTTCAGGTCCGCTCAACCCTATGGGTGACTTATCATTAAATTTTTTTGTAAGTTAAGTGACAAATCGGACATTTAGATTTTTTTTGCAGTTACTCCATTCTCCATATAGGCTAAATATGTTTCACATCTTAATAGTTCAGGCATTTTAGTATGTGGCAATGCTCATGATCTTTATGTTTATGATCTTGATCATTGCATGAGGGAGCCGTCTCTGGCCCAAAAGTGCACGCCTATAAGTTTTTAGCATTTAGATACCATGGTCAAGTCTGTTAAATGTCTAAGATCGGCATTCTCACCAGTCGTAGACATTAGCCCTGGGCCTCTAGTGTTTGAAACAGCAGAGACCCAGCAGCCATGGTGCTAGGTCTGCCTTCTGCCGTACATGTACAACAGATTCAAGGGGCTAATGTAATAATCTTAAATGAAATGTTATGTTCACAGTGTTTTATGTGAACTCAATTGTACAGTATAAGCAACCTGGTTAGTGAGAGTAAGAAGTCTAGTCTGAGGAAAGCTACAGGAAGGATGTGTGAAGAGTTCCTGCAGATTCTAGGCCAAAGCTGCCAATAAAGCAACTTTGCCATCAGAGAACCGCAGAAAAAAAGAGACCAGACATTTTATAAGATCTAGAACCCACAAGGTGGTGAATTGAACTCAGACAACAAGATATTGTGCATGTCTATGGCATAATTAATAACTAAGCATTGTATTTTATCATCTCTGGAAAACCCCTAAAAGGTTTGGCAGATGTTTGCTTTTGAATGTCTACTTGCAAAGATTTCTTTGTTCTGCAATAATACAGTAAAATATATTTTCTCCTTCTTTCACGAATATGGATAACGATTTTGAAATCAGCAGGAAAAACATATTCATCTCAATGCATTATTAATCCGTGTCTACAGCTCACTTTGAAATAATGTCCTGTCTTTGAACAATTTTTAATTAAATGAAAAATTAGGAAGTTGCAGATTCTTCCCTACTTGTTCCTTGGAACAATATTGTCAGCTCTGTTGCCTTAATTAGTATAACCATAAATAAACATCACTTACAAGACTTAAGCGGCAGAGAACAAAACTGTAAGGAAATGAAGACATAAATGCTTCAATTATTGGAGTATTCAAAATCTAAATAGGTCACAGCTAAAGATTGCAGAACATCTGCCTCAGAATATCTTAAATCATGGATATGTGAGACCCTGGGGGGGAACGTTGGTTACAAAAGAACAGTTTGATTAGAGACGAAGACTCACTTTGTATTTAGAACAGTCTGATGTTTTCAGTGGCATCAATTTGATATGTGAGATAATGCAGAGAAAACGAAACACTGACTGCCAAGTCAAAGTATTTGGATGGAAATTATATGCCACATATTAGCGCCGGGAGGAACTCTTCCCCCAACTCTCTTGCAAGTCTTCAGATTAAGGTCCAGGAGGACCGAAACTTTCTGAAAAACACTTAAAGGGAATCTGTCAACTTAGAAACACCCTTCCAAACTAGAGTAAGCAGTGTATGGTGTAAGTGAGCGGAGTCTGGTTATGTCATTTTTATTTTCATATTCGCATACATTCTGATGTTGTGCTCTGACAAACCAGCAGTAAAATGCATTGTGAGGACTCCTGAGCTCATTGACATGATGAAAAGGACTCAAAGAGGAGTCCTCTCTGTACAATGAACTGAGCATCACTTCCACTATACACTGCTTTCTCTAGTTTGGTTGGTGGTTAGGGTGGGGGGTGGTTGGAGCTGATAGATTGCTTTTATATTCGCCATCACATATGTATCTCTATTTTACTTGATTTCTCTTTGAGATATCCTGCATATGGAACTCTATGTTTGCACTGACTGTCAAAAAAATCATGAGGTCATTTATGAAACTGGTATAAAGTAGAACTGGCTTAGTTGCAACCAATCAGATGTCATCTTTCTTTTTTCACAGCTTCTTTCGTAGATGCATGAAAAACAGTCGCCATGTATAATCGTGGGGTGACCAATAGTTATAAGCGAGCACCAAAGTGTTCAGGTACTCGGTCCGAACACATAGCGATATTCGTGCGCTTGGCCGAGCACCCGAGTATAAGGGAAGTCAATGGGAGACAACTAGGCACCCCCTGCTCCGATGAGGGGAGGGTGCCTGGTCCATTGGAAAAGGTCAGAAAGTGACAGAAACATCACCAGAATGGATCTGGAGCAGCATGGGGACCATGTCTGGGTGTATGTTGGACGCCAATGTCCCTGCTGGGAACCATATTGTCCCAGTTGTCCGCCACTTTTACATAGCGACAAAATCCCGCCCAAAATCCCGGCCCCTCAAAAAAAAAAAAAAGAGTGGTAGTTTGCAACCTGTACCGTACCAAAATGAGCCGGGGCGTAAACACTAGCAACCTCACCACCACCAGCATGATCTGCCACATGGCATCCAAACACCCTAATAAGTGGGCCGAACACCTGGGTCCACACTCTGCGCCTGCGGGTCCCACCACTGCCTCCACTTCCCCTGTGTTACGCACTGCTTGCCATTCCCCTGTCGAAGGCGCAGGCCCGGGTGCCCCTTGCCCTGCACCTGGACCTTCGCATGAACTGTCACCAGTGCTATATTCTACATATTCAACAATTCTATCAAGCTAACCCAATAGGAAAGTTGCTTAACGCTCTTACGCGATTCGATTAACGGGCATATTTAATTACCGATTTTTCGCATAACATAAACTATATTAAATAATGAAGAATATTCTAAATCAGTAATGAGTCATTACTGACTTGTGGGTCAATTCAATTTGAGAATATTCGTCATTTATTTCCATCTGAACTTCTGAAGTCATGATTCCTCCCTGCATAAGTTTCTTTTGGGCCAATGACTGTTCACATTATTCTATAGTGCTACTGTATATATTCGTGTTTTAGAATATTCGCATTACGCGAATATTACATTGCCGATTTTTCACAATCAATAGAATAATCTCGAATACGAATATTCGTGAATATTTGACGAATATTCAAACGAATATTCACAAAATATCGGGAATTCGAATATTGCCCCTGCCGCTCATCACTAGTACCTGTCTGTTGGACATACTGTACAGTAACTGTATATGTAAAATAAGTTCAATGTCAATATGGAAACCCCGATAGCAGTTAAATTACACTGTTTATTCACCCCAGTTTGAGAATCAAGGCCTAATGGAATTACTTATTTATTAAACAAGGTGCAAATCACAATAACAGTTAAATTACACTACTTATTTACCCCAATTTGAGATTTAAGGCGTGATAGATATGCTTATCTATTTATCAAGGAGGGCATCCCAATAACAGATAAATTACACTACTTATTCATCTCAGTTTGAGAATCAAGGGGAAATAGATCTGCCTATCTATTTAACAAGTGGGAAACCCCAATAACAGTAAAAAGTAGGCAACTTATTCCCCCAAATTTGAGAATCAAGGTGTAATGAAATTACTTATCTATAAAACAAGGAAGAAACTCCAATAACAGTTAAATTACACTACTTATTCACCCCAATTGGAGAGTCAAGGCATCCTAAGTCTGTTTAACTATTAAACAAGGGGGGCACCCCATAAACAGTAAAAATAGTCAGCTTATTTACCCCAATTTGAGAATCAATGCATAAGGATTCTGGGTATCTATTAAAAAAGGTTGACACCCCAACAAACGTTAAATTACACTACTTATTCACGGCAATTTGAGAATCCAGGCGTAATAGATCTGCCTATCTATTAAACTAAGAGAACACCCCAATAACAGTAAAAATAGACAGCTTATTCGCACGAATTTAAGAACCAAGGTCGAATGGCATTGCTTATCTATTAAACAAGGGGAGCACCCCAATAACAGGTAAATTGCATAGTTTATTCACCCCAACTTGAGAATCAAGATGTAATAGATCTGAATATCTATTTAACAGTAGTGATGAGCGGCAGGTGCCATATTCGATTTCGACGAAATTCGCGAATATTCGAATGAATATTCGTTTCGTATTCGTCGAAATCGAATATTCGTCATTTTTTCTAGTTATCGCGATTAAAATGCGATTTAAATAATCGCATATTGCGATTTGTACTTAAGGCTACTTTCCTATTGGTTTCATATCTAAATTAGCGAGGATGACGAATATGACGAATGTATTCGTCATATTCCTCAAAACGAAGATAACGAAGTATTCTACATCTTCGTTTTAGCAACCTATTCGTCAACCTCGCTAATTCTAGCAATCAAATAGGAAGGTTGACTATAGAGACAGCTGTGTTAAATTCGCTATGCGATTTTTTTTAATACAATAATTATATTACTTGATATGATAATATTATTATAAGTATTCTATTTATTAAAAAAAAAAAAATCACATAGCGAATTTAACACAGCTGTCTGGTAAGTCAACCTTCCTATTTGATTGCTAGAATAGCGAATAGCGAAGTTGACGATGACGAGACGAATAGGTAGCTAAAGCGAAGATGTAGAATACTCGTTATCTTCGTTTTGAGGAATATGACGAATACATTCGTCATATTACGCTATTCACTAATTCTACCAAGCCAACCATAACTTCTGTGCTCATGGGCGTCCCCATCACCATGGGAACGTCTCCATATACTAAAATGTACTGTCGGATTTGAGAATTACGTTGAAATCGCAATGCGATTAATTCAAGTTATATTAATCGCATTGCGATTTCAACTTAGAGCTGGGTTTATAATGGGTCAGCTTGCTAGAATTAACGAAGTTAACGAATATGGAATATAGCAGCAGTGCTAAGTTGAAATCGCAATGCGATTAATTTAACTAAAGTATTCGCATTGCGATTTCAACTTAGCACTGCTAGTGCATAGCTATATATTCCATATTCGTTAATTCTAGCCTATGTAAGATAGCAGTGCTAAGTTGTAATCGCTAATGCGATTAATATAACTTGAATTAATCGCATTACATTTCCAACGTAATCCTCAAATCCGACAGTACATTTTAGTATATAGAGATTTTCCCATGGAAGGGACGCTCCATGAGCACAAGTCGGCAGAAGCGGCAACGGGCACTGACTGGAGCAGCCAGGAAGCCAGGAATCCTCATGACAGGTAAGAACTACTTTTGGGAAGTGGGAAAGAAAAAAATATAATTAAAAAAAAAAAAAAAAAAAACGAATATTCGAAATAGCGAATTTATAGCGCTATATTCGAAATATTCGCGAATTAGCGAAGTGCCGATATTCGCTAAAAAAATTCGCTTTTCGAATATTCGCGCTCAACACTATTTAACAGGGTAGGCACCCCATTAACAGTTAACTTACACAGTTTATTCACCCAGATATGAGAATCAAGGCCTATTAGATCAGCTTATCTATTTAACAAGGGGGACATCCAGATAACAGTTAAATTACACTACTTATTCACTCCAAATTGAGAATCAAGGCACAATAGATCTGCATAGCTACTAAACAAAGGGGACATCTCAATAACAGTTAAATTAGATAGCTTATTCATCCCAATTTGAAAAGCAAGTAGTAATAGAATTGCAATGCTTATCTATTAAACAAGGTGGAAAATGTTCAATTATATAGCTCTGTGCAGGGACTGTTGCAAACTGAACTGTCTCCTATGGATCCCTTCAGCTTCAGATTACACAGCCTGCACTATCCCTGCACTCTCCCTATGATCCCTACAATATCCCTGCAGTGTCCCTGCAGTCTTTCAATCGAAGCGAAGAGCATCACAGCCAGGGAGAAAAAAAAAAACACCTTCTCCCATTTAGAAACAGGGCAGTCTCCTCCTTCCTGTACCGATGCTACTCATTAGCATACCAGCCGGGAAAACTGCAGGGGGGCACAGTGGGTGAAAGAAGCGGTGCCCAGACAAACTAGTAAGCAATATTACATCCCTGCACTATGATGTACATATCCTGCTAGTCACTTTATAATGTCTGGACCCATGAAAGGTCCTCTTTAAGCTTGCACACCATCAGATTGCTGGGTAGGTAGAGTTGTTTCCTGTCCACACATTCCGCTATCGATGGCTGTCGAAGGAGTGGAATACGAGGAGGAGGGGTAGTTTGAGCGGAAGAAGCAGTAACTGTTGATGACCATAACAAGGACACTGTACTGCATGTGGATGCTGGCTGGCTGTTGCAAAGGAGACAGGTAGAAGAACGACAGCCTTGTTCTGATTGCTGGTGGTAATTTCAATTTTTCCCACTGTCACTGGTGATGCCGCTTCATGTGCTGCAATAGAGCCACTGTAAATATGTTTGTATTTGAACCCCCACACTCATTTTTATCCTGAAGGTCTTACACACAACAGTGCTTTTGTCTTCCGCAACTATGGAGGAAAAACTGCCAGATAGGAGACACTCACACAAAGCTAGAGGCAGCCGAACTTAGACTAGGTTTGGCTTGTTTTGAGATTGCGCCTACAGTAACAGTGGAATCACCACTTACGAAGCTGAGAAGAATGGAAGCGGATCTGTCCCTGGCAGTTTTTCTGGAGGTTTCGGCCATACATTGCCTCTGCTCTTTATTGATACTGCAGTCTCCTTCTCTGATGTCAACTCATCCTTACCACTTCAATTCAGCTCTGAGGTCCTGTCTAACACATGTAACACACAATCGTCATCATAGTCCTCACCCTCAGTGGCACTTTTATAAAACTGCAATATGTCATCATGGGCCCCTTGGCCCCCTGCTGATTCTCTCTGCATTTGCTAAGTGCAATTGTCATTACAGCTACCATTGCTTCTACTGTTATCACTGTGTCTACAACTGTTAGCACTACTACTAACAATACTACCAACTCAACTATGCATGAGGACTTTTGTATGAATCTCCCCTCATGGCAGTTCAAACCATGACTGTTCTCACTTAAGTAATAAACAGTGACACTATCTTCCATAGCACTTGGGGTTTTGTTTCTTCTTCTTAGGAAAAACTAAGGTGTCTTACTAGGAGGGGCAGTGAAGACAAAGGTGATGTAACTTAAATGATTCTCTGGCGCCAGAAGGAGGACAAGGAGCAAGAGAAATGCCAGACCTCTGGCTACAAGGCAAGTTGTCAGACTCAGAGGTGACATCAACATCATCCAGCTGTACCTGAGAGGAGGAGTGAGCCATCCAGTCCACTATATTATCCTCTTTGTCCTCAATAATAATCTGGCACCTATTGGTAGTCAGTGAGAATTATGGCCTGCTGCTACTATTACAACTGTTTGCACCTCCATTCTGACTCTCTGATAAGGAGGAATGTTTTTTTCCCTCCAATCTCCCATTTTCCAAGCATTTAATTGTAAGCAAGGCCTATTAGATCAGCTTATCTATTTAACAAGGGGACATCCAGATAACAGTTAAATTACACTACTTATTCACTCCAAATTGAGAATCAAGGCACAATAGATCTGCATAGCTACTAAACAAAGGGACATCTCAATAACAGTTAAATTAGATAGCTTATTCATCCCAATTTGAAAAGCAAGTAGTAATAGAATTGCAATGCTTATCTATTAAACAAGGTGGAAAATGTTCAATTATATAGCTCTGTGCAGGGACTGTTGCAAACTGAACTGTCTCCTATGGATCCCTTCAGCTTCAGATTACACAGCCTGCACTATCCCTGCACTCTCCCTATGATCCCTACAATATCCCTGCAGTGTCCCTGCAGTCTTTCAATCGAGCGAAGAGCATCACAGCCAGGAGAAAAAAAACACCTTCTCCCATTTAGAAACAGGGCAGTCTCCTCCTTCCTGTACCGATGCTACTCATTAGCATACCAGCCGGAAAACTGCAGGGGGCACAGTGGGTGAAAGAAGCGGTGCCCAGACAAACTAGTAAGCAATATTACATCCCTGCACTATGATGTACATATCCTGCTAGTCACTTTATAATGTCTGGACCCATGAAAGGTCCTCTTTAAGCTTGCACACCATCAGATTGCTGGGTAGGTAGAGTTGTTTCCTGTCCACACATTCCGCTATCGATGGCTGTCGAAGGAGTGGAATACGAGGAGGAGGGGTAGTTTGAGCGGAAGAAGCAGTAACTGTTGATGACCATAACAAGGACACTGTACTGCATGTGGATGCTGGCTGGCTGTTGCAAAGGAGACAGGTAGAAGAACGACAGCCTTGTTCTGATTGCTGGTGGTAATTTCAATTTTTCCCACTGTCACTGGTGATGCCGCTTCATGTGCTGCAATAGAGCCACTGTAAATATGTTTGTATTTGAACCCCCACACTCATTTTTATCCTGAAGGTCTTACACACAACAGTGCTTTTGTCTTCCGCAACTATGGAGGAAAAACTGCCAGATAGGAGACACTCACACAAAGCTAGAGGCAGCCGAACTTAGACTAGGTTTGGCTTGTTTTGAGATTGCGCCTACAGTAACAGTGGAATCACCACTTACGAAGCTGAGAAGAATGGAGCGGATCTGTCCCTGGCAGTTTTTCTGGAGGTTTCGGCCATACATTGCCTCTGCTCTTTATTGATACTGCAGTCTCCTTCTCTGATGTCAACTCATCCTTACCACTTCAATTCAGCTCTGAGGTCCTGTCTAACACATGTAACACACAATCGTCATCATAGTCCTCACCCTCAGTGGCACTTTTATAAAACTGCAATATGTCATCATGGGCCCCTTGGCCCCCTGCTGATTCTCTCTGCATTTGCTAAGTGCAATTGTCATTACAGCTACCATTGCTTCTACTGTTATCACTGTGTCTACAACTGTTAGCACTACTACTAACAATACTACCAACTCAACTATGCATGAGGACTTTTGTATGAATCTCCCCTCATGGCAGTTCAAACCATGACTGTTCTCACTTAAGTAATAAACAGTGACACTATCTTCCATAGCACTTGGGGTTTTGTTTCTTCTTCTTAGGAAAAACTAAGGTGTCTTACTAGGAGGGGGCAGTGAAGACAAAGGTGATGTAACTTAAATGATTCTCTGGCGCCAGAAGGAGGACAAGGAGCAAGAGAAATGCCAGACCTCTGGCTACAAGGCAAGTTGTCAGACTCAGAGGTGACATCAACATCATCCAGCTGTACCTGAGAGGAGGAGTGAGCCATCCAGTCCACTATATTATCCTCTTTGTCCTCAATAATAATCTGGCACCTATTGGTAGTCAGTGAGAATTATGGCCTGCTGCTACTATTACAACTGTTTGCACCTCCATTCTGACTCTCTGATAAGGAGGAATGTTTTTTTTCCCTCCAATCTCCCATTTTCCAAGCATTTAATTGTAAGTCCTATAAATGAAACGTCTCAGGTTTGGTACACAGATTATCAAACTGTAGCAAAATTGTGTTTTTTCTGTCATTTAGAGACAGAGGCGCAATTAAATCTTTTTCCCTTTCTAAAAACATGCTGCACACTGGTATTTACAATTTAAAAAGGTAATAATATGTGTGTATTTAAACTGCTATATTAATGTAGTTATTGTAGTACAATGCTTTCACTAAAACTGCACGATATCTTGACGTAATACTAAGTGTTGAATGAAACTTTTATGTTGTTCCAGTACAATGCATTCACAAAAACTTACAGTACACTGCATAAAGCATTGAGTGAAACTGCTATATTAATATAGTTTTTGCAGTTCAATGTGTTCACTGAAACTGTATCTTGACATAATACAAAGTATTGACTGAAACTGCTATATTGCACTACAATGCATTCACTAAAACTGCACAGTATCTTGACGCAATATACAAAGCATTGAATGAAAGTGCTATATTAATGCGGTTTTTGCAATACAATGTGTTCACTAAAACTGCATGATATGTTTATGTAAAACAATATGTTGAATGAAAATGCTATATTAAAGGGAACCTGTAAACACATTCCTTTAAATTAAACCTGCCTTTTGTGCACATTCATTTGTCGGAATATTTCAGTGCTCTTGGTCTCAGCTTCATATGTCCCCCCGTCAAAAACTTACCTGTCCGAGCTCCAGTGGCAAGATCCTTAGCCTCGGCTCGGCGGCACTGGAGAGATACGCTGCTGAGCCACGCCCCTGGTGATGTGACAGCATCCTTAGCAACAGTGCAGTGGGTGTGTGCTGAAGAAGACTAGCAGTGGGTTGATTGCTTAGCTGCTCTATTCATGTGTGCTAGTGTAGTGTTTCTGAATAATGAAGCGCCTATCAGGTGCTGATCAAGGGACTCAGTGCTCTAGTTAAACCCCTTCCTGGCCAAACACCAGTGTAAGTGATAGTCTTGTTTGGGCTCACTGGACTAGGTTCTTGGTTTTTGTTCCTAAAAGATCAAAGAAGGGGAAGTAACATAATAAAACGTAACTTTTAATATTGCTGGATAAAAAGTCCGTAAATAAGGGAAGTAAAACCCTTACAAACGTAGACACACAGACAAAAACAGAACCTCAGACTTGTGCTCTGCAGTGGTCATACAGGATCACTCTGGATTAGGTCCAAGCGACAGAATTCTATAGACTCGTATTGAGTCTGACAAAATGCCTTTGCAGGAGGCATATGGCAGGTGCACCAAAGGATGGGCACAAAATGTAAATGTGTTCCACCACAAGGCACCAATCTGGCAGCACCGAATGTCACGCGCTGAGTACATTTGAAGAGGG
Source organism: Bufotes viridis (assembly GCA_033119425.1). Taxonomy (NCBI): domain Eukaryota; kingdom Metazoa; phylum Chordata; class Amphibia; order Anura; family Bufonidae; genus Bufotes; species Bufotes viridis. The sequence goes on along the minus strand of CM065591.1, from coordinate 244,568,548 downwards.
GAATTCTGGCCTATGCACATGCGCAGGAGACACCGCAGACTCACATGACCGACCGAGGTCACATGGTACGTCGTGAAGCAATACCGCACATGCGCACATAAGCGCAGAGTAACACAACATTCTCTTTGGAGGATACGTTTGTCCCAATCCCACCCCGCTGCGGTTTCTTGACATGCTCGATACCCATGAATGTAATAGCTGAGATCCTGCTGCCATGAGCAATCTGAAAATGTCTCACAACAGGGGTATGCCTGTCATTACGTATGTCACCGATGTATTCGTCCATACGCCTGGGCAGTACCCTGCGGGTCTTCCCCACATAACGCTTGCCACACTCACAGGTGAAAAGGTAACTTACCCCCGCAGTGCCGCAATTAATAAAATCGCATATATAGTGGGTATTACTCACAGAATCCAGTGTAAGGGGTTTTTATTGGACTAAATACCCACAAAAACTGCAGTGGCCGCATCTAGAGCAACCTGTAACCGGTCTATCTAACCACGTCCGTTGTCTCTCCGGGGGGCTGTAGTGACTATGTACAAGCTGGTCTCTGAGGTTGGCGCTTCTCCTGAATGTCACTGAGGGGTGGGGGCTAAGTACGTCGGCCAGAAACGGGTCCATCAATAGAGTTTCCCAATTATGGCCTAGGATGTCCCTTATTTTGGACGCTGCTGAGTAAAAGGTACCTATGACTCGTATAGTCTTTTGTGAATCGTTCTCCGGACACATGGTCAAGTGTATAAGTGTGGTACATGTCTGCCCCCGGGCCTTTTGATAAGCCAGTCTCAGTATTTTGTCAGGGTAGCCCCGTTCACGAAACCATCTTCTTAGTTCATCGGCCTGCCGCTTAAACGCCCCCTGTTCTGAGCAATTAGGTCTCAGTAAGATATTGTCGAATGGGTATTCCCCGTTTAAGTGGGTTAGGGTGACAACTATCCCACCTCAGTAGGGAGTTCCTCGCCGTCGGTTTCCGAAAAATTGTAGTCTGTAGGCCCCCACTACCATCCCTGGATATAGAAATATCCAGGAAGGAAAGATGGTCCCTCTCAATTGTGGAGTTAATCGATGTGTTCGTCCATATGCCTGTGCAGTTCCCTGCAGGTCTTCCCCACATAACGCTTGCCACACTCACAGGTGAGAAAATAAATTACCCCCGCGGTGCTGCAGTTAATAAAATCACGGATATAGTAGGTATTACCCACATAATCCAGTTTAAGGGATTTTCCTTTGACTAAATACCCACCTAAATACCTCGGATCTCAGATATTATATTTATGAGCATCGAGCATGTCAAAAAACCGCAGCGGGGTGGGGATTGGGATAAACGTATCCTCCAAAGAGAATGTTGGTGGATTTTCAAACTTAACACCTCCAATCCCCACGGCCTGAACAAACAACTACAGTTTGGGTGTTTTTTATGATTTCTGATAATTGCATATGTCAATATTTCCTTATCTCTCTGGCTAGTAGATAGCGTTCTTCTACCCTCTGTTGCCACAGCTAATGAGTGGTTCCTTTGGTGTTTCCCCCTTCTGGTGGGTGTGTTCACAATCCTGCCCGTAATGTCCCTTTTTCTGTGTCTTTTACTGGGGGGTATCTGTTTACTGATCTCACTATAATGCTTAATAGTGGAGGCGTAGTAGCTGGACGTGTAGGTCTTTCCAACCCACAGCTCCACCCCCTCGATTTGCATGAACGCACCCAGGGGAAGCTAACATTTGCCTCATGCCTCGTTCCTTATATGAAAAGCCGCTATGATACAGCTTGCCACTGATTGTCACTGAGGCTACGCAAGGTAGTGGCAGTTCTGGCCCATCACCGGTTGTGTGCCTCTGCACTTATGCGCACATGCGCGGTATTGCTTTACGCCGTACCATGAGACCTCGGCCATTCACATGAGTCGACGGCGTCTCATGCGGACGCGCATAGGTCGGCTTCCCCTCTTCAAATGTAGTCAGCGTGCGCCATTCGGTGCTGCCAGATCGGTGCCTTGTGGTGGGACACATTTACACTTGGTACACATGCCATACGCCTCCAACAACCCCTGATAGTAAGTACCTTCTCCTTTTTTGTCATCCGGTGCAAGCCATTTAAGATTAGATTTCTGACAGTATTTGTTATTATATGTATTTTTCAGGTTACACTGTGAAGTTACGCCATACGCCTCGCAGTATTTACAGCCAGCTTAGCCTTCAGCTGCGGAGTAACGCCATATGCCCACCAGCAGTTGTAGTAAACCTAGCATTAAGCCCTGTAGCCCCTTATGATTTTTGGGGCCTTTGTATATACATACATATTGATTTTTTGATATGTTAATTTGATGAAACACGTTGGGACACGTGAATATATCATGATTGATTTTAATCTTAATTTTATATACTCAGTTTCTCAGCACCATATCAGGCAGCAAGTTTGAGCCTCCAATTACAACTTTCTGTATGGCTTTTCTAGGGATCCTAGTTGAGGGTAAGGTTCTGGACGGGGCCACCCCTTGCAGGGCACGGACCCTGTGTTAGGCGGTTACTAGGGCTTAATAAGTCAAGTATGGCACAATAGGGATAGATTACCCTCCCTTAGGCTCCCGCACTTTCAAGACGGATGACCCGATGACCTGACAGACGAAATATCCTTCTCTAATATGGACATCAGGCATATAGCTCGCAAGTTTGAAGAGACCTCCTTCTCTACTGGCACTCTGCACGTAGTGAATGACGATGATTCTCTGCCTAAACTGGCAAGATCATTCCTTTTATTTACCAGCAAAGGCATTTTGTCAGACTTAATGCAAGTCTATAGAAGTCTGAGGTCCGGTTTTTGTCTGTGTCTCTGCGTTTGTAAGGGTTTTTCTTCCCTGATTACGGGACTTTATCCAGCAATATTAAAAGTTACAGTTTACTATGTTACTGCCCCTTCTTTGATCTTTTGGTATTTATGTTTTGAGCAGTATCCAGGGAGAGGTGCGAACGCTTCACTCTCTCCTGGAGAGACATTTTTTACCCCTTTTTTTCCTTTATTTCGTTTTTGTTACTGTGTTGATTTGGAATGCTCATGTTTTTTACCTCGGCTCGTCCTTTGACCACTCTTTTTTTCTCGTTTTTGTACTGAGTTGTCCTTTTGGTTTTGACCCTTTTACATGCGACTCTGTCTTTATATAATTTGTTTGTCTTTGCACTTTAGTAGTGTAGGAACTGTCAACCATTTGTGGTCTTGCTACCAAGGGCTTGCACTGCAAGTAAGTAGGGAAAGCGGGCTGGGTTTTAGGGTTAGGGATCACTGTCCATGTCTGTCACTATCTGCAGGTATTACACCCCCAAGCTGGAAAAATAAGAAGGGAGCGGGGAACTTGTGACGTCACTATGTTCCTACAGATGCCTCCGTGGGACAAAAAACCATCCAACGCGTTTCGGGGCCGTCGGGCTCCTTCGTCATCCCTGACGAAGGAGCCCGACGGCCCCAAACGCGTGGATGGTTTTGTCCCACGGAGGCATCTGTAGGAACATAGTGACGTCACAAGTTCCCCGCTCCCTCAGCGGCTCCCGCGTACACACGTCTGCCACCGGCCGGGGCGGCGTGTGCAGCGCTGTGGAAAGAGGATTACCAGCCCAGCAAAGAAGGAGAAAAGAAATAACCAAAGAAGAAGTTTCCCGGACGTACCGACTCTACAAAACAACGAGAAGACTGTATCGAGCTGATCACCCAGAATAAGGTAGGGAAACTCTGCACCTCAAACAGAGGGGAAAGAGTGTAGTTTACCGCAGCCAGCGCAGGGGTATCATTAATAGTTAACATACCTTGTTTTACAAATACGGGTTATTTTCAGGGAACCCGATATACACCCTAGCAGCGGCACCCTGTGAAAAGCAGGGGATAGGAATCACACATATAAAAGTGGCAGCGCAAGTGTATCCATTATAATTGGAAAAATAAGAAGTTTAGGTTTGTGCAAATCATCCCCTGGGTGCAGCAAAGGCTTGCCGTTGGAATTAATTGCTTCTGAGGGTCCACTCACACCTGATCAAAATCTCAAAGCAGCACATTCAACACACACACACAGGAACATGGGAATTAAAAGAGTAGCAATTATACATTTCCCTGTACAAACAAACTGTTATTGACACTCTGAACTGTGCTGAACATCTTCATTATAAATTATATCAAAAGTGAAACTGATTTTTAGAAAATAAATTTGGGCAGATTGTGCAGCATTTGCAGCAAAATGTATACCACTAGTGCTGGAAAAAAATTATGAACCGCTGAAAGGAGTTTTTTAAAAAAAAAACAAGGCTGGCTGTTCATACAAAGGAAAAATGTACAGGATTTTGGTGATTTCAGAATTTGCCATTTATACATGAACTTTCCCCTTGCTGCTACCACCTTCCCTTAATATGAAACATACACACACAGAACTCTGACTACTCTTTTCTATCCCCAATAAATCCTTGACTTTTCTACCAATTAATTCAATACATCCAAGACACGTGCTCTCAGATCGGAAGCTGCACTCAGAATGGTGTCTCTGGCTTGTGATCAAACACAGAGAATAAAGGACCTGCCAAAATCTTGCCCTTATTGGCTCACAGGCTGTCTGTCAGCCTCTGAGCTAATCAGGGCAAGCTCCTTCCTGGGGTTTTGTGATTTTTCCATCTTCATTCTGTCATTTCATTCAGAATCAATTCCCTCATCTCTAATTTTTTAAGTTTCAATTCATTGTCTCCTTTTCTTATATATACATCCCTAATTCAGAATACTTAAAACATCTTTCCAAAGGGTGCATGGCATTATAACAGAAGAATGACAAAACACTGAACAGCCAAGTTAAATAACTTAAAACTGAATAATCACATAATGAATCCCTCTAGGATATTCACTCAATAATGCACCCTGTGTTAATTTAACTATTGGGAAAGTGTTGCTAATGCAATGTTTAATTATGTTAGTGTAGAAAAATTAGAGTGCAGTGATGTCTGTGGGGAAAAAGGTATTTTCAAGGAAAATACATCCCATCATGCTTTAATTAAGACATGGTAATACGTCTAAGTTAAAAAAAAATACTTGAGAGCTTAATTTGCCAGCTGAATGTATGGTTAAATGATAATCTAGAAATCACAGAGCCTTGTTAAGTTAGGGCAGGTTCTCATCAGCGCTAGGAATTCCGTTATAGTGTTCCGTTATAACAGTTCTAACAGAATTTTAGGATGGAATGCAAAACTGGAGAGTTTTTTTTTTTCGTTGTTCATGATGGAAAAAAAGTCCTTTCCACAGGAATTTCTTTCCATCATGAATAATGGAAAAAAAAACTGAACCGTTATATGTGCCCATAGACATGTATTAGGACAGAGCAAAACGGAATGCCTCTTAAAGGTTTCCATTTAGCATTCCGTCCTAAAATTCTGTAATATTCCATTATAATTCTGTTATGATGGAACACTATAATGGAATTCCTAGCACTGGTGAGAACCCACCCTAAGCTTGCTACATAAGCAGTAAGATGGATATACATGTATACAGGACCAAGTCAATGTTAGTGTGGGCTTAAGAGTTTCCTCCCCAATAGAATCTGGCAACAATATAATGTGTAGTAGGACACATCTTATTTCTCTCACTCTCCATACAATCTAGCTTTGGATACATGGCATCATAGTACTGGCAATTATGAATACTGCAGTGCTAACAAAGCAATATCCCAGACTATTGCCCTTGTAATCATGACATAAATAAGAGAACATTTCATTATACAGTAGTGCCCACATGTGGTATTATGTAGGCTCAAATGCTACTCCCAACCAAACAAAGTCTCACGACATTCTAAGGGTCTGGCTGTGTTCTTCTTAAATATTCAGTATGTGGGTCCTAGTTGTCTGTGGTACATGCAGCATTAAGTGTTGATGGTCTACAGAATAGCGATCCCCTGAGCTACCACGTACAGTCAATGTCTAGGTACTGTAGTATATGTTTAATAGTGCAGTCAGTGTATAAGTCTTTAAAGGCAGTAATGTAATCACCATTATGATATCAGTATAAGTGGAGGCCCAAGTGAGATGTTTTCTGACTGGAAATAAAACGGTGGTGATAAAACAATTTTTGGTTTGCTTTGCCATATCTCTTCACAATAGTAAAGTTATTTTGGTGTAATAACTCTCAGACTTCATAGTTTTAGTTTCTGCCACTGGTCTTTAATATGTATTTTCATTACGATAACGTTGAAGACTATAACAGATCCATTACAACACCAAAAAAGAACCGGGTATGGTTTGGTATATTCTCCCCGTGTTTGCATGGGTTTTCTCCAGGTACTCCAGCTTCCTCCCAAACTCCAAAGACATATTGATAAGGACCATAGATTGTGAGCCCCATTGGGGACAGAGTGATGACAATGTCTGTAAAACCCTGTGGAATATGTCAGCGCTAGTGTTGAGTGAGCATGCTCGGCCACACAACAGTTCGGCTCAAGCATCGCTATTCTCGCCACATCGCAGTGTTTGGCCGAATACTGCCTGTACTCGAGCGCGATGCTCGAGTCAGTGTATTTAAGTCTAATTTAGCCTCTGTTTCTAGCAGGATTTGAATTCACAACCTTCTACCTTTGGGTTCACTCAACACTTAGTATGATTTTAAATTTAAACCTGTTACCCCTTTATGTGGGTAACTTGTTAGAATACCAGCCAACAATGCACAAGGAAAATCTACCAAAGCTTGCTTCCTAAGTCCATGTGTAGAACTATGGTCTATTTTTAAATAGAGATGTCCCGAACTATTCGCCGACGAACATAGCTTGTTCGTGTCCGCCGCGGCGGGCGATCATATGCGATTTTTGCGTTCGCCCCTATAGTTTATCATTGAGCAAACTTTGACCCTGTACCTCACAGTCAGCAGACACATTCCAGCCAATCAGCATACCCTCCCTCCCAGACCCTCCCACCTCCTATCTAAACGCAAGGACAGCATCCAGCTTAAATTAATTGTGAAGCTGCAGTGTTAGTAATTTTAAATCGCAATGCGATTAATATAACCTGTATTATTCGCATTGCGATTACAACTTAGATATGAGTTCCTCATGGTTGCATTGCTAGAATATAACGAAGATAACGAAAATAGCACTATATTCTCAATCTTCGTTATATTCTAGCAATACAACAACCATTAGGAACTCAGATCTAAGTTTAATTCGCAATGCGATTAATATAACCTGCATTAATCGCATTGCGAATTCAACTTAGAGCTGAGTTCCTAATGGTTGTGTTGAATTCTCAATCTTCGTTATATTATAATTCTAGCAATACAACCATTAGGAACTCAGCTCTAAGTTGTAATTGCAATGCGAATAATACTTACAATTATTAATCGCTTTGCGAATCCATTTGATGCCTCTATTTGATTGTATATGACGGTTGACTGTGACTACCACCAATGTTCTGCTGCCTCCGAGGCAAGATATCTGAAACCCCCAGGGGCCATTTGGGGGATTTTGATAGAAAACTCATCAAAAACGCATCTGCGTTTTTATAATTTTTTTATTTTTTATTTTATTTTTTTGTGTATTTTGCCACATTTGGTTGCATATTTACATTTGGTATAGGCAAATATGGTAGTCTAGATCATGTGTCTATACCAAAACCTAGGATCATTGTTTGACAGCATATTTTCTAAGCCATATAGCTTAATTATAGATTTGGGCAGAGTAATTATCTAGACTACCATATTTGCCATGGGATCCCCCTCCGACATGCCACAGTCCAGGTGTTAGTTAGAAAATAACACAGTAATCACAGAATATGACCTAGTATTAAACTATGCACTAATCTGTATCTTACACTTTACTGTACTCTTGCATATCACGCTCCACTCAGTAAACCTCGCTGCACTTGACAAACCTCGCTTGTAGCCTCTGTGGTTTGAAGCTCAGACTGTACTTTTATGTGTTGGCGGTTAGTTTTCTTATGTGTTTTGGTGCAGCTGTTTGTCAAGTACTTGACTTCAATAAAAGATTAATTTTTACATTTTCTGTGTTCTTCACCTAACAAATATTCTTACGAAGAACATTTAATAAAGGCTATGGCCATTCACCTTTTAATTTATGACTTTTAGTTAGACAGGTGGTAGACAATCCCAGATTTGCCCTCGCAGAGTCATGGAAATGTGGAAGCCACTGCTATACCTATAGTAGAATTTATACTTATTATTTTGCATTAGCGTGTGTACCAGTTCAAACATTGTGGAGTAACTTCACAGTTTCTTATCAGGGCCACATTTTATTTATTTATTATACTCACATATATAGCGCTGACTAGTGTTGATCAAGCACCAAAGTGCTTGTGTGCTCTGGTGCTCGAGTAGAACACTTTGCTATGCTCAGGTGCTCTACAGAGCACCCGAGCACAATGGAAGTCAATGGGACAACCCAAGCATTAATCCAGGCATCCCCTGCTCTGAAGAGGGGAGTTGGTCGGGACTCTAGTTCGGCTTAGGAGTCCCTGCTCTGACTCCATATATAGCTATGTCCATATATAGAGTCAGTGCTTGGAGACACCCAATGTATTTAAATCTAATTTAGTCTCTATTTCTGAAATTTTTTTGACGGGATTTGAAATCACAACCTTCTACATTACATACAAGAACCTTAACCACTATACTTTAGAGCTGCATGGCCAGTAAATTAAAAGAAAAAAAATATAAGACTTCAGTTGTATAGTAACATAGTATATAAGGCCGAAAAAATACATTTATCCATCCTAGAGTTGAGAGAATACCAAAGTTCAGGTTCGCCGAGTTCGGCCGGACTTCGTAGCAAAGTTCGAGTTCGGGACCCGAACTTGACCCGCAACCCCATTGAAGTAAATGGGGACCCGAACTTTGGGATACTAATAAGGCTCTAAAAGTCATGGAAAGGGCCAGAGGGTTGCAAAAGGCATCAACAAGAGGGTAAGAGCATGACAAGTGCCCTGCAAACTAATGTGGATAGGAAAATGACTTAAAATAAAATAAATTAAACATAATAATCTTAAACTAGGAGGAGGAGGTCCATATGGAGTAGGCGGTTGAGGAGGCGGTGGACATGGCGGTGTAGGTGGAAGCAGTGATGGAGGAAGTAGTCACCAATAACAATGTTTTTTGTTTTTAACTTTTACATTTTTTTATCTGGGTAGACCTGAAAACATTGGGAAATATAGAAAAGAAAAGAAATAGAAAGTGTGCTGGAGTATAACAAAGGCTGGGTGAGGCCGGTATACATGTCTATTCTGCACAAGGTACGGACGAGTCCTGTTGGATCCATTACTGGTTCATTTTAAAGAACAAGAGCTTGTCCACATTGGCTGTGGACAGGCAGCTGCGCTTGTCTGTGATAACGCCCCCTGCCGTGCAGGCCAGCACTTCCAAGGTGTAAAGGGCAGGCCATGTGCCCAATTTGGAGACCCAGAAGTTGAATGACGCAGACCCATCAGTCAGTACATGTAGGCGTGTGCACACATACTGTTCCACCATGTTGCTGAAATGCTGTCTCCTGCTAAGACAGCATCAGCTGGTGAAAAAAGGGGTACAGATCACCCAACAATCTAAACGCCGCCGAATTTACTGAATATATTTCCCAGTCAGGTATGCAGTGCATGGGTAGTTTGAAAGAAAAAAGGGGTATAGATCACTCAATAATCTAAACACCGCCGAATTTGTAGAATATATTTTTCAGTCAGGTATGCAGTGCAGGGGTAGTTTGAAAGAAAAAGGCGGTATAGATCACCCAACAATCTAAACGCTGCCAAATTTACTGAATATATTTCCCAGTCAGGAATGCAGGGCAGAAATAGTTTGAAAGAAAAAAGGGGTCAAGGGTCCCCGTCATCCAGCATCTTTTCGCTCCACTGAAGGATTATTTTTAAAGTGTGTCAAAGCCACATGGGGCCCCTATGCTGCAGATTTATCATGGGGACATCATGGAGATTTTACAGCATATAACTACAGCACCCAACAATGTAAACGGTACAGATCACCCAGCAATCTAAATGCTGTCGACTTCATAGAATATATTTCCCAGTCATATATGCAGTGCAGGGGAAGTTTGAAAGAATAAAGGGGTATAGATCACCCAACAATCTAAACACCGCCGAATTTATAGAATATATTTACCATTCAGGTATGCAGTGCAGGGGGAGTTTGAACGAAAAAGGGGGTATAGATCACCCAACAATATGAACGCCGCCAAATTTACAGAATATATTTCCCAGCTCACCAAAAATACCATACACACATGGAGGCCATCTTGGTTTGGTCTAAGTACATCCTTAATGGTGCTGAACCCACACAGGTGATCGGAAGTCTAGGTCCTATCAGCTCACTCTGACATCATCACTGGGAAGGTATATATAAGGCTATTAGGTGCAAGGGAGGGACACACGAAACGCGTGTCAGGTTGGTACAATCATTCCCCCACTACCCTTGGTTAGTATATGCTTGTTTCATTTGCATCATGTACCATAGTTTTTTTTTGCCATTTAGGATTTTGCACGCAATACTAACTGTTTGTGCACTATCTACATGCATTTGGGGTATGCCTGTCGGTGACTCCATGGTATGTGAACATCTTGATATATGCTCATGGGTATGTTAACATGATGTAGCGTGAGGTCAGTTATTATATAAGCTTTCTATATTTGTATGTGTAATTCACACAATAACTAGATGGAGATTGGGGCTTATGATTTATTTTGCTGGTTATGCTCTACTTATCTTTGGTGGTAACATAGTAACATAGTACACAAGGCCGAAAAAAGACATCTGTCCATCCAGTTCGGCCTGCCATCCTGCTAGTTGATCCAGAGGAAAGAAGTACTCCCTGGATCAACGACCCATCTCTAGTAGCTATAACCTGTAATATTATTACACTCCAGAAATACATCCAGTCCCCTCTTGAATTCCTTTATTGTACTCACCATCACCACCTCCTCAGGCAGAGAGTTCCATAGTCTCACTGCTCTTACCGTAAAGAATCCTCTTCTATGTTTGTGTACAAACCTTCTTTCCTCCAGACGCAGAGGATGTCCCCTCGTCACAGTGACAGTCCTGGGGATAAATAGATGATGGGAGAGCTCTCTGTACTGACCCCTGATATATTTATACATAGTTATTAGATCTCCCCTCAGTCGTCTTTTTTCTAAAGTGAATAACCCTAATTTTGATAACCTTTCAGGGTACTGTACTTACCCCATTCCAGTTATTACTTTAGTTGCCCTCCTCTGAACCCTCTCCAGCTCTGCTATGTCCGCCTTGTTCAAAGGAGCCCAGAACTGTACACAGTGCTCCATGTGTGGTCTGACTAGCGATTTGTAAAGTGGTAGGACTATGTTCTCATCATGGGCATCTATGCCCCTTTTGATGCAATCCATTATCTTATTGGCCTTGGCGGCAGCTGCCTGACACTGGTTTTTGCAGCTTAGTTTGCAGTTTATTAAAATTCCTAGATCCTTTTCCATGTCAGTGTTACCGAGTGTTTTACCATTTAGTATGTACGGGTGACTTGCATTATTCCTTCCCATGTGCATAACTTTACATTTGTCAGTGTTAAACCTCATCTGCCATTTCTCTGCCCAAGCCTCCAATCTATCCAGATCCCTCTGTAGCAGTATATTGTCCTCTTCAGTATTAATTACTTTGCACAGTTTAGTGTTATCTGCAAAAATTTATATTTTACTATGCAAGCCTTCTACAAGATCATTAATAAATATATTGAAAAGAATAGGGCCCAGTACTGACCCCTGAGGTGCCCCACAATTGACAGTTGCCCAATCTGAGTGTGTACCGTTAATAACCACCCTCTGTTTTCTGTCACTCAGCCAGTTACTTACCCACTTACAGACATTTTTTTCCAGTCCGAGCATCCTCATTTTATATGCTAACCTTTATTGTGGTACAGTGTCAAATGCTTTGGAGAAGTCCAGATATACGACATCCATTGATTCGCCGCTGTCAAGTCTAGAACTTACCTCCTCATAGAAACTGATTAAATTCTTTTGGCATGACCGATCCCTCATGAAGCCATGCTGATATGGCGTTATTTGCTTATTTCCATTGAGATCCTCTAAGATTGCATCTCTCAGAAGACCTTCAAACAGTTTCCCCACAACAGATGTTAAACTTACCGGCCTATAGTTTCCGGGCTCTGTTTTTGGAACCTTTTTGAATATTGGCACCACATTTGCTATGCGCCAATCCTGTGGGACATTCCCTGTCCGTATAGAGTCTGCAAATATCAGAAATAAGGGTCTGGCTAAGACATTACTTAATTCCCTTAGGATACGGGGGTGTATGCCATCCGGTCCTGGCGATTTGTCTATTTTAATCTTTTTAAGTCGCTGTTGTACTTCTTCTTGGGTCAAACAGGACACTTTTAATGGGGGATTTATTTTTACATTCAGCATTTCATCTGACAGTTTATTTTTCTCAGTGAAAAAAATATTTAACAGCTTTGTTTTCTCCTCATCACTCTCTGCAACTCCCCCTTCATTTCTCTTTAAAAGGCCGACACCTTCAGATTTATACTTTTTAACATTTATATAATTGAAGAAAATTTTAGGGTTAGTTTTACTCTCTTTGGCAATTAATCTCTCGGTCTCTAGTTTGGCCACTTTTATTTGTTTTTTACATGTTCTATTTTTTTTCTTATAGTTTTTCAGTGCTTCCTCGTGACCCTCCTGTTTTAGTGATTTATATGCTTTCTTTTTGTCATTTATTGCTTTCTTTACATTTCTATTTATCCACATTGGTTTCTTTTTGTTCCTTAACCATTCCCATACGGTATGTACCTCTCACAATGAGAATTTAGGATTTTTTTTAAAGATCTCCCATTTTGTGGCTGTATTTGTGTTTTTGAGGACTTTGTCCCAGTTAGTTAGGCCCATGGCCTCGCTTAGTTGGCTAAATTTAGCTTTTTTGAAGTTTGGTATTTTTGTTCCTCCCTGTAGAAATGCTCTTTTGAAGGATAATTGGAAGGTTATTACTTTATGGTCACTATTTCCCAGGTGTCCCCCAACCTGCACATCTGTTGTTCTATCAGGTCTATTGGTTAATACTAAGTCCAGTAAGGCTGTCCCTCTAGTCGGGTCCTGAACCAGTTGGGAAAGGTAATTGTCTTTGGTTATTGCCAAGAACCTGTTTCCCTTTATGGGATGTACAGCTTTCAGTTTCCCAGTCTATATCTGTGTAGTTGAAGTCCCCCATAATAACAACTTCATTATGATTTGCAGCCTTATCTATCTTATTTAGTAATACATTTTCTGTAGACTCTGGTATATTAGGTGGTTTATAGTAAACTCCTATTAGTAATTTATTATTGTTTTTGGCTCCATGTATCTCTACCCACAGTGACTCCACATGTTCATGTCCCTCAGAGATGTATTCTTGAATTACGGGATTTAGACACGACTTTACACAGAGACAGACCCCCCCCCCCTCTCCGGTTTCGACGATCCTTTCTAAACAGACTGTAACCCTGTACATTAACTGCCCAGTCATAGCTGTCATCCAGCCATGTCTCAGTTATTCCCACTATGTCATAGTCCTCCTCACACATCAGTAATTCCAGTTCCCTAGTTTTGTTAGTCAGACTTCTGGCATTAGTGTACATACAATTAAGAGTTTTTTGTATATTTTTAACCCTACACCTTTCCTTGTGAACTGTTTTAGTCCCTCCTTCCATTCCTCCCCCAGTCCTACTACCTTGCCCCCAGTATCTATCTGCACTATCTTCCCCCCTATAACGTAAGTACCCTCCCCCCAGTCCCTAGTTTAAACACTCCTCCAACCTTCTCGCCATCTTTCTCCCCAACACAGCTGCCCCTTCCCCGTTGAGGTGCAGCCCGTCCCTACGATAGAGCCTGTAGCCAACAGAGAAGTCGGCCCAGTTCTCCAGGAACCCAAACCCCTCCTTCCTACACCAGTTCATGAGCCACTTGTTAACCTCCCTAATCTCCCACTGCCTTTCTTGTGTGGCTCTTGGTACAGGCAGTATCTCGGAAAATACTACCTTTGAGGTCCTTGCCCTAAGCTTTTGACCTAAATCCCTGAAATCATTTTTAAGGACGCTCCACCTACCCCTCACTTTGTCATTGGTTTCGATTGGTTATGATTTATTTTGCTGGTTATGCTCTACTTATCTTTGGAGGTGATGTTGGGGGTATGGTGGTTTTAGACTTGTCGCAGTACTATCCTGCACTGCTACCACTGTATGTATTTTTGCTCTATCATGTATTGTTTTTAAACAATAAATATTCAATTTATATTATATGTGTGTATGGTATATTTTGGTGAGCCGTTCAGTGACACACAAATTAGACTATTGGTACTTGTTATCGGTTGTTTAGAACATATTTCCCAGTCAGGTATACAGGGCAGGGGTAGTTTGAAAGAAAAAAAGGGTAATGGAGTGTCCCCATCATCCGGCATCTATTTTCCCCACTGAAGGATTATTTTGAAAGTGTGTAGAAGTCACACGGGGCCCCCACGCTGCAGTTTATCATGAAGACATCATGGAGATTTTACAGCATATAACTACAGCACCCAACAATGTAAACGCTGCCGAATTTACAGAATATGTTTCCCAGTCAGGTATGCAGGGCAGTGGTAGATTGAATAAAAAAAGGGGTATAGATCACCCAACAATGTAAACGCCACCGAATTTGCAGAATATATTTCCCAGTCAGGTATGCAGTTCAGCAGGAACACACCCTTCAAGCCACTAAGCTGGATTTACTGATTAAATTTCACCCTCAGAAATGCAGTGCAGGCCGCAAATGTATTTTATGGCAAAAAAAAAAAGTGTTTTTTTTTCACCAACAATGTCACAGTTGTATTCACTGGTTATATTTCACTGTCAGAAATACAGTGCAGGCCGCAAATGTACTTTATGGCTAAAAATAAGTGTTGCACGGGTAGTTTGAAAGAAAAAGGGGGTATAGATCACCCAACAATGTAAACAATATATATATTTCCCAGTCAGGTATGCAGTTCAGCTGGAACACACCCTCCAAGCCACTTGTGAATGACTAGTCTGATAACCGTGGAAATGTCCACCCACAATCTAAGAGCTGGATTTACTGATTAAATTTCCCCCTCAGAAATGCAGTGCTCGCCGCAAATTTACTTTATGGCAAAAAAAATAAGTTTTTTTTTTTTTTACCAACAATGTCACAGTTGTATTTTCTGGTTATATTTCACTGTCAGAAATACAGTGCAGGCTGCAAATGTACTATCTAGCGCAAAAAGTGTGCTTTTTTCAAATAACAATGTACCTGCAGTATTTCACCCTCAGAAATGCAGTGCAGGCCACAAATGTATTTTATGGCAAAAAAAATAAGTGTTTTTTTTTCACCAACAATGTCACAGTTGTATTCACTGGTTATATTTCACTGTCAGAAATACAGTGCAGGCCGCAAATGTACTTTCTGGCTAAAAATAAGTGTTGCACGGGTAGTTTGAAAGAAAAAGGGGGTATAGTTCACCCAACAATGTAAACAATATATATATTTCCCAGTCAGGTATGCAGTTCAGCTGGAACACACCCTCCAAGCCACTTGTGAATGACTGGTCTGATAACCGTGGAAATGTCCACCCACAATCTAAGAGCTGGATTTACTGATTAAATTTCCCCCTCAGAAATGCAGTGCACGCCGCAAATTTACTTTATGGCAAAAAAAATAAGTGTTTTTTTTTACCAACAATGTCACAGTTGTATTGACTGGTTATATTTCACTGTCAGAAATACAGTGTAGGCTGCAAATGTTCTATCTAGCGCAAAAAGTGTGCTTTTTTCAAATAACAATGTACCTGCAGTATTTAACGGTTTTATTGGATTGTGAGAAATGCAGCGCAGCCCGCAAATGTACTATCTAGCACAAAAAGTGTGTTTTTTTCTACCAACAATGTAAATGCAGTATTTAACGGTTTTATTGGACTGTCAGAAATGCAGCGCAGGCCGCAAATGTATTATCTAGTGAAAAAAGTGTGCTTTTTTCAAACAACAATGTACCTGGAGTATATACCGGTTTTATTGTACTGTCAGAAATGCAGTGCAGGCCACAAATGTACTATCTAGCAGAAAAGTGCTTTTCTAAACCAAAAATGTAAATGCAGTATTTAACGGTTTTATTGGACTGTCAGAAATGCAGTACAGGCTGCAAATGTATTATCTAGCACAAAAAGTGTGCTTTTTTAACCAAAAATGTAAATGCAGTATTTACTGGTTTTATTGGACTGTCATAAATGCAGCGCAGGCCAAAAAATCTACTTTCTAGCACACAAAAAATGGGAATTTGTCAACCGACAATGTAACAACAGTGCCGGTGTCAGAAAGAGAAAAAAACGCTTTAGGTCACACAAATATGTCGCAGACTAATGAAATTTAATTATTTTCACTGCCATGTATTCACTTCAGGCCTCAGGGGTACTTGACTGCCAAAAAAAGGAAATTTGTCCCCCTAGAATCTAACAGATGGATTTAATGAATAGATTTTCCCTGTCAGATATTCAGAAAAGGGGTATTTCACAGAAAAAAGTGTGAATATCCCTACTGCACTACACTTACACAAAATAGCCGCCGACACCCACCTTACTAACAGAAGGATAAGACTTATTTTTCTATGTCATTGGGCTCATGGGTAAAAAAATGTAGCATAGCACCCACAAAAATAATCGCTGTAGTTTGCAGATTTAACACCAAGTACATCAGACCACAATTGTTTACTAATCTCTCCCTCACAGCAGCAGCATCCTCTCCCTACACTAGTAAGAGCTGACATGACGTGCGGCGCTACATGACTCCAGCTTATATAGAGGATGGGTCACATGCTGCATATGCTTCCCTGCAGCCTTTCAACAAGCGGCATTAAATCACCAAACTCGAACCCGAACTTTTACGGAAATGTTCAGGTCCGGGTACCAAAAACCCTAAAGTTCAACCCTAGTCCATCCACTTCGGCCTGTTATTCAGCAAGTTAATCCAGAGGAAGGCAAAAAAAAAAAGCCCTGTGAGGTAAAAGCCAATTTTCCCCACTTAAGGGGAAAAAAATTCCTTCCCGACTCCAATCAGGCAATCAGAATAACTCCCTGGATCAACAACCCATCTCTAGTAGCTATATCTTGTAATATTATTACAATCCAGAACTACATCCAGGCCCCTCTTGAACTCTTTAAGGGAACTCACCATCACCACCTCCTCAGGCAGAGAGTTCCATGGTCTCATTGCACTTACCGTAAAGAATCCTCTTCTATGTTTGTGTACAAACCTTCTTTTCTCCAGACACAGAGGATGTCCCCTTATCACAGTCACAGTCCTGGGGACAAATATATGATGGGAGAGATCTCTATACTGACCCCTGATATATTTATACATAGTTATTAGATCTCCCCTCAGTCGTCTTTTTTCTGAAGTGAATAACCCTAATTTTGATAATGTTTCAGGGTATTATAGATCCCTCATTCCAGTTATTACTTTAGTTTCCCTCCTCTGAACCCTCTCCAGCTCTGCTATGTCTGCCTTGTTCACAAGTGGTAAAGTGGTAGGACTATGTTCTCATCACAGGCATCTATGCCCCTTTTGATGCAAACCATTATCTGATTGGCCTTGGCAGCAGCTACCCTACACTGGTTTTTACGGCTTAGTTTGCTGTTCACTAAAATTCTTAGGTCCTTGTCCTTGTCAGTGTTACCCAGTGTTTTACCATTTAGTATGTACGGGTGACTTGTATTATTCCTTCCCATGTGCATAACCTTACATTTGTCAGTGTTAAACCTCATTTAACACTTCTCTGCCCAAGTCTCTAATCTATCCAGATCCCTCTGTAGCAGAATACTGTCCTCTTCCGTGCTAATTACTTTACACAGTTTAGTGTCATCTGCAAAAATGTATATTTTATTGTGCAAGCCTGCTACAAGATCATTAATAAATATATTGAAGAAGATAGGGCCAGTACTGACCCCTGAGGTACTCCACTAGTGACAGTGACCCAATCTGAGTGTGTACCATTAATAACCACCCTCTGTTTTCTATTACTGAGCCAGTTACTTACCCACATGCAGACATTTTCTGTGTTACAGTTTCAAATGCTTTGGAGAAGTCCAGATATACAACATCCATTAATTCACCGCTGTCAAGTCTAGAACTTACCTCCTCATAGAAACTGATGAAATTAGTTTCACATGACCGATCCCTCATGAAGCCATGCTGATATGGCGTTATTTGCTTATTTTCATTACGGTGCTCTAAGTTAGCATCTCTTAGAAAACCTTCAAACAGTTTATCCATAACGGATGTTAAACTTACTGGCCTATAGTTTCAGGGCTCTAATTTTAGACCCTTTTTTAATATTGGCACCAAATTTGCTATGCGCCAATCCTGTGGAAAACTCCATGTCAGTATAGAGTCCTTAAATATCAGAAATAAGGGTCTGGCTATCACATTACTTAATTCCCTTAGGGTACGGCGGTGTATGCCATCTGGTCCTGACGATTTGTCTATTTTAATCTTTTTAAGACAATGCTGTACTTCTTCCTGGGTCAGACAGGGCACTTTTAAAGGGGAATTTACTTTTATATTTTGCATTTCATCTGACAGTTTATTTTCTTCAGTGAATACAGTGGAGAAAAAAATATTTAATAGCTTTGCCTTCTCCTCATCGCTCTCTGCACCCCCCCCCCCTTATCACTCTGTAGAAGGCCGACACCTTCAGATTTATACTGTTTACCATTTATATAATTGAAGAACATTTTAGGGATAGTTTTGCTCTCTTTGGCAATTAATCTCTCGATCTCTAGTTTGGCCGCTTTTATTTATTTTTTACATATTCTGTTTTTTTCCTTACAGTTTTTCATTGCTTCCTCGCTACCCTCCTGTTTTAGTGATATACATACTTTCTTTTCTGGTGTTGTAATGGATCTGTTATAGTCTTCAAAGTTATCGTAATGAAAAGATATATTAAAGACCAGTGGAAGAATCTAAAACTATGAAGTCTGAGAGTTATTACACCAAAATAACTTTACTATTGTGAAGAGATATGGCAAAGCAAACCAAAAATTGTTTTATCACCACCGTTTTATTTCCAGACAGAAAACATCGGACTTTAGGGTTTTTTGTGTGGGTGCAATGCAACATTTTTGTACCTTGCCCTGAGCCCAGTGACTCAGAAAAATAGGTTTTAATCTGTCTGTTAGGTGGGTGTCGGTATCCATTTTGTGCAACTGCAGCGCACTTGCACCTGCATATGTGCCAGGGACAATAATTTAATCTTGTTCTTGTAGTTCAGTGGGCGACATATACCCATTTTTTAAGTGAACCTGCAACTGCATATGTGCCAGGGGAAGGGAAAATAATATAGGTAATCTGTATGTGAGTTCAGAGTGGGTGACATATTCATATTTTTTCTGTAAAGTACCCCTGTGCTCTGTAATCAATTCTGTAAATTTATCTGATTCTAGGGGGACACATTAATTTTTTTTTTTGCTAAAATGTAACTTTGTGGCCTGCACTGCATTTCTGAGTGAAATATAATCAGTAAATACAACTGTGACATTGTGGTTAAAAAAAAAATCACTTTTTTTCTCCCATAAAGTACCTTTGCAGCCTGCACTGCATTTCTGAGAGTGAAATATAATCAGTAAATACAACTGTGACAACTGGTATCAGGAACTCCTCCCATTCGGCACAGGTGGTTTTAATTTTGCAGATGCCTGCATGTAAGTGGTAATTGACCTACAGTTCCTGATAGCAATGAAAATGTTGTGTTAGACAACTGTTTACATGGTGCAGTACTGCATGGTGGCCTTTGTTTTTGTAGCGCTGTGCTGGTGGGTCAGTGAGACCCAATGCCATGGGTGGAATTGTCAGAGAGCAGGGTTGCTGTTTGACTCCTGGGTCCTGCCACAAACTAGGGCAGTACCGCTTTGTCATCGCATTGTGCTGCGCCTTTTTCATTGTAGGTCCCACTCAAAGAGGCAACCTTGGCTTGGTGATTGGGCTTATGCTTTTTGATCAAAACGTACACTAATGCCTCTTGTACAGCATCCAGTATAGGGGGATGTACACTTTAATATTGCGCTGAGAAGCGAGTTTAATTTGATCTAAGCATATCATTGTGGATGTGCGATCCAGTTCTGTTTTTCTCCCATTGATATATGCATGATTAATCTTTCTTCTTTATTACTGGTATCAGCACTCCTCCCATTCGGCACAGGTGGTTTTAATTTCGCAGAAGTCTGCATATAAGTGGTAATTGACCTGCAGTTCCTGATAGCAATGGACATGTTGTGTTAGACAACTGTTCACATGGTGCAGTACTGAGTGTGCAGTGTCCCACTCATGATCGTGGGCACAGCAAATTGTTTTATTATGTTCTATTGCCATATATTTTGTCTGAATGTCATACTTCATCTCATGTCATATTCTCCCATATCACTATGTGATTCTATATAAGATCCTTTCATTCAGGCCAATTAGATTGCACTACACTAGTATGACCACTAGATGGGGTCAGTGTGACAGTGTATATATAGCTTAGCTCGGTCCTTGTAGGCAGTGTGTGAAAGGAAGTTTAGTCAGTGAGCAGTCATGTAGCTGCCCACTGGAGGGAGGCCTTCTGCCTCTCTGTTCTCTCCCTGATGGCTGCACAGTCCAGGGTTAAAGCCTATAAGATTCAGCCTAGAGGTGAGAAATCTACTTCTATAGCTTTCCCCTCGGGGGTGACCAGTGACAAAGCTGCAAACAGCAAGTTTCAAGGGGATTAATATATATATTTACAAGTATTCAAGTCAAAGGGTAGCATAACTGCCAAACTCAAAGGCTTCCCAGGCACCTTTGCAACTAGGTGTAGGACATAGCTTCCGGTATCCACACCCCCAGTTTAAATCCTGAAGACAGTTAGGCCAACTGTCGGAAAAGCACTGGAAATAGCGGTTCAAGGATTCTGAAAACCACTTTTTATCAAGGTTAGAATAAGGCGAGAGTTAACACCAGCCTAAGACTTTTTATACTTCAAAGCCTAGTCTGAATCAGTAGCTTTCATATATATGAAAGACTATGAGCCTGTTTTTCCCTGAGGACTTACATTTTCCCTAACTTTGTATGCATGAGAGACTGTATTTTATAACTGGATGTACTAGACTGTTTTATACTTGGATGCAACTGTTACCAGGAGCAACGTTCAGTAAAAGTCATAAATTGGATTTCACTGATGTCTCAGTTTCTAATTCCTCAATTACTACTACAGTAAATGGTTGTACCACCATAAAAGGTACTGGCGTCATGACATCAGGGACCTTGCCATAGGCACATTATTACAGATCACCGAGGGCACCTCGAACCACCATCTTGCCTGTGTCCCTTATCAGAGCTTGCCCCAGAGAATCGTTGTGCCGTTCTCCTTATCACTTATGCAAGCATGCCCAGAGACGACATAACTGTGAATAATCAGAACTTTGTTTTCCCTCGGACTACTGTTGCTCACATCGTGACCTCACATATAATTCCCCTGTCGGTCTGGCTCACTGCACGTGGTGGCCTTTGTTTTGTGGCGCTGTGCTAGTGGGTCGGTGGGACCCAGTGCCATGGGTGGCATTGTCAGACAACAGGGTTGTTGTTTGACTCCTGGGTCCTGCCGCCCACTAGGGCAGTGCAGCTAAGTCACCGCATTGTGCTGCGCCTTTTTCAGAGTAGGTTCCACTCAAAGAGGCAACCTTGGCGTGGTGAGTGGGCTTATGCCTTTTAATCAAAACCTACACTAATGCCTCTTGTACAGCATGCAGTATAGGGGGCTGTACACTTTAATATTGTGCTGAGAAACGAGTTTAATTTGATCTAAGCATATCATTGTGGATGTGCGATCCAGTTCTGTTTTTCTCCCATTGATACATTAGTAAGTGCTTTGTATTAACTTTCACTACAAATGTAATTTGCTAAAGTGAGACAACCCCTTTAATTTTAAAAAGGCTAGTTCCCCTGGTTGAGGGCAGTACTTCAGGGCATAGACTGGGAGCAGCTATTGTCACAGAATAATACACTGGATAAATGTGAGAGATTTAAGTAGAGGCTGGGAGCAGCTGTTTTCACACAATGATACACATGATAAGTGGGAGAGCTGTAAATACAGTATATGTTGGGTAAGTATACTGCAAAATGTATTCCTGTAAGTAACAAGTATGAAAGGATAAAGTTAAACTCCACATGTCTGACAGCTACTGTACAAAAGGCAATCAATGACAAAAGGAGAATTTAAAAAATACAAATATGAGGGGTCAGCTATAGCCTTTGAAATTTACAAAGGGCTTAATAAAATCTGTAACAAAGAGGAGATCAAACTGCAATAATACAAAATGAACAGCAGGTGGCCAAAGAGAACAAAACAAGTGCCTAAAAAATCTTTAAAATAGTTTTCCGAGATTTTACTACTGATGACCTATCGTCTGGTCATCAATATCTGATTGGTGACGATCTCACACCCGAAACTCCACTGATCAGCTGTTCGAGAAGGCACTTGGACTTCTGTAAGCAAGTGACCTGCTCTCTGCTCACCAAGCACAGCGTCGTCCATTTCATAGCAGATATGCTTGGTATCACAGCTCAGTTTTATTCACTTTATTGGGGTTAAGCTAGGTCTAAGTAATCTGACCAATGAATGTGACGTCACATGGCCTAGGGAAAGCTGCAAAAAGGCCACAACACTATTGTGTGCTCCGGGGCCTTCTCAAACAGCTAAGGGCCAAGGGTTTCAGGTGTCGGATACAGGTTGTCAGTAGTAAAATCTCGGAAAACACCTTTTAATATATACATGCTAAAAAAAACAAGTTTAGAGCAAGGAGGTCTCCTCAATAATGGTAAAGGGGAGATGGTTACTGGGGATCAGGAAAATGCAGAGCTGCTAAATGTGTCTTTGTTCTTTTGTATTTACAAAAGAAGAGAAAGGAGCTGATGTACTGTAGGTTGTGCAAGCACTTTTAGTACATGTAATGATATACTAAATTGGTTAATTGTAGATATGGACCAATCTAAGTTACCTAATGTAAATATAAACAAGGATTACATTCAAGCATTATTAAAGGACTCAGTTATTGCTGTGCTCCTTTTCATAATTTTAGAGATTTTATACTGAGTGGTACGGTGCAAATGTGGTACCCATAAAAAAAAAAAAAAATAGCTCTATGTGTCCCCCAGGTATTTATGGACCAGTTAGTTTAACTTCTGTTGTGGCAAAAGGTTTAAAGGACCCTTAAGGGACTATATACAGGAGTATCTGTAAAGAATAAATCAAGGCAACTGGACTTGCTGTAGATTTCTTGAAAACGTTTCACTCATTCTTCCAACGAGCTCGTTCCACGTTTTTCGAGTGAAACGTTTTCAAGAAATCTACAGCAAGTCCAGTTGCCTTGATTTATTCTTTACAGATATACCATGGCCTGGATAAATGAGAACCTTCACAGACATATATACAGGAGTATGTAACTGTAAATAGTGTTATAAGTGATAACCAACATGGGTTGACCAAAGACAGAAGTTGTCAGACTAACTTGATTTGTTTTTATGAGGAGGTGAGTAGAAGCCTGGACACAGGGGTGCCTGTGGATGTAGTGTTCTTGAAATTTGTAATTGGATTGAAAACTGGCCTAAGGACTGTGTCCACAGAGTTTTGGTCAATGATTGCTTTTCTGAATGGTTTCCAGTTATAAGTAGTATACCCCAATGATATAGAGGATAGGATTAATATCACTGTCTGTTCAACCTATATAGTATTGTGAAGTCTATGGAAGATGCCTATAAACTAAAAAATGACTTGAACACTCTTAGTGTTTGGACATCCACTTGGTAAATGAGCTTCAACATGGATAAATGTAAAGTCATGCATATGGATTAGCTATGAATCTTGGTGCACACTGTTAGTGTCACTGCTGATGACATGAAGCTTGGTGCACATACAGTTAAGTCCACATCGGTAACTTAGACCTGCTGCTTTTATCAACCTGTAATACTGATGCACAGTAATTCCACAGCTAACAGAACGGATTAGCTATGAATCTTGGTGCCCTTCACAGTGTTGTAAACAGCAATAAATTACAACTGCCTGTAATACTGATGGCACAGTACCTACATAATGGATTAAGTATGAATGTGGATGCACTAGAACAGTGATGGCAAACCTTTTAGAAACCAGGTGCCCAAACCGCAACCCAAAACCCACTTATTTATCGCAAAGTGCCAACATGGCTGTTTAACCTAAATACTACAGTCCCATATAGTATATCCTTCATGTACTTTATCATTTACCTATAATAGCTTGCCTACATTTATTGCACTGCCTGTGCTGTTCCTAGTGCGCCCTGCGCTGATGAATGGCAGGAGAGGTCTAAGGCATATTGGTACAACATACAGTGGAGGAAATAATTATTTGACCCCTCACTGATTTTGTAAGTTTGTCCAATGACAAAGAAATGAAAAGTCTCAGAACAGTATCATTTCAATGGTAGGTTTATTGTAACAGTGGCAGATAGCACATCAAAAGGAAAATCGAAAAAATAACTTTAAAAAAAAGATAGCAACTGATTTGCATTTCATTGAGTGAAATAAGTATTTGAACCCCTACCAACCATTAAGAGTTCTGGCTCCCACAGAGTGGTTAGACACTTCTACTCAATTAGTCACCCTCATTAAGGACACCTGTCTTAACTAGTCACCTGTATAAAAGACACCTGTCCACAGAATCAATCAATCAAGCAGACTCCAAACTCTCCAACATGGGAAAGACCAAAGAGCTGTCCAAGGATGTCAGAGACAAAATTGTAGACCTGCACAAGGCTGGAATGGGCTACAAAACCATTAGCAAGAAGCTGGGAGAGAAGGTGACAACTGTTGGTGCGATTGTTCAAAAATGGAAGGAGCACAAAATGACCATCAATCGACCTCGCTCTGGGGCTCCACGCAAGATCTCACCTCGTGGGGTGTCAATGGTTCTGAGAAAGGTGAAAAAGCATCCTAGAACTACACGGGAGGAGTTAGTTAATGACCTCAAATTAGCAGGGACCACAGTCACCAAGAAAACCATTGGAAACACATTACACCGCAATGGATTAAAAATCCTGCAGGGCTCGCAAGGTCCCCCTGCTCAGGAAGGCACATGTGCAGGCCCGTCTGAAGTTTGCCAATGAACACCTGAATGATTCAGAGAGTGACTGGGAGAAGGTGCTGTGGTCTGATGAGACCAAAATAGAGCTCTTTGGCATTAACTCAACTCGCTGTGTTTGGAGGAAGAAAATGCTGCTTATGACCCCTAAAACACCGTCCCCACCGTCAAGCATGGGGGTGGAAACATTTTGCTTTGGGGGTGTTTTTCTGCTAAGGGCACAGGACAACTTATTCGCATTAACGGGAAAATGGACGGAGCCATGTATCGTGAAATCCTGAGCGACAACCTCCTTCCCTCTGCCAGGAAACTGAAAATGGGTCGTGGATGGGTGTTCCAGCACGACAATGACCCAAAACATACAGCAAAGGCAACAAAGGAGTGGCTCAAGAAGAAGCACATTAAGGTCATGGAGTGGCCTAGTCAGTCTCCGGACCTTAATCCAATCGAAAACCTATGGAGGGAGCTCAAGCTCAGAGTTGCACAGAGACAGCCTCGAAACCTTAGGGATTTAGAGATGATCTGCAAAGAGGAGTGGACCAACATTCCTCCTAAAATGTGCGCAAACTTGGTCATCAATTACAAGAAACGTTTGACCTCTGTGCTTGCAAACAAGGGTTTTTCCACCAAGTATTAAGTCTTTTTTTGTTAGAGGGTTCAAATACTTATTTCACTCAATGAAATGCAAATCAGTTGCTATCTTTTTTTTAAAGTTATTTTTTCGATTTTCCTTTTGATGTGCTATCTGCCACTGTTACAATAAACCTACCATTGAAATGATACTGTTCTGAGACTTTTCATTTCTTTGTCATTGGACAAACTTACAAAATCAGTGAGGGGTCAAATAATTATTTCCTCCACTGTAGACTTTTTCCAGCGTGCAGGTGCCCACAGAGAGGGCTCTGAGTGCCGCCTCTGGCACCCGTGCCTTAGATTCGACACCACTGCACTAGAACCTAATGCACACATCAATCAACTTCCTCTGCACTCTCCCTGTACTCTTCCTGCAGTTTAAGTTCCAAGCCTTCACACTGAGATTGGGCCACCAAGTCGGATGAATATGATTAGGAAGAGGGGCCTTGGTATACCTGATTTATTGTAATTCGTGACAAATTAATTTGGAATTAATCAAATTTCTTGACGAAGTTCGGCGAATCGTCTGAATCGAATCTTTCAAAACTTTGCTCATCTCTACTCTTCAACATTACACTCACCACTCATATTCCTAACCTGGTAATCCATCTCCCCTCTCACAAGACATGCTCCCCCAAGAATGTTAATCCTTGATTGCCCAACTTTGTCATGATGCACTTTACCGGGCACTTCCTGCCTATCTCCGTGCTCAGAAAACAGTTGGCATAAAAAATACTATATTTTCTACAATCTGCAGCATTAATCATAAGTGATTTTTTAAAATAAAATATAATCTCCGGTGCTGTTAACTTGACGGCAGGTGGCAAACATAAAACAGTAATTGAATAATTTAATTTCCATACTATAATATACAATGTGTTCATACAAACACTTTCATGGGGTCAGAAAAAAAATCTTCCGTTATCTCTTAAGGACATGCATTGAAGGCATATTTTGTAACAGCAAGTGAAAACATTAAATGATTAGAAGACACCCTACCCTCTCTCCACAGGTTCTCTTGTCTTAATGGCCACTCCAAGCTGATTAATGGATTTCATTCCATTCTCAATCATAAATTTGATCTGTCTGTTTTACCAGTTCAGCACAATGAAAGTTAATGGGCTAGAATAATTTCTCTGCACGCTAGAAAACAACACATCAGGATTACATTTTTTTGTCCAATCATAAAGGGAGCACTGTTCTAATTCTCGAGCGGAGAACATCACACAATCATTTCAATAACTATTGTTCTGTCTTCATACACGTTCACACAGTGTGCAGTATGCAGTTGGACTGTTCTTTGTAGTCCAACTTGTCGTCAACAAGTCGTTCATATGTGATTGATTATATACGATTGATTGATTGGTAAAACAGGATTGTTTGGGAAAACAACAAGAATACCAATAACATGTATAAGTATTAAGCATAGTATAGCATGTACTATAACATTACATTAACACTGAAGAACATGGTAAAATGGCTGCCTGTACATAAGATTGAATGGCTTGCTAACAGTAATAACAACTCGCTGAGTAACAATTACAAGCTGAACAGCTCTGCAACACACAATGTCCATGAAACAAAGATAGATCTCTCATCAGATATGTTTTAAAAGGATGGTGGAGTTTGAGAAAAAGGCATGCATAGGACAGCTCTGCTGATGTGTCCTGGAAACTGGAGACTTCTCTTTCCCAGGATGTTTTGCACTCCCACAATGCAGTGCACCCACAAT
This sequence comes from Bufotes viridis, assembly GCA_033119425.1. Classification (NCBI taxonomy): domain Eukaryota; kingdom Metazoa; phylum Chordata; class Amphibia; order Anura; family Bufonidae; genus Bufotes; species Bufotes viridis. The sequence goes on along the minus strand of CM065591.1, from coordinate 244,541,040 downwards.
AGAGTAGTATTGCAACAGGAAAAACAAAGTGTAATACAACTTAACACCGCTTGTGGTGCTATAACCACACTAAACACTTCAGAAATACCAAGACTGAGGCAGACGTGATGTGTAATGATTCTCTAACCCTGTTGGGCAGAAAACTCCCCCTCTGGCATCAACACACACCAACACTCGGTCCCTCAGGTGAAAAGACCAAAAAAAGTTCCACTACTGGCCTGAGGAATAGCTTACACTTGCCAAGCTTCCAAACCTTGACTTCGACCTTAAGTACCTTCCCATCCTTTCTTGGGAATGTGTTGGTGATTAGGCCCAGTGGCCACTGGCCACTCATTCCGGTGTGACTGTCCATCTTTCATGAGCACTACATCCCCAGGTCTGATGTTCATCTTGTTAGTTTGCCACTTTGATTGTAAGGTAGAGATATACTGCTTCCTCCATCTGTCCAAGAAGGCATTAAAAAGACTTTGAACCTGCCTCCATTGGCGTCTATAGAGGTCTTTGTCATTAAATTCTCAAAGAGGAACATTCGGAGTGCTGGTCTTCTGTGTGCGTAACATGGCAGGAGTGAGGATAGTCAAATCTTCAGAGTCACTGGAAAGGGTAGTCAACGGTCTTGCATTCATGATGGCTAAGACTTCCGCCAAGATTGAATCCAAGATTTTCCTTGCTATCCCGATCATCATTTCCCAGACGCCACCCACCCATGTGAGAAGAATGCCATGGATTAAAGGTCCAGGTGCATCCTTGCTCGTTTAAGTATCTTTCTACATTGGTTGTTGTCCAAGTTGGAAGAAATTTGAATTCTTTTACTGCCCCAACAAAATTCGTGCCTCTGTCCCAACGAATATGCTTCACAGGCCCTCTAATGGCAATAAACCATCGAAGTGCGTTTATGAACCTTGAAGTGTCCATGGATATGATCACTTCTATAGGGACAGCTCTGCTGGACATACAAGTAAACATGACCACCCAGTGCTTTGCACTGGTATGAATACCTCTAGTGTGCCGTATAGCTACTGACCAAGGACCAAATACATCCAGACCAACGTTGGTGAAAGGAGGATCTGTACCAAGTCTGCCAGTTGGGAGACTGGCCATCTTTGGGTTCTGGAACTTGCCAGAAAGTTTGCAACAGGTAACGCAGTTGAAGATGAGCTTGCTCACACACCTCTTTGCTCCAACTATCCATAGTCCGGCAGCTTGTAGATTCCCTTTGCTAAACAATCGGCCCTGGGGTTTCACTTGAACGTGGTAATGTCGCATGAGCAGGGTTATGACATGATGATGTCCGGGAATTATTACAGAATGTTTCTCCACGATTTCAACTTTGGCTTCTTAAAGACGGCCTCCTATTCTTTGCAACCAATTTTGGTCAATAATGGGATCAAGCTTCTTCAAAGCGCTATTCTTGGAGACTGGTTGACCTTTGCTGAGGTAATCTATTTCCTTAGCATAACATGCATGTTCTATAGTGCGAATTATTATGTGTTTGGACTTTTCCAGATTAGCAGTGGTAAAGGCATATTTGCAGTGATGCCAACTTTTTCAGGGCTTCTGGCTCACAGGTAATGCTGACTTATAATACTAAGCTGTATGAACTAGACAGGCTATAGCACGAACGAACGACATTCAGGTGAAGGATTTCTTCATCAGCATCTGGGTTTACCAATTCAAACGTGTCTGATCCAATACTGCAAGACGTTGAACGGTACAGGAATGCAGGACCTGTAAACCATGTTGTGTCCTTAAGGTGGTTTGGTAAGATGGATCTAGTTGCGTGGTCCGCAGGATCATGCTGTGTAGGCACGTAGTGCCACTGTTTAGGACAAGTGGATATCTGGATCCTTAGCACCCGATTGCTGACATAGACGTAAAAGCGCCTGGTTTTGTTGCAAACATATCCTAGAATATCCTAGGTTAATTCCTGATATTATAAGTTCAGCCAACTCCACTGTAAGCAGAGCTCCAGTCTGGGAATCGCGTGCTCGCAGAGTGGCGCCAGTTTGGTCCGGCTCATGAAAAATCCTGTACGGCATTGTTCTTTGACATCTATGGCTCTTTTGGTATGCTATGGCTGCAATCGCCTTGACTGAAGCGTCACAGTAGAAAATACAGTCTTTTCATCTTGACTTCAGTTGATGACATGGAAGCATAGGGTCATGCCACGTGAAGGCTGGTCAAAGCTATGACAGACTTCTTACAACCTGGCCATAGGTCCTTTTTCTACATGGGAAGCGGATCATCCCAATCAGACGTCTCTGTGGTGAAGTCTCTTAACATCATTTTATCTTGGATGGTAACAGGAACTACGAATCCCAGAGGATCATATAAGCTGTTTGTGGTGGACAGGACTCCTCTGCATGTAAAGGGCTTTTCTTCCTTGCTGATTTGGAAGGTGAATGAGTCTGCCTTTAAATCCGTGAAAAAAATGTCCTTTGAGAAACTTTGGTACCTTCCCATAAAGTTCTTCTACCACCTCTCCACATAAAATTGGGATTGATGAAGCAATTCATAAAATCACTTCCAAGAGATGGAAAATGCTTCAAATACTTGGTCACCAAGTTTCCAGGCCTGTTGGAGGCAAAATTGAAGGACGGTGTGTTCGTCGGACCAGACATTAGAAGGCTTATAGTTGATCAAGAGTTTGTCAATACCATGACGGATCCTCAAAAAGAAAGGTGGATTGCATTTAAAGAAGTCGTACAGAAATTTTTAGGCAATAACAATTCTTACCCCATTGTTGACACTGGTATTCCCATAGATACGGCCACTGCTCCACAGCCGCATCTATGGGCAGCACTTGCGCAGACTAGACAGTATTTTCACACAGGCGGCCGGTCTTTTACTCAGGAGCGTGCAAGGAGAGAGCAGAGGAGAGGCGGCGCTTTGCACGGAGGGGCGGAGCTTAGCGCGGGAAGAGACGGAGCTTAACACCAGCATCACTGACAGGACTGAGGAAGAATATGCAGTGTAAGTGCCTGGTGCACTATACCACCAACACAAGAAGGATTGCTCTTGTAATTTGCATAATAACATCAGCCCCCATATGCACTGGGGGGCTGATACAGACATGTGGGGGGCTGATGCAGACATGTAAGGGGGGGCTGATGGAGGCACTGGGGTGCTGATGCAGGCATATGGGGGGCTGATGGAGGCACTGGGAGGCTGATGCAGGCATGTGGGGGCTGATGCAGGCATGTGGGGGGCTGATGGAAGCACTGGGGGGCTGATGGAGGCATATGGGGGCTAAATGAGGCACTGGGGGCTGATGGAGGTATTTGGGGGGCTGATGGAGGCATATTGGGGGCTGATGGAGGCACTGGGGCCTGATGCAAGCATGTGGGGGGCTGATGCAGGCATGTGCGGGGCTGATGGAGGCACTGGGGGGCTGATGGAGGAATATGGGGGGCTGAAGGAGGCATATGGGGGGCTGATAGAGGCACTGGGGGTCTGATGCAGGCATGTGGGGGGCTGATGCAGGCATATGGGGGCTGATGGAGGCACTGGGGGTCTAATACCGGCGTATGGGGGCTGATGCAGGTGTATGGGGGCTGATGCAGGCGCATGGGGTGCTGATGCAGGCATATGGGGGCTGATGCAGGCGTATGGGGTGCTGATACAGGCATATGGGGTCTGATAGAGGCATATGGGGTGCTAATGAAGGCATGTGGGGGGCTGATGGAGGCGCTGGGGGGCTGATGCAGGCATATGGGGGGCTGAAGGAGGCATTGGGGAGCTGATGGAGGCATATGGGGGGCTGATGGAGGCACTGGGGGTCTGATGCAGGCATATGGGGGGCTTAAGGAGGCACTGGAGGGCTGATGGAAGCATATGGGGGGCTGAATGAGGCACTGGGGGGCTGATGGAGGGATATAAGGAGCTGATGCAGGCATGTGGGGGGCTGATGCAAACATGTGGGGGGCTGATGCAGACATTTGGGGGGGCTGATGGAGGCATATGGGGGGCTGATGCAGGCGTATGGGGAGCTGATGCAGGCATATGGGGGGCTGATGGAGACACTGGGGGGCTGATGCAGATATATGGGGTGCTTAAGGAAGCACCGGGGACTGATGGAGGAATATGTGGTGCTGATGCAGGCATATGGGGGGCTGATGGAGGTGTATGGGGTCCTGATGCAGGCGTATGGGACGCTGGCATATGGGGGGCTAATGGAGGCATATGGGGTGCTGATGGAGGCATGATGTAGCAGTGCTGCATATGATGCTGTTCCGCCACAGTGCTGGGAGGAGAGAGAAATAGACAGATGTACTAGAGATGTATATGACTTGGTTCAGACAGTGCTAGTGGGGTAGTGAAAGACAGATGTAGCAGAGCTGCATATGCTGTGGTTCTGCCACAGTGCTGGGAGGAGACAGAAATAGACAGATGTAGCAGAGATGTATATGACTTGGTTCAGACAGTGCTAGTGGGGTAGTGGAAGACAAATGTAGCAGAGCTGTATGTGAAGTGATTCAAACACGGTGCTGGAATTGTGTAGTGGGAGTCAGATGTAGCAGAGCTAAATATAGAGAGGTTCAGGGAAGAGAGATGAAGCAGAGCTATATATGTGGGGGTTCAGCCACAGTGCTAGTGGGGGAAGGGAAGATAGATGTAGCAGAGCTGTATATGCATCTATACAGATAAGGGTACTTTCACACTAGCGGCATAGCTATCCGGCAGACTGTTCCGGCTGGTGAACAGCCTGCCGGATCCACCATGCCGCAAGTACCCGTGCACTGCCGTGCTGCTGCTCCGCCCCCATTGAATATAATGGGGCAGGGGGCTACGACGCAGCACGGCAGTGCATGGCAAAGATCGTCGGACTAAAAAGTCGGAACTGCAGTACTTTTAGTCCGTCGATCTCCGGCCGTGCACTGTCGTGCTGTACCGTAGCTCCGCCCCCGCCCCATTATAGTCAATGGGGACGGAGCGGCAGCAAGGCAGTGCACGGGTACTTGCGGGATGGCGGATCCAGCAGGCTGTTCACCCGCCGCAACTGCCTGCCGGATAGCGATGCCGCAAGTGTGAAAGTACCCTAAAAGGTACAACTGTAGTAGCTTTATTGGAAAAAAAAAATCTGCATCAGTGCTGTTCAGTGGGGGATGGTCATGTTTTATGGGAGTCAAAAGCACAGATCATATGGCTACTGGCTAACATGCTTGTGGGCTAATGTATAGTAGTAAATTATTGTTTTGATGCACAGAATCGGTTTGTAAAAGATAAGACAGGTTCTGTGTGTAAGGATGAAGAACAGCAGCATGTTACTGTCTTAGCTCACTTCCCATTGCTCTCTCAGTGAAGATTCCACAGCAGGAAGGAGGGGCATCACAGACACTGCAGGCTGTCTGACTGATTACTCATACTATCCACATTAGAGACGTCCCGAACTATTCGCCGGCGAACATAGCTTGTTCGCGTCCGCCGTGGCGGGCGAACATATGCGATGTTCGCGTTCGCCCCTATACTTTATCATTGAGCAAACTTTGACCCTGTACCTCACAGTCAGCAGACACATTCCAACCAATCAGCATACCCTCCCTCCCAGACCCACCCACCTCCTATCTAAACGCAAGGACGGCATCCATCTTAGATTCGTTCTGAAGCTGCAGTGTTAGTAATTGTAAATCGCAATGCAATTAATATAACCTGTATTATTCGCATTGCGATTACAACTTAGAGCTGAGTTCCTAAGGGTTGTATTGCTGAAATATAACGAAGATAACGAATATAGCACTATATTATTAATCTTTGTTATATTCTAGCAATACAACCATTAGGAACCCAGCTCTAAGTTGAATTCGCAATGCGATTAATGCAGGTTATATTAATCGCATTGCGAATTCAACTTACCACACTCTGCGTCAACTACGTAATTTTCCATGGGAGTTTTGCCATGGATCCCCTCCGGCATGCCACAATCCAGCTGTTAGTCCCCTTAAAACAACTTTTCCATCACTATTGTGGCCAGAAAGAGTCCCTGTGGGTTTTAAAATTCGCATGTCTATTGAAGTCTATGGCAGTTCGCCCTGTTTGCACATTCGCGAACATTTGCATAAATTCGCGTTTGCCGTTCGCGAACTGAAAATTTTATGTTCGCGACATCACTAATCCACATGAACGAGCTCTCAGTGTGATGTCATAAAGAGGCGTGGCCGGCCTTCACTCAACTGCCTAAGCCCAGCCTTAGCAGCAGAAAACCAGGAAGTGAACAGCAGAGCTGGCTGCAGGTGAGGATGAAATAGCAAGATGGGAAAACCCCTTTAATGGCTTGTAGATTTATGTATGCATGACAGGTAGGTGTATCCTACATAGGCTGTAAAATTTTGATAACCGAGGAGAGAAGGTTGTTATTAGAGTGGAGGAAGAAAATTTATGAAATCAGAAACTAAGCAGAGCCAGAAGACCAGGTCAAGTGAGTGTCCATCTTCATAAATTAGTAACTTGTAAAAAGGTTTAGGGTATGGCCACACATTCAGGTTTCTTGATGCAGTTTTGTAAATATCTTCTAGTCCCCCCACTGTTTATAAGACTATGGACATGGTCACATGCACCACTCCCACCAAATTACATGCTGCTTGCAGCCACATGACCGCTGAAACTAGACTTTGGCTGGAATGGTACATGTGACCATGCTCATAGCCAACTGGATGCCCTCAGCAGTTTTCGTCCAGCTGCTCCTCCGCATATTTGCTGGGTTGCAGCTGGATCACCGCCGGCCCCCATTATAGTGTATGAGGCCGAACGGAATGCCGTCAGCGCATGTTTGCACCCGGCAAGGATGGATACGACTGGCTGTTGCCAGCCAGAACAGCCTATCAGATATGTTTCACGCAAGTGTGAAACAACCTTACTGAATCATTTCCCATAAAACTGTACATCAATCTGCTCAGCTCGTCCTGCTCTACTATGACATGTTGCCTGCAGATTGGACTGCATATTATGGCTAAAGGTTCTCTATAAGGATGATTTCTACACCTGGCTACAAATGTGTTAATACTGTGAGAGGGTGAGGATAAATCCTTAAGTGGATCTTCATGTGAACTAGGATTATTTGCAGGGTGCTCCTATGAAACACACAGGCTGCATCAGTTCAGTGTTAGGAACTTATAGACTGTTATTGCCAGTAGTACTAACTCTAGCCACCAGATGCCGCTGTGTCCCTTGTGAGCTGTGCTGCCCTGTGTTCTAAGGCTACAGGAAGTAAGATACTCTGTTTGTTCTGCATGGAAGAGAAAAGGGTGTTCTGTGAAGGGAAAAAAAAGACAAGAACTGACAGAGTCTGAGAGAGATTAATCAGTGTAAAGGATTGTTTCTCTGAGAAGCTGTGCTGGAGTGCTGGATCCGTACAGCAATTGATACCAGTAGCAGGAGCTTCCCTGTGACGACTTCAGGAAGGAAGGGTTCTGACGGCACCGTGAGCCATAGCAGATCGGGATCTGGCGAGTCGTGAACAGCGTGCATGCTAAAGGTAGAGGATCAACTTGTTTCTGTGTAGGCCTATACCGGTGACTCAGCGGCACAGTATCGACTTGTAGGCTCTGCTGTGTGCGCGCCATCAGTTAAGTTTGTTCTTTCTCGCGGCACAGTAGCGGCACAGTAACTTGTAGGCTCTACTGTGCACGCCACCGCATTAGGTTCGTCTGGCCGGACAGGAACAGTGACTTTGCGTCTGGAGTATAAGGTACTCTGCGTACCTCTGTATTGCTGTGTGGTGTTTTGGTCTATAGAGGTTTCGGCAGGTTGGAGTCTGATACTCTGGCGAGTGATAAGTTTGTGAACCCCGTGCTGTGCCACCGGCGGATGGCTCTGCAGACGCTACAGCGGATCTATAACGCTAAGGGGAGATAATATAGTTCTGGCAGTCGTACACACGGTCTTGCGTATAGTTAAATTGGGCAAACACCGTTCACTACATATTCCGGCGAGTGGCGCAGCACCAGGGTGAGTTTTCCCAGAACTGCAAATACATATATTGTCATACTGTTGTTACTGTGGCGTTTCCTAGGTTTGATTTGTTAGGAATAAAAGTATAAAGTTTCCTTATTAACCCGTGTGGCCTTGCTGTATACTGGGGAGCCCGCCCCGTCCACAACTTACAATACAATAAACACACACTTGAATGCAGAATACAATACTCATACAAAACGAACAAAGAACGTAAAAAGAACAGCACCACACATTTCTATTTTCTTTATATAAGCTTACTAGCTGAAGGACCCAGCTTTGCACTGCCATATTTAATCTATTTAATTTAATTTAATCTATTTCATTTAATGTGTGTCGTTAAAAGATATCGACAGCATCCACTATAACAGTGACATCCACAGCCCCCCTCTCCTTAAAATGGGATCTCCACAGCAGCCCACCCCCTTAACTTTGACCTTTAAAGCAGCCTGCCCCTTTAACATTGAGTTCCACAGCACCCCACCCCCTTGACAGTGATCACCACAGGGGCCCACCCCCTTAACAGTGACTTCTACAGCACCCGCCCCTTAACACTGACCATAGGTTACAGTCCCCTTAAGTGACCTCTACCATAAATGTGACCATCATTACAGCCTGCCCCTAGGGTAGCCAGAGTTCCGGTTTTAGGTTGGATAGTCTTGCTTTGAGACTCCCTGTCCTCCGTCCGGTGCATGGCCTGGACAGACCCAGGGAAGTCCTTTTGAACAGCTCACTCTCAGACAGCAGCACTATGCTGTTTGAGCATGAGCTGCAGGGAGAAAGTCACTGTTCCTACCACCCCTGCAGCTGACAGAAGTTGATTTTTACCTTCATTTTTTCCATCCTCATCAGCTGTGGAGTGGGAGGGGGCGTGGACTTACTGGATTGGGGGCATGGTGTTAGCGGGACCTGGGGCGGGGTTTTAAGTATTTTGAGGGTGGCCACCCTACCTGCCCCCTAAACTGTGACCTCCACAGCACTCCGCTCTCTTAACAGTGTCATCCACATCGCCCTGCCCCTTTAAAGCTGACCTGCAGCAGTGAAGAAAAATGGCTGGGTTGTTATGGAAACCTGGTGTAAAACTGTGTATGTGGAGACTAAGGGCCTGCGAGCTTCTATTGGCTGATAAGGGACATGTAACCGTGTGTAAGGCAGTTGGGATATGAAGAGAAAGACCTGCAGGCTTCTATTGGCTAATGTAGGTCATGTGATGTGCCATATTTGCATTTTTTGGAAATATCTCAGGAATGGTATGTGCTAGAGAGCTGAGACCTGGTCTACAACCTTCCCGGACACCTACAGTACCTGTGTGCCAAATTTCGTGATTGTAAATGCTACTGTGCGGATTCCTTTAGCGGACATACACACACACATACACACATACACTCAGCTTTATATATTAGATGGAGTCATTTATCAAACTTAGTAAATTAGAACTGGCTCAGATTCCACCTTTCATTTTCCAAAGGAGTCAAAATGATAATGACCCCATTAGTCTACTATAATATACCATAAAGTGCAAAAGCATAGTTTCACATCATCGTTTCATTTTCCTTCCTTCTGATCCGTCAGAAGACCAGAAAAAAAAATGGATCCTTTTTTTTGAACATCCATTTGCATCCATTTTAGCCATTTCCATCTCAGTTTCATTATTTTTGATAGGAGGAAAAGTCTGCCATGAAGGACTTTTTCTACTGTCTAAAAAAACAGATCTTAAACAGAAATGGCTACAACAGATGCAAAATAAGCACAACAGATGCCTAACTCGCATACTAGTCTAATTTAATATGTACATGATAAGGTAGTCTCTACAAATTCTTCAAATAAAAATAGTCTACAGAGCCAGATGGATTCAATTGGAGTTGACTGAAACCTGCATGACTGCATGCCATCTCAGATGACCACCACCATTCAAGGTGGTCACATTATTCCCCCTTTCGAAAGATTATTTTTGTGCCAGAGACATGAAAAAAAATCACTCACACGGTAATAGGTCTACAGTAGTGTGAAATTGTACTGTCTGGTTGTACCCAAAGTGCTCTATACAAGAAAAAATTATGCAACCCTAAATAATGTATAGCGCCTCCATACTGTATTTTGGAGACATTCCTTCTAAGAAGCAAAACAGATGTAGCAAAGTTCAACTTGACACTAAGGGCTCATGCCCACGACCGTGTGCCGGCTGGGCACATATTGCGGCCTGCAAACAGCGGGTCCGCAAAATAAGGGCCTCGGCTGTTCTGGCACCATATCACAGATCTGGACCCATTCACTTGAATAGGTCAGCAATCTGGAAGGTCGGTGCGGAAAGCAGACACGGAAGCACTACAGAGTGCTTCCATGGGGTTTCTGTCCGTGCCTTCAAATCGCAAAAAAGTCGTGCATGCACTAATTTTTTGCGATGCGGACCATCAGATGTAGATCGCGGACCCCATTCAAGTGAATGGTTCCGCGATCCGCATGCGGTGGCCACACTGCGGACCTGAATTTGCAGTCCGTAGCACAGGTCCGGCCAGCATACGGTCGTGAACATGAGCACTTAACATGTTAAATACGCAAATGCAGAAGGTTGTAATACTGAACAAAGTCAAGTTAAAGAGGTTCTCTGGGATTTACATATTGATGACCTATACTCAGGATTGGTCATCAATATGAGACCAGTGGGGGTCCGACTCCCATCAATTAACTGTAGAAAAAGGCAGAATCCGCTTTTCCTATGCCATGTGATGTCATGTTCATCGGTCACATGTCATAGGCACAGCACAGACCCTTTCAAGAAAATGGGGCTAAGCTGCAATACCGAGCATAGCTGGTATACAATGTACGGCACTGTGCTTCGTAATCTGCGAAGATAACCCACTGACTTATGATCTTCAGGGCTTTCTTTCTCTCTGCAAGGTCTTTGAAGATTAAGAACCCAGCCAAATAGCTTCTGCTGCCTCTTCTTTGCTAAAACGCTTGCTGTAGGACAATATGTAATAATGTCCTTAGAAGTTGTCCCAAGCCAAATCTTTTCAAGTGGCACAGCAGATCCACAACCACTTTGTAACACATACAGGAGAATATAGCACTACACACTTTATACATCTAGTGGTTTCCCCTAATTGTAGACATTCTCTTTTCTCATTTAGCCCAGATGGTTACTATGACTTCTTTCAGCCACGTCACATCTCTGCAGAGTTTGGTACGCAGACGTCTAAGATTCCTTATTTTTCCATAATCCTTTTCACCTTCTCACTACAAACTCCCCATCCTGGTGCCCCAACAGTATCATCAGCATACTGTCACCCACAATACTGTGTCCGCTGTGTTCTCCAATATCCCCAAATAGTATACTGCAGAAATAATGGTGCTATGCAGATAGCTTCCATGAAAATACTAGTACCCTACAAAATAATTGTACCAAGGACTGTGCCATTAACAGGTATGCTTCTTCTTTATAGTGCCCACAGTAGTAATAATACCCCCCTATAGTGGAACCTGTAGCAATATGCTCGCCAGATTGGCTCAAGTAGAAATAAAGCCACCTGTAGTGCTTTTGGTATTCATGAGGACAACTGAATTGAGAAAGTTGCAGCTGTAGCCTCTGACTGGGTACCTGATATTCACAGTATTAATTACTCCTGGGAGCATCAGTCCATTACATACCCGGAGTGCAGCGGTGAGGAGGGCTCGGATGGCCCCATTGGGCATAGGTCCACCAGGAATTTTACTGGCAGGTCTATGGTCGGTCTACCCTTTTGTATGTTGCATGGACATATTATACACTCATGAGATGGCTGATTTCCAAAGCCCATTACAACGGCTCAATGTGCGTAAAGCAGCTATATTATAATAGTCCTCAAAGTTGGTCTACCTTCACATATTCTGACTATCATTAGGTGCTTGTGCTAAGCTTGTGTTTACACACACAAGCCAATCTGGATGGACAGATTGGGTTTCAGTACTTCATAAAAGTTGTTTCTTTTATATTTGTTGGCTGTAAAAAAAAAAAAAACTACTAAAAAGTTGCAGAATAAAAATGCTCCAGAATACTAGATATGTGGAGGCTTCTTCTTTTTAACGAACCAGTCGCAAAGTCAGAGAAATGCAGACAATGTTGCATTTGATCTTCATATATTCTAAACAGCTTTTATAGTGCCCATAAAGTAACTTAATTACCGTTGTTCATTGACTATGTCAATGTGCAATGTTCCTTGTAACACCATAGGAAATAATCCATAAGAAGGGAGATGGCATGAAGGCTGCAAATATTCTTCAATTGGAAATATCCTTTCTACTCAGTCAGCTATTAACTTCCATAACATTACTAAATCTGGTTCATCATTGTATTATAGAATAAGGAAAGGGTAATCAATGATTTTCCAAATTATATTAAATTATTTTCTGTCATAGCTTTCTTGCAGCCCTTTATGAATATAAGATTCATTACACCTTCTTCGTGGAATACTGTAGGTTCACATCGGTTTTGGAATAGTTAAAAGCTAAGAATACCAGCAGAACATTTACCCTGACACCCTGGGTCTGCTGAAGGCACTAATTTCACGCACTCTGAAAAGGTCTTGTGAGGAGATACAAGTAATTAATTTCCATGTGGCAACATTGAAAAGGTTAACCTGATTTATTGAATGAGATTCCATCTCAAATGTGTTGTGTGTATTGTTAAAAAGCTCCAATTACAGACTTTAATTCATATCCCTCATGGAACTGTTATTTCTAAAATGCAAGTGAATCCAATATCTAACTAGTGAGCCACATTAATCACTCAATTTCACTTTGATTAACTCTTTCTTAGTTCACCCTGGGGGAAAAAATATTATTACCATTATCATAACTATTAATAATTATTCCTGATACTGTACACCATCTACTAGAAATGTTTAAAGCTTAAGAATTTTAGATTTATAGTCTACATGTAATACCCCAGAGCAGACACTAACAGTCTTACACCTAGCTTCTGTCTCTAATGGCTAGCAGAGAATTTAATCTGTGTATTTAATTTCAGGTCCTCTGATACTATGCATTCATAATATTGCTATGTAACTGTTATGTAATAAGTTTCATGCGCTTTGCCTGGTCACCCAGCAGGTGGCAGTGTATCTGGCAGAGAAAGACCTTTAGATAGAATGGAACTTACCATTCCATTCTCCCCCTTTTTGCGCATAAGTGGGCTAGTTCCTACCAAGGGAGGGGTTGCAGGAAGCTATAGTCAGTCGAGAATGAAATTGAGAGTTGGAAGAAGATGAGAAGCACCCTGACTCCTTACAGTTTACAGACAGAGTATTATGAGGGGGCCACCTGCCAAAGGCACCCCGTTCAAAGCTACCAGAACTGTTGGAAAGTCCAGCTACCAGACCGAAACCAGAGTCTAACACAGCAGAGAAAGAGAGAGCAAGGTATCCAAGTCTGCCTTTCAGTTTACCCCAAAACCTGCTAGAACCAATATTGTCTGGATGAAAGATTATTCAAGTAAAGCTGTTAAACTTTTACTTAGTCTGGATTATATCACCAACTATCACCCTACCCTTTCTTTACTTTGTAGCCCAACCCTGGGGATCGACGGTATCCAGATAGGAGCACGGTGACACACAAAACTAATAAGGCCACATCATCACTTGGCGTTCCTAAAAACTTGGGACACAACCGGCCCTGGGGGAGGGCACATTGTATATAGTATAACACCTATTTGCAATATTCCATCTATTATGTGTGGGATCAAACAAAACAAAAACTAACACCAAAATTCACATTCCTCTATGGAACCCACAAAACATCAAATTTTACTCGGTACCAAAATCATAGATTGATGTCTCAAAGCTAAATTTATTGGTGGAAATGAGCCCCCACTGTTAGTCTTAAAAGTAATACTAAAATCAGTACCCATTGTTGTGCCCAATTGGCGTCACACAAAACATTGCAGGGAAAATCACCTTACATATTACATTGTCCATAACCGCCATACATGTAAAATAATAATATTATACCAGACCAAAGGATCCAGAAGGCCAAAGTATTGTCACTCCGATGTACGTTTCGCCCCCTGGAAGTAAAATCATGTAGTTATTTGCTGTCGCGAGTGGCCATGGCTGAGCCAACTGCACCATTAGGCTATACCCTAAGGCTGAGTTCACACATAGTAGTAGTGTGTTGTATGGCCACTTACCCTGTGACAAAAAAAAACACACTTCACTATAAATTGCTAAGGTTTTGAAATGCAGTCATGTGCCATGAGGTTTTTACATTTTCACCTTTGGCCTACCTGTACACAATAAGGTTCCAGCAGCGGAATCCACATGTGGCTCAATGATGATTGCCAGAACGCACCTGAAAGAACATAAAAACATGGCCCAGCAAGTACAGGTGAGCAAAGACAATTAGCTGTAAGCCACATTCGGATTCCACTGTGGGATTGGGGATAAGCATATGATCTGTGGGGTGTCCAACAGCTGGGGCCCATGTCAATCACAAGAAAGGGGTTCCATATTCCTCTGTGAGTGGCAGACACGTATGTGGGGCTGCAAAAGATAATCGAGCACTTGTACTTGGCTATCTCTAGCAGTAACATAAAGTTGCATGCATAAAGGCAACCCCCACCCCCTCTCCGGTTTTGACTATCCTTTTTAAACAGACTATAACCCTGTACGTTAAGCTACTCCATTCATTGGGAAACATGGGCTCCCATTCTCTTGATTGGCAGGGGTCGCAGCAGTTAGATTCCTGACAATCAGACATTTATCAGGGATAAATTGTTGCAATGGGACAAACTCTTTAAAAAACTGCAGGCCCACCACAGCAAACAACAGCATTTTGGTAAAAGACTACATTTGAACACTACAGTTGCTTGTGAACCTAGACGTAAACTGAATTCACATGGCCATATTCAGTCCATGAAATGCGGTCCACATGACATGTCCATGTCACATTTCCCAGACTGACTGCAGCTCATGTGGGCCAAACTCACTGCATTCTAGTGATCTACAGTATAATGGTTTTAGTTCCAGCACAGACACTGGAATTTTGTCTTGTACTCTAATGATGATGTGAGTACAGAACAGTAGACCTATGATTGGGCTGGATCTCAGTATCCTCAGCATCAGAATTCACTATACTGCAGTGAGTGCAGGTCACATGACCCACTTAAAAATTTGGTTACAGGGACTGCATTTCACAGACCGCGCATAGCCACGTGAACTCAGTTTAAGGCCTCATGCACATGGCCGTTGCTGGGCTGTTGAATGGGTCTCAATCCGTCCCGGCCGCCCCACAGATGCTGCCCGTGCATTGAGGACCGCAAATTCCGGTCCCCAATGCCCGGAAAGGCTGCACAACTGGTGTATGCATGAAGCCTAAGGCTGAGTTCACACTTTAAGTTGTGTTCAAAATGATTCAACCCCCAATGCTGTAAAGGGTTTTAGGGAATTTAGTGTACATTTGTAATTGTGTTCAGAATGAAATCTTACAAGGACTTTTAAAGAACCAAATGCAACTAAAATGACCAATTGTTTTTGTAATACAGTAATAAATGTTTTTTTTGTGATTTCTTCATTGACACAATTATTCAACCCCTTAAAGACTACTCTTAGGCTACGTTCACACGACGACATTTGTCGCGCGACAAAAAGTCGCGCGACAAATAGGACACAACTTCACTGCAACATTTGTCGCGCGACATTTTGTCGCACTATTGTCGCGCGACAATTTTTATAATAGGAGTCTATGGTGTCGCATTGCGACATGCGACATGCTGCGACTGCGACGCGACAGTCGCAGAAAAACCCATCTTGAATGGATTTTTTGCGACTTTCGTGTCGCAGTCGCAGCATGTCGCATGTCGCACTGCGACACCATAGACTCCCATTATAAAAATTGTCGCGCGACAATAGTGCGACTTTTTGTCGCGCGACAATTGTCGTCGTGTGAACGTACCCTTAAGAACAGAGGTTCATTCAAGTGTTTGAAAACACCTGTGGATGTCAAGGAGCAGCAATCAAGCATAATAAGCACCAATTAGGCAGATTTAAAATGACTGTGATACTCAGCTCCTTCTAGACATTTACTGGTGTGTTTACAGACATGGTGAAGTCAAGAGAATGGTCCAGGAAGACAAGAGAAGAGGTAATTTCTCTTCACAGGAAGGGCAATGGCTAACGGAAGATTGCAAAGATGTTAAACATACAAAGAGACACCATATGAAGCATCATTCGCAAATTCAAGGCAAAGGGCACTGTTGAAACGCTACCTGGTCGTGGCAGAAAGAAGATGCTGACTTCGACTGCTGTGCGCTACCTGAAACGCAAAGTGCAGAAAAGTCCCCGTGTGACTGCTGAGGAACTGAAAAAAGATTTGTCAGATGCGGGTACTAAAGTTTCAGCTCAGACAATAAGGCGCACACTGCGTAATGAAGGCCTCCATGCCAGAACTCCCAGGCGCACCCCCTTGCTGTCTCCAAAGAATAAGAAGAGTCGACTGCAGAATGCCAAAAGTCATGTGGACAAACCACAAAAGTTTTGGGATACTATTCTGTGGACTGATGAAACAAAATTAGAACTGTTTGGGCCCATGGATTAACGCTATGTTTGGAGGAGGAAGAACAAGGCCTATGAAGAAAAGAACACCTTGCCTACTGTGAAGCATAGCGGGTGGTCAATCATGCTTTGGGGCTGTTTTGCTTCTACAGGTACAGGGAAGCTTCAGCATGTGCAAGGTACCATGATTTCTCTTCAGTATCAGGAAATATTGGATGAAAATGTGATGCAGTCCGTCACAAACCTGAGGCTTGTGAGACGTTGGACCTTTCAACAGGACAATGATCCCAAGCATACCTCCAAGTCCACTAGAGCATCGTTGCAGATTAAAGGCTGGAACATTTTGAAGTGGCCATCGCAGTCACCAGACTTAAATCCGATTGAGAACCTCTGGTGGGACTTAAAGAAAGCAGTTGCAGCACGCAAGCCTAAGAATGTGACTGAACTGGAGGCTTTTGCCCATGAAGAATGGGCGAAGATACCCGTAGATCGCTGCAAGACACTTGTGTCAAGCTATGCTTCACGTTTAAAAGCCGTTATAACTGGAAAAGGATATTGTACTAAGTACTAAGATTGAATGTCACTTGGGGGTTGAATAAAACTGATAATGATGTGAGCACAGAAAAGACATTTGTGGTAATTTCATTATAAATGTTATGTTATATTTGTCTGACTTACAAGTGCCTCTTTGACTTAATTGTAAACAAGTGACTGAAATGATCAAAATCAATGTCAAACTGGCCAAAACAGTCAATTTCAGTGGGGGTTGAATAATTTTGAACACAACTGTATGTGATCAGTTTTTTCCGTCAGTTATTGTGAGCCAGAACCAGTAGTGAAGTCTACTCAGAGATCAGGTGTAATGATTTGATGTTTGATCAGGTGTTTTTGACCCGCACCTGGTTTTGGCTCACAATAACTGGGTGAAATAACTGACCAAATAACCGAAGTATAAACTCAGACATTGTAAGTAGATCACCAGCCTCAGCCCTTCACAGCAATCAGAAGCCCGAACCATTTAAAACAGGATTTCCTCAAACAGGTGCCATCATACGGTTTCTGTAATGAAGCTATATGTCAGAACTAGTCCTCACCTGTAAGAGTCACCTTCCTGTACTTCAGTACTCAGATACCCCCAGGATTTACTATAAGGCCAAATTGTGGAATAGCCAGACAGTAGGATGAGAAAAAATATGAAGCACATATTAAAGGGATTAGCCACTTCTTGGTTATTTTCAAAATATTATTAAGAATCAAACAATTATTTTACATACATATTAGGGTTTGTACCGATCTTTAGGGTTTTTTGGGACCCGGACATTTCCGTAAAAGTTCAGGTTCGGGTTCGGTGTTCGACAATTTCTGGGCGCTTTTTGAAGGGCTGCAGGGCAGCCAATCAACAAGCGTTTCACCAGTCTGCCCTTAGAAGCCATCACAACCATGCCTACTAATGGCATGGCTGTGATTGGCCAAGTGCAGCATGTGACCCATACTCTATATAGGCTGGAGTCATGTAGCACCACACGTCACTCTGCTTTTCTCAGTGTAGGGATAGGATGCTGCTGCTACTGTGAGGGAGACATTAGGGAAGAATTCTGGTGTACTTGGTGTTCAATCTTCAAACTACAGCGATTATTGAGGGTGCTATGCTACATTTTTGTACCCAGCCCTGAGCCCGGTGACACTGAAAAATAACTTTTAATCCATCTGCTAGTTCGGTGGGCGTCAGCGGTAATTTTTGCAACTGCCGTGCACTTTCAACTGCATGTGAACTGCATGTGTGCCAGGAACATTAGTTCTGTTCTGGTAGATCAGTGTAGGACAAATTCCCTTTTTGGCCGGTCAAGTACCCCTGTGGCCTGCAGTGCATACCTGGCAGTGAAAATTATTCAATTACATTAGTCTGTCATATATTTTTGTGACCTAAAGCAATTTTTTATCTGTCTGCAACAGGCACTGCATATCTGATAGTCAAATAAAACCATTAAATACTGCAGTTACATTGCTGATATAAAAAAGCACACTTTTTTTGCTAGATAGTAAATTTACGGGCTATGCTTCATTTCTGACAGTTCAATTAAACAGTTACATACTGCAGTTACATTGCTGCTATAAAAAAAAGCACATTTTTTGTGCTAGATAGCAAATTTCAGTGCTACGCTGCATTTCTGACAGTCGAATACAACTGTAACATACTGTATTTACATTGGTGCTATAAAAAAAAACACACTTTTTGTGCTAGATAGGTAACAGGGAGGTAAATTTGTAAAAATCGTCTGTTACAATGGTGGGTGACATTTTACTATTTTTGCCGTATACAAACCCCTGCTCTGCATAGGTGACAGGGAGGTAAATTTGTAAAAATCGTCTGTTACATTCTTGAGTGACATTAACCCAGTTTTGCCACATACAAACCCCTGCTCTGCATAGATGACAGGGAGGTAAATTTCAAAAAATCGTCTGTTACATTCTTGGGTGACATTTTACCATTTTTGCCGTATACAAACCCCTGCTCTGCTTAGGTGACAGAGAGGTAAATTTGTAAAAATCCTCTGTTACATTATTGGGTGACATTAACCCAGTTTTTCCATATACAAACCCCTGCTCTGCATAGGTGAAAGGGACGTAAATTTCTAAGAATCGTCTGTTACATTCTTGGGTGACATTAACCCAGTTTTGACTTATACAAACCCCTGCTCTGTATAGGTGACAAGAAGGTAAATTTGTAAAAATCAGCTGTTAAGTTTAGTGTTGAGCGAACAGTTCGAAAATAGTTCAGGTTTGTACCGAATTTTGGGGTGTTTGGGACACGGACCCGAACCCGAACATTTTCAAAAAAGTTTGGGTTCGGGTTCGTTGTTCGGCGATTACTTCCCGCTTTCTGAAGGTCTGCACAGCAGCCAATCAGCTAGCGTTTTACTTCTTGCCCTAAGAGCCCATCACAGCCATGCCTACTAATGGCATGGCTGTGATTGGCCAAGTGCAGCATGTGACCCAGCCTCTATTTAAGCTGGAGTCACGTAGCGCCGCACGTCACACTGCTGTGATTAGTGTAGGGAGAGGACGCAGCTGCTGTGAGGGCGAGATTAGGCAGGAAAAAGTCAGCAAAAGCACCTAATGAAGTGATCGATCTACAGATGTGAATGATTGAACATCTGCTAGTTACTTGCTCACTGGTTTTTAGGCTGCACAGAGCGTTTTTCTGTCACTTATTTTCTGGGGTGATCGGCGGCCATTTTGTGATTTGTGGTGCACCAGAACAAGCTACCACCAAGTCCATCAATCCATCAATACTATTTTTTTTTTGCTATATCCTACATCAGTGGCTTAGTTGTGCTAATTGTCACCCCTAGAAACTCAGGATAGAAATTTCTATATTTTATTAAGGGGTTAAATACAATTGCCCAAATACCAATCCCCTAAATCTGGTGTTCCAGCTTTGGCTAGCCAAGTATAATCCTGTCTGCTGTCTGGCAAAGGATAGATTATTTTCTGTGGTGAAATTCAATTGTCAAAATAGCAATCCCCTAAATCTGGTGTCCCAGCACTGGCTGGCAAACTATAATAGTGTCCGCAAAAACATATATTTTGTTCTGGGGTGAAATTCAATTGCCAAAATAGCAATACCAAAAATCTGGTGTCACAGCTGTGGCTGGCAAACTATAATAGTGTCCGCAAAAACATATATTTTGTTCTGGGGTGAAATTCAATTGCCAAAATAGCAATAACATAAATCAGTGGTTTCAGTTGTGGCTGGCCAAGTTTCATAGTGTCCTGCAAATTATATATTTTGTTCTGGGGTGAAATTCAATTGCCAAAATAGCAATACCATAAATCAGTGGTTTCAGCTGTGGCTGGCCAAGTTTCATAGTGTCCGCAAAAACATATATTTTGTTCTGGGGTGAAATTCAATTGCCAAAATAGCAATACCATAAATCTGGTGTTACAGCTGTGGATGGCAAAGTATAATAGTGTCTGCCAAAATATATATTTTGTTCTGGGGTGAAATTCAATTGCAAAAATAGCAATACCATAAATCAGTGGTTTCAGCTGTGGCTGGCCAGGTTTCATAGTGTCCTGCAAATTATATATTTTGTTCTGGGGTGAAATTCAATTGCCAAAATAGCAATACCCTGAATCTGGTGTTCCAGCTGTTGCAGGCCTAGTTTAAATCTGTCCGTAAAAGGGTATATTTTGTTCTGGGGTGAAATTCAATTGCCAAAATAGCAATACCATAAATCATTGGTTTCAGCTGTGGCTGGCCAAGTTTCATAGTGTCCGCAAAAACATATATTTTGTTCTGGGGTGAAATTCAATGGCCAAAATAGCAATACCATAAATCTGGTGTCACAGCTGTGGATAGCAAAGTATAATAGTGTCTGCCAAGACATATATTTTGTTCTGGGGTGAAATTCAATTGCCAAAATAGCAATACCATAAATCAGTGGTTTCAGCTGTGGCTGGCCAAGTTTCATAGTGTCCTGCAAAGGATATATTTTGTTCTGGGGTGAAATTCAATTGCCAAAATAGCAATACCCTGAATCTGGTGTTCCAGCTGTTGCAGGTCAAATGTAAATCTGTCCATAAAAGGATACCTTTCATCCAGGGCCTAAATACTAGCCCTAAAAGAGATATTCCCCTAAATCAGTGGTTACTGCTGTGCCTGGATTAGTGTAATACGCTACATAAATAAATAGGCAGATAGTGTTAGGTGCCTTTAAATAAGGCCTGAATTTGAAATCAATACATTGGGCCAAATATTTTTTTTCTTATTGTGGTGCTTGGTGAACGGTAACAATGAGGAAAACATCTAGTAAGGGACACGGACGCGGTCGTGGTGGTGTTAGTGGACCCTCTGGTGCTGGGAGAGGACGTGGCCATTCTGCCACAGCCACACGTCCTAGTGAACCAACTACCTCAGGTTCCAGTACCCGCCAGAATTTACAGCGATATATGGTGGGGCCCAATGCCGTTCTAAGGATGGTAAGGCCTGAGCAGGTACAGGCGCTAGTCAATTGGGTGGCCGACAGTGGATCCAGCATGTTCACAACATTATCTCCCACCCAGTCTTCTGCAGAAAGCGCACAGGTGGTGCCTGAAAACGAAGCCCATCAGTCTGTCACATCACCCCCATGCATATCAGGGAAACTGTCTGAGCTTCAAGTTATGCAGCAGTCTCTTATGCTGTTTGAAGACTCTGCTGGCAGGGTTTCCCAAGGGAATTCACCTAGCCCTTCCCCAGTGGTGGAAGACATAGAATGCACTGATGCACAACCACTGATGTTTCCTGATGATGAGGACATGGGAATACCACCTCATCGGAGTTCGCACGTCTCTGATGATGACGAAACACAGGTGCCAACTGCTGCGTCTTTCTGCAGTGTGCAGACCGAACAGGAGGTCAGGGATGAAGACTGTGTGGAAGACGATGCAGAGGACGATGAGGTCCTAGATCCCACATGGAATGAAGGTCGTGCCACTGACTTTCATAGTTCAGAGGAAGAGGCAGTGGTGAGACCGAGCCAACAGCGTAGCAAAAGAGGGAGCAGGGGGCAAAAGCAGACCAGCCGCCGCCAAGAGAGTTCGCCTGCTACTGGCCACCGCCACCAGGGACCGAGCACCCCAAAGGCAGCTTCAAGGGGTTCCCTGGCTTGGCACTTCTTTAAACAATGTGCTGACGACAAGACCCGAGTGGTTTGCACGCTGTGCCATCAGATCCTGAAGCGAGGCATTAACGTTCTGAACCTTAGCACAACCTGCATGACCAGGCATCTACATGCAAAGCATGAACTGCAGTGGAGTAAACACCTTAAAAACAAGGAACTCACTCAGGCTCCCCCTGCTCCTTCTTCTGCTGCTGCCTCGGCCTGTTCCTCCGCCTCGGGAGGAACGTTGGCACCTGCCGCCCACCAAACAGAGGATGTGCCACTGACACCACCACCTGCGTCACCAAGCATCTCCACCATGTCACACGGCAGTGCCTCAGCGCTGCGCAGTCGTCACGAAACCTTGGAGAACAGACCGTACCAGTGGTTGCCACCGGTAGACCAAGCCTCGAGCCTGGTGGTGCCTGATAATGGGCGAAATCTCGTCGCAGCTCTGGGACTAGCCGGTTTGACGCACATCCCTTGCCTGGCGCATGTGCTGAATTTGGTGGTGCAAAAGTTCATTCACAACTACCCCGACATGTCCGAGCTGCTGCATAAAGTGCGGGCCGTCTGTGCACGCTTCCGGCGTTCACATCCTGCCGCTGCTCGCCTGTCAGCGCTACAGCGGAACTTCGGCCTTCCCGCTCACCGCCTAATATGCGACGTGCCCACCCGGTGGAACTCCACCTTGCACATGCTGGAGAGACTGCAGCAGCAGGCCATAGTGGAGTTTCAGCTGCAGCACGCACGCGTCAGTCGCACTGCGGAACAGCACCACTTCACCACCAATGATTGGACCTCCATGCGAGACCTGTGTGCCCTGTTGCGCTGTTTCGAATACTCCACCAACATGGCCAGTGGCGATGACACCGTTATCAGCGTTACAATACCACTTCTATGTCTCCTTGAGAAAATGCTTAGGGTGATGATGGAAGAGGAGGTGGCCCAGGAGGAGGAGGAGGATGAGCGGTCATTTTTAGTACTTTCAGGCCAGTCTGTTAGAAGTGGCTCAGAGGGAGGTTTTTTGCAACAGCAGAGGCCAGGTACAAATGTGGCCAGCCAGGGCCCACTACTGGACGAGGAGGAGGAGGAGTGCAGGAGGATGAGGATGAAGCAGGTTCACAGCGGGGTGGCACCCGACACAGCTCAGGCCCATCACTGGTGCGTGGCTGGGGGGATACGGAGGACGATGACGATACGCCTCCCACAGAGGACAGCTTGCCCTTACCTCTGGGGAGCCTGGCACACATGAGCGACTACATGCTGCAGTGCCTGCGCAACGACAGCAGAGTTGCGCACATTTTAATGTGTGCGGACTACTGGGTTGCCACCCTGCTGGATCCCCGGTACAAAGACAATGTGCCCACCTTACTTCCTGCACTGGAGCGTGATAGGAAGATGCACGAGTACAAGCGCACGCTGGTAGAGGCGCTCCTGAGAGCATTCCCAAATGTCACAGGGGAACAGGTGGAAGCCCAAGGCGAAGGCAGAGGAGGAGCAAGAGGTCGCCAATGCAGCTGTGTCATAGCCAGCTCCTCTGAGGGCAGAGTTAGCATGGCAGAAATGTGGAAAAATTTTGTCTCACGCCACAGCTAACTGCACCACCACCTGATACGGAACGTATTAGCAAGAGGCAGCATTTCACTAACATGGTTGAACAGTATGTCTGCACACCCCTCCACGTACTGAGTGATGGTTCGGCCCTATTTAACTTCTGGGTCTCCAAATTGTCCACGTGGCCAGAGTTAGCATTTTATGCCTTGGAGGTGCTGGCCTGCCCGGCGGCCAGCGTTTTGTCTGAACGTGTATTCAGCACGGCAGGGGGCGTCATTACTGATAAATGCAGCCGCCTGTCCACAGCCAACGTGGACAAGCTGACGTTCATAAAAATGAACCAGGCATGGATCCCACAGGACCTGTGCCTCCCTTGTGCAGAAGACATTTATAACTGCCTCTCCCTCAACCATGTATTCTTGTACTCTGGGGCACTTCTTTATTGAATCCTCATTTTTTTAACTTTACCATGATCTTGCGGTGCAACCCAAAGTTGAATGAACCTCTCCTCTGTCTGGGTGCTGGGGCTGAAATAACTGAAAGTGCCCTTCTCCAGTGGTGTGTGATATGACAACGTATTTCTTGCTGTGGGACCTCTCTCCTCTGTCTGGGTGCTGGGCCGAAATAACTGAAAGTGGCCTTCTCCAGTGGTGGGTGATATGACGTATGATTCCTTGCTGTGGGACCTCTCTCCTCTGTCTGGGTGCTGGGCCGAGATAACTGAAAGTGGCCTTCTCCAGTGGTGGGTGATATGACGCATGATTCCTTGCTGTGGGACATCTCTCCTCTGTCTGGGTGCTGGGCCGAAATAACTGAAAGTGGCCTTCTCCAGTGGTGGGTGATATGACGCATGATTCCTTGCTGTGGGACCTCTCTCCTCTGTCTGGGTGCTGGGCCGAGATAACTGAACGTGGCCTTCTCCAGTGGTGGGTGATATGACGCATGATTCCTTGCTGTGGGACCTCTCTCCTCTGTCTGGGTGCTGGGCCGAGATAACTGAAAGTGGCCTTCACCAGTGGTGGGTGATATGACGCATGATTCCTTGCTGTGGGACCTCTCTCCTCTGTCTGGGTACTGGGCCGAGATAACTGAAAGTGGCCTTCTCCAGTAGTGGGTGATATGACGCATGATTCCTTGCTGTGGGACCTCTCTCCTCTGTCTGGGTGCTGGGCCGAAATAACTGAAATTGGCCTTCTCCAGTGGTGGGTGATATGACGCATGATTCCTTGCTGTGGGACCTCTCTCTAATTGATATTGGTTAATTTTTATTTATTTTATTTTACTTTAATTCATTTCCCAATCCACATTTGTTTGCAGGGGATTTAACTACATTTTGCTGCCTTTTGCAGCCCTCTAGCTCTTTCCTGGACTATTTTACAGCCATTTTAGTGCCTAAAAGTTCGGGTCCCCATTGACTTCAATGGGGTTCGGGTTCGGGATCAAGTTCGGGTCGAGTTCGGATCCCGAACCCGAACATTTTCGGGAAGTTCGGCCAAACTTCCCGAACCCGAACTTCCAGGTGTTCGCTCATCTCTAGTTAAGTTAGTGGGTGACATTTTACCATTTTTGTCATATACAAACCCCTGCTCTGCATAGGTGACAGGGAGGTAAATTTGTAAAAATCGTCGGTTACATTATTGGGTGACATTAACCCAGTTTTGCCATATACAAACCCCTGCTCTGCTTAGGTGACAGGTAGGTAAATTTATTAAAAACGTCTGTTACTTCGGTGGGTGACCACAAAAAATGAGGAGAGTGTCAAATAAGGGACGTGGCCCTGGTCGTGGTGCTGCTGGTGTTGGTGAATCTCCTGTTGCAGGGAGAGGACGTGGTTGATCTGTGCCAGCTACCCACCCAAATGAAACACCTTCCTCAGGTGCGCGTAGACGACAGAGCCTTCAGCATTATTTAGTAGGCCCGAATGCCGCTCTACAAATGGTGAGGCCAGAACAAGTACAGTCGCTAGTAGATTGGGTGGCTGACAGTGCCTCCAGTATCTTCACATTGTCTCCCACCCGGTCCACTGCTGAAATCTCAGAGTTAGCACCTGCAGGCCATGGGCATCTATATAGCACCTCACCCCCTTGCAAATCAGCAAAGCAGTCTGAGCCCCAAGTCATGCAGCAGTCTCTTATGCTTTTTGATGAGTCTGCTGGCATGGTTTCCCAGGCCCATCCACCTAGCTCTGCCCCAGAAGTGGAAGAGATTGAGTGCACTGATGCCCAACCACTTATGTTTCCGGATGTGGACATGGGAGGACCACCACAGCACGTCTCTAATGACGAAACTCAGGTGCCAACTGCTGCGGCTTTCTGCAGTGTGCCATCCGACAAGGAGGGCAGGGCTGAAGACTGGGTGGAAGATTATGTGGAGGACGATGAGGTTCTAGGCCCCACATGGAATCAAGGTCATGCGAGTGACCTGTGCAGTTCGGAGGGAGAGGCGGTGGTCGCACAGAGCGACCAGCACGGCAAAAGAGGGAGCAGGGTGCAAAAGCAGAGCCGCCATCCCCTAGACAGTACTCCTGCTACTTCCCACCGCACCCAGGGACCGAGCACAACAAAGCCAGCTCCAAGGAGTTGCCTGGCATGACATTTCTTCAGACAATGTGCAGACGACAAGACACAGGTGGTTTGCATGCTGGGCAATCAGAGCCTGAAGCGAGGCATAATCATTCTAAACCTGAGCACAACCTGCTTGACCAGGCATCTAAGTGCAAAGCAAGAGCTGCAGTGGAGTAAACACCTCCAAAACCAAGAAAGGTCTCAGGCTCCTCCTGCTCCCTATTCTGCTGCAGTCTCGGCCTCTTCCTCCACCTCTGGAATGAAAGTGGCACCGGCCACCCCGCAAGCAGAGGATGTGGCAGCAATGCCACCACGTCCGTCACCTTCAACAAGCAGCACCACAATTTCCCATGGCAGCGTTCAGCTGTCCATCTTCCAAACAATAGAGCGAAAGAGAAAGTACCCCCCTACCCACCCTCGATCCCCGAATGCCATCATTTCAAAATTCCTGGCCTTTGAAATGCGTCATTCCGTCTGGTGGAGACGGAGAGTTTTAAAAACCTCATGGCTTTTGCTGTCCCACAGTATGTCATTCCCAGCTGTTACTACTTTTCCAGGTGAGCCATCCCTTACCTGCACAAACAAGTGGGGTACAAAATCAGGTGTGCACTGCGCAACGCCATCTGTGGCAAGGTCCACATAACTACCGATATGTGGACCAGTAACCACGGGCAGGGATGTTAGGGATCTCCCTAACAGCACACTGGGTAAATGCAGTGGCGGCTGGACCTGAGGCGGATAGCTGTTTGGTGCATATCCTTCCGCCACCAAGGAATGCAGGGCATTTTTCTTTGGCTTCTGTTGCCTCCTACTCCTCTTCCTCCTCTAACACCTCCTCATCCAGTCAGCATAACACCTTCACCAGCAA
Organism: Bufotes viridis; assembly: GCA_033119425.1. Classification (NCBI taxonomy): domain Eukaryota; kingdom Metazoa; phylum Chordata; class Amphibia; order Anura; family Bufonidae; genus Bufotes; species Bufotes viridis. The sequence goes on along the minus strand of CM065591.1, from coordinate 244,513,934 downwards.
CTTCAGCACAGCCAAGGGAAAACGACAGCAGGTAGTTTTGAAACTCATCTGTTTGGGGGACAAACCGCACACCGCGCACAACAGACCGATGAGTGATTAGTGACACTGAGCCTCAAGCCCGGCCTGGTGGTGTGCGATAATGGTCGAAATCTCGTAGCAGCTCTGGGCCTATCCGGTTGGACGCACATCCCTTGCCTGGCACATGTGCTGAATTTGGTGGGGCAGAAATTCCTGTAAAACTATCAAGATATGTCAGAGCTGCTGCAGAAAGTGCAGGCTTTCTGTGCGCGCTATCGGCATTCTCACCCTGCTGCTGCTCGCCTGTCTGCGCTGCAGCATAACTTCGGCCTTCCTGTGCACTGCCTCATATGCGACGTGCCCACAAGGTCGAACTCCACCTTTCACATGCTGGAGAGACTGTGCGAGCAGCAGCAGGCGATAGTGGAGTTTCATCTGCAGCAAGCACGGCTGAGTCACTCTGCGGAACAGCACCACTTCACCACTACTGAGTGTGCCTCCATGCGAGACCTGTTTGCCTTGTTGCGCTGTTTCGACTACTCCACCAACATGGCCAGTGCAGATGACGCCGTTCTCATCGTTACTATCCCACTTCTATGTCTCCTTGAAAAAACACTTTGGGCAATGATGGAAGAGGATGTGGCACAGAAGGAAGAGGAGGAAGAAGAGGAATCATTTTCACGGTTATCAGGCCACAAGTACAGATGGCAGGTTAAGTGGCACAGAGGGTGGGGTTTCTGCAACAACATAGCCCAGGTACACAATTGTCCAGCCAGGGCACAGTTCTGGAGGATGAGGAGGAACCGTGTTCACAGCAGGGTGGCACACATAGCAGCTCAGGGCCATCACTGCAGTGTGGCTGGGGGGATACCGAGGACACAGACGATACACCTCCCACAGTGGACAGCTTGTCGTTGTATCTGGCAGTCTGGCACACATGAGCAACTACATGCTGCAGTGCCTGCGCAACGACCACCAAGTTGTCCACATTGTAACTTGTGCTGATTACTGGGTGGCCACCCTGCTGGATCCCCGTTACAACAGACAACGTGCCATCCTTAATTCCCTCACTGGAGCGTGATCGGAAGATGCGCGAGTACCAGCGCACGCTGGTAGACATGCTGCTGATGGCATTCCCACCTTACACCCGGGCCTCAGTGAAAGCAGAAGGCAAAGGCAGAGGAGGAGGAAGATGTCGCCAACACAGCCGGGCACTGCCAGCACCTCAGAAAGCAGGGTTAACATGGCCAAAATGTGGAAAAGCTTTGTCAATATGCCACAACAACCAGCAGCACCAGCTGATATGCAACGTCTTAGCAGGAAGCGGCATTTCAGCAACATGGTGGAGCAGTATGTGTGCAACCGCCTACACTTACTGACTGATGAGTCTGCCCCATTCAACTTCTGGGTCTCCAAATTGGGCACATGGCCTGAGGTTGCCCTTTACGTCTTGGAGGTGCTGGCCAGGCCTGCAGCCAGTGTATTGTCTGAATGTGTATTTAGCATGGCAGGGGGCATTATCACAGACAAGCGCAGCCGCCTGTCCACAGCTATTGTGGACAAGCTCACGTTTATTAAAATAAACCAGGCATGTATCCCACAAGACTTGTCTATACCTTGTGCTGAATAGACATTTATACCGGCCTCACCCATCCATTCTTGTACTCAAGTGCACTTATTCTTTGTTTAATTTTTTTTATATGTCCCAATATTTTGGTGGCCACCCCAATTAAAAAAAACATAAAACAAAAAACCTGTGTTGGCTACCTCCCCCACCTCCTCCCCCGCTTCAACCTACACCACCACGTTCACCACCTCCTCAACCACCTACTCCACACCCACCTCCTCCTCCGATTTCAAGACTGCTATTTTTAATTTTTATTTATTTTATTTTTTAAGTTATTTCCCTATCCACATTTGTTTGCAGAGCACTTGCCATGCTCTTAAGCACATTTTGCTGCCTTTTGCAGCCCTCTAGCCCTTTCCATGACATTTTTAGAGCCAAGTTCGGGTCCCCTTTGACTTCAATGGGGTTTGGGGTCAATTTCAGGTCAAGTTCAGGTCCCGAACTCGAACTTTGCGACAAAGTTCGGCCGAACCTGGCGAACCCTAACTTTCAGGTGTTCGCTCAACTGTAATACATATTCATATCAACATCATTATTACTTTTCTTTGTTTTTAAATCCCCACCCTCAATATCCTCCCCTACCACCCTCAATATCCTCCCCTACCACCCCGCCCCCTTTTAAAAAAAGAATCATTTTCTTTATGTCAGTTTATCTTAGAGAGATCAGCCAATATCCAGCATTCAACCATAAAAGGGATCACTACTTTAAATTTTTCGGTAATAACCGCGTTAATTGCTCCTCAATACTCTTTTATTTCTGTACAAAACCAGAACATGTGCAAGTAATTAGCCCCAGGTGAATCACACCATGGACAATTAAATGTATTTCCCAAACCACATTTATTAACCACTTGAAGACCACAGGTTTATACCCCCCTAGTGACCAGGCCCTTTTTTACAATTCCGCACTACACTACTTTCACCGTTTATTGCTCCGTCATGCAACTTACCACCCAAATGAATTTTACCTCCTTTTCTTCTCACTAATAGAGCTTTCATTTGGTGGTATTTCATTGTTGCTGACATTTTTACTTTTTTTGCTATTAATAAAAATTTAACGACATTTTTGCAAAAAAATGACATTTTTCACTTTCTGTTGTAAATTTTTTTAAAAACTACATTTCTATATAAATTTTTCTCTAAATGTATTGTTCTACATGTCTTTGATAAAAAAAGTCCAATAAGTGTATATTTATTGGTTTGGGTAAAAGTTATAGCGTTTACAAACTATGGTGCAAAAAGTGAATTTCGGCATTTTGAAGCAGCTCTGACTTTCTGAGCGCCTGTCATGTTTCTTCAGGTGCTAGAATGCCAGGATAGTATAAATACTCCCCAAATGACACCATTTTAGAAAGAAGACACCCCAAAGTATTCGCAGGGGGCATGGTGAGTTCATGTATCATTTCATTTTTTTCACAAGTTAGCGGAAAATGACACTTTCTGAGGAAAAAAATAATAATAAAGTTTCCATTTCTGCTAACTTCTGGCAAAAAAAAAAAAATCTCATACGGGCTCATTATGCCCCTCAGTGAATACCTTGGGGTGTCTACTTTCCGAAATGGGGTCATTTGTGGGGTGTTTGTACTGTTCTGGCATTTTGGGCGGGGCTAAATTGTGAGCAGCCATGTAAAGCTAAAGGTACTCATTGGTTTTAGGGCCCTTTGGGACCCAGGCTGCAAAAGTCACTCATGTGGTATCGCTGTACTCAGGAGAAGTAGGGCAATGTGTTTGGGGTGCATTTTTACATATACCCATGTTGGGTGAGAAATATCTCTGTAAACTGACAACTTTGTATAAAAAATTAAAAATTGTCGTTTACAGAGATATTTCTCACACCCAGCAGGGGTATATATAAAAATACACCCCAAAACACATTGCCCCACTTCTCCTGAGTACGGCGATACCACATGTGTGACACTTTTTGCAGCCTGGGTGCGCAAAGGGCCCTAAAACCAATGAGTATCTTTAGGATTTCACAGGGCATTTTTACGCATTTGGATTCCAGACTTCTTCTCACGCTTTAGGGGCCCCTAAAATGCCAGGGCAGTATAAATACCTCACAAGTGACCCCATTTTAGAAAGAAGACACCCCAAGGTATTCCGTGATGGGTATGGTGAGTTCATGTAAAATTTTATTTTTGTCACAAGTTAGTGGAATATGAGACTTTGTAAAAACAAAATTAAAAAAAATATATATCAATTTCCGCTAACTTGTGCCAAAAATGAAAATTCTGTGAACTCGCCATGCCCCTCAGCGAATACCTTGGGGTGTCTTCTTTCCAAAATGGGGTCACATGTGGGGTATTTATACTCACCTGGCATTTTAGGGAACCTAAAGCGTGAGAATCCAAATGCGTAAAAATGGCTCAGAAATCCTAAAGGTACTCATTAGTTTTAGGGTCTTTGCATTTGGCTGCAAAGTCACTCATGTGGTATCGCTGTATCAGGAGAGTAGCATGCAGCTTAGGGTGTATTTACATATACCCATGCTGCGTGTGAGAAATATCGCTGTAAACGACAACTTTTTAAAATTTTTTATACAAAGTTGTCAGTTTACAGAGATATTTCTCTCACCCAACATGGGTATATGTAAAAATACACCCCAAAACACATTGCCCTACTTCTCCTGAGTACGGCGATACCACATGAGTGACACTTTTTTGCAGCCAAGATGCGCAAAGGGGCCCAAATTCCCATGAGTACCTTTTAGGAGGGCATTTTTACGCATTTTTCTTCTCATGCTTTAGGGCCTCTAAAATGCCAGGGCAGTATAAATACCTCACATGTGACCCCATTTTGGAAAGAAGACACCCCAAGGTATTCCATGAGGGGCATGGCGAGTTCATAGAAAAAAAATTTTTGGGCACCAGTTAGTGGAAATTGATTTTTTATTGTTTTTTCTCACAAAGTCTCCCTTTCCGCTAACTTTTGACAAAAAGTTTAATTTTTCATGGACTCACTATGCCCCTCAGCGAATACCTTGGGGTGTCTTCTTTCCAAAATGGGGTCACATGTGGGTATTTATACTGCCCTGGCATTTTAGGGGCCCTAAAGCGTGAGAAGAAAATGCGTAAAATGCCCTTCCTAAAGGTACTCATTGACTTTGCCTTTGCATTTGCTGCAAAGTGTCACTCATGTGGTATCGTACTCAGGAGAGTAGGGCAAGCTTGGGGTGTATTTTACATATACCATATTGGGTGAGAGAAATATCTCTGTAAATTGCCAACTTTGAATAAAAATTTTAAAAAGTTGTCGCTTACAGCGATATTTCTCTCACCCAGCATGGGTATATGTAAAAATACACCCCAAAACACATTGCCCTACTTCTCCTGAGTTCGGCGATACCACATGTGTGACACTTTTTGCAGCCAAGATGCGCAAAGGGGCCCTAAAACCAATGAGTACCTTTAGGATTTCACAGGGCATTTTTACGTATTTGGATTCTCACGCTTTAGGACCCCTAAAATGCCAGGGCAGTATAAATACCTCTCATGTGACCCCATTGTGGAAAGAAGACACCCTAAGGTATTCGCTGAGGGGCATGGCGAGTTCACATAAAAAAAAAATTTTCACACAAGTTAGCGGAAATTGATATATATATATATATATATATATATATTTTTTTTTTTTTACAAAGTCTCATATTCCACTAACTTGTGACAAAAATAAAATTTTACATGAACTCGCCATACCCCTCACGGAATACCTTGGGGTGTCTTCTTTCTAAAATGGGGTCACATGTGAGGTGTTTGTACTGCTCTGGCATTTGAGGGGTCTCCGCAATCATTACACGTATGGCCAGCATTAGGAGTTTCTGCGATTCTCCGTATATTGAGCAGACGGGTAATGAGATTTTTTTTCCGTCTCAGCCGCTGCGCTGAAAAAAAAAAAAATGAACGGCACAGATTTTTTCATTCGCATCGGTCAATGTGGATGAAAAATCTCTGCCAAAATCAGTGACTGCGGTGCGGTGGGTTGGGCGCTAGCTACCTAACAAGTAGCTAGCTAACTGGCGGTGATAGGGGACCCTTATGCCCCATTCACACGTCCGAAATTCTGTTTGCGGAACGGAATTGCGGACCCATTCATTTCTATGGGGACAGACTTTGTCCCGCTCGGATCCGGAATTACGGATCCGCGCTCCGGGTCTGCACTTCCGCTCCGCAAAAATATAGAACATGTCTCTATTCTTGTCCGCACTGCGGACAAGAAAAAGCATTTTCTATATAGTTCTGTGCGGATCTGCAAATGCGGAAAGCGCATTGCCGGTGTCCGTATTTTGCGGATCCGCAGATCCATGGATCCGCAGATCCATGGATCCGCAAACACATACGGACGCCTGAATGAGCCTGTAGGGGGTGATTAGTGACAGGGGGGTGACAGGGGTGATCAGGGGGTGACATGGGTGATCAGGGGTTAATCAGTGATGGGGGTGGGGGGTGTGTGTAGTGATTGGTGCACTTTTCCTATTTTTCTCTGGTGGTCCCAAACAAAGGGACCACCAGACGAGCAGATATTAGGCATATCAGACGCTGTTTAAAAACAGCGCCTGATATGCGATTTAAATGCGGTTTTTTCAAGCATCTACAGCCTGCCAGCGCATGATCAGCGCTGGCAGGCTGTAGTTTCAGTTGTCCCAGCTCCGATCACATGAACGCGCGCACGACGCGCGCTGCTCATGTGAAATCTCAGGTCTCACGAGATGACGCCGATAGGCGTGACTGAGACCTGAGAGAGCCGCCGCGCTGACGCCCATCGGCGTTAGCGTGGCGGCAAGAGGTTAAGCCATAATGGCGCAACAAACGCTGTCTAAAATATTAACTTAAACCAAAATGTGATTAAAATTGTGAGACACTAATCCTAAATTAGACAATATATTTTCCAATCATCTACTTGTATCGTTGGACAATCCGCTCCCCAAGCTTTTTGACCGGGGGAGCTTATATTATTAAATAGTGCTTTAACTAATAATTTATAAAGTTGGGAAATCTTAACATTGTGACCTAAATCCCCCATTAATTAATTTAAGGTTGTAGAGGTGACTATATCTAGCAAGGATTTTTCTTCAAGACTAGAAAGTGCCAAACGAAGCTGAAAATCCCTAAACCATGATACATTAGTTATAGTCTCTCTTTGTGCTAACTCCAAAAATGAAAATATATCTCCTTTCCTCACCACCTGTGCAAGGTAAAAAAAAAAAATTGTTTGCCAATACTGATCCCCTTGTAATTCATCTAAGACTTGTAAGTGTCACCAAAGTCCTATTTAGTGGGCTTTTCTTCCATTGGCAATATAGCCACAACTGTGAAAATATAAAATAACCATTTAAATATGGAAGGTTCAGCCCTCCTTTTTTTATTGGCTTATAGAAATGTTCCACTTCTTACATGCTTCCTTCCCCAAAGTAAGTCATTAATAATTCTCTCAATTAGTTTAAAAATTTTATCCTCAATCCATATTGGGGAATTCCTAAGAATATAAAGGCCCTGGGGTAAGATTACCATCTTGATTAGAGATAATCTATCAGCTCTAGATAGAGGAAGTCTAAGCCATATTGCGATTTTGGACCTCAATTTACTTTATCATTGGATTCAGATTAAGGTGTGAGAAGTCTTCATTTTTTGTGGAGATCATCAAGCCCAAATAATCAAAGGAATCAGAAATCTTCAACATACTCAGGGGTCCCTCACTGGGAAGTTTAAGTCTATCTACAGGCATAAGAGTGTTTTTTGACCAATTAACATCAAGACCTAAGACTTTGCCTAAGGAATTAATTGTTTGAATAACTATTGGGAGTATAGTAATAGGATTATGTATGAAAAATAACAAATCATCTGCATATAATGAAATGCGACCTATGTCCCAAACCCTTCAATCCCAGAATCTTGCCTTACTCTAGCTGCAAGACGCTCGATATAGATGTCAAACAGTAGTGGGGAAAGAGGACACCCTTGACGGGTACCTCTACTCAGTGAAAAACTATTTGTCAAACTCACATTAATGATCAAGCTGGCCTGGCCTGATCATGTTAAACTTATAAAATATAGTCTTTGTTGAAATTCGGCATCATTATTTTATACTCCCTCATCTTGTCCACTGAGGTCTTGTCCATAAAATGGCTGCTTATAGAGGGTCATATCACGAGGCAAATTAATTCCATGTGTTGTCTTCTGTGTTTTTCTGTGTTCAAATACACTGCACCTGCACTAAACTCCTAACAGAACAAGTACAGATGGCAGGTGCAATGTGTTTGAATGGAGGCACATCACAATCAGGTGATTTCCCTTGTCACATGACCCTCCATCAGCAGCCATTTTGTGGACAGGACCTTTTAGTGGAGAGCACAAAACATTTGGCAAACAAGGGGGCATACCACAGAATTTCAATAAAGACTATATTAGTGAGTGCGATATAATTAGAGATTGGCAAATTTTTAAAAAAATTAGATAATTTTTAGTGAAAAATGCAGATGAAAGGTGCCGCTCTTAGATTTACTGCACACTTCACTTATTTGGGCAGTCACGAGGCCAAAATTGACCAAATATTTCAAGTATTACAGGTTAATGTTAGTGTCAAGAAGAAGCGCACTCATTTTACACCGTCGTCAGCTGATTCCACATAGACAAACAGAATCTGTTCTATTAAACGCATCCTGGAGTGGATGTCAGCAGTAAGTTTGTGTTGACATCAGTCACTGATTATTTTGCCCTTCCTTTGATCCGTCAGAACAATAACCCCCCCAAAAAACAGATCCTGTCTGTTAAGAATTTGCCTTCACTCGGTCAGCATTTGGTCAGTAATCCATCAGTATTGCTAATGCCAAAAAAAAAAAACAGGAGTGGATCCAAAACAGAGATGTCACGTGAACAGAATATTTGCATGTCTTCTGTGTTTTGTACCACTCCTGCTTTTGGCTACCAAATCACAAGCTAATTCTGATGGGACCATACAGGCCTTACAGCTGCTACACAGAGAGGATCAGTTGTGCGTCTCATTTTAACTTCCTTGTGATAGATCAAAAAAAGGGTCAAATGAAAGATGATGTCAGCCAAGCCAAAATGGCAAAATAGTGGGCCAGTCATGAAGTGGGGAGGGTGGGAACAGCATGAGAAGTCCAAAGAGTGGCAAGGTGACATAGTGGTGAGGTGGAAGCAGCATGAGGAGACCACAGAGTGGCCCAATGACAGAGTATGGAGGTGGCGGCAGCATGAGGAGGCCACAAAGTGGCTCACTGACAGATTGTGGAGGTGGCAGCAGAATGAGGAGGCCACAGAGTGGCCACTTCATCTATTAATTTATAAGGAATATGGGACAGAACAGAAGGTTAAAGTTTCACAACTTTATAAGGTGTTGCTTAAAACACGATTTAAAAATACACGTTCTCCGGCACAAAAGGCTTGGCAAATTGATTGTCCGGGAATTTCCCTAGAAAATTTGGATAATACATTGGTGAATTTAAGTTTACTTTCTTATAATTTTAATCAAGTTTTGGTTCAATTTAATATTTAATAAATTTGATTTAAAAAAAATGAAATGTTGCCTGAGACAGGAGAGAATTGTCCAGTCTTCTGTTTATTTGACTACGTGGTTGCGATGAAGAAAGCATTCCAAAAAACTATTTCTCTCCACCCGGAGACAAATCCTGTCAAGATTGATGCAAGTGCGGTATCAGCTGCTCATCAAGCCAGATACTTCTGGGAGAACCTACCTGGCATGAACAGGCCTCTAATAGCTAAAGACAATGAGAAGACAAAGCTTCAAGATTGCTTGGAGCCCGGAAGAGTTGCGAAGTTCATCAAGATTCAAAGCATAACTACCAGCCCCTGGTCTCTGCATCAGGGAAAACATCATGAGTTCCCAGTCATCATGGATGGGAGGGACTACATCCTGTGGTGCACGTAGAGGGAGAGGGTCTTCGGATTCCGCCGCACTATACGGACATCTAGGAAATGAACAGCTGCTCCCGACAGCAGCTCCTGGGAAGGTCATGGAGTGTCCCGGTCATCCTGCATCTATTCGCCCCGCTGAAGGATTATTTTGAAAGTGTGTGGAAGCCATACAGGGCTTTCATGCTGCAGATTTATCATGGAGACAACAGATTTTATAATATTACATTACTATATAAAGAAAAAAAAATGAAAAAAAAATGAAGCCCTTTTGTCACCCAGCTCCCAAGTGCGATCAGCTACAGTACATCATCATCATCGAGTACTGTCTGCATGTCACTGATTTCCACATTAACCGTCTCTGGGTCAGGAGCCTGACCGCTCCCAACACCAGCTCCCCCGCCGCTCTCTTCATCACTACTTCCCTGCCGAGTGGAGGAAAGGACAGAGGAAGGTTGAGGATAGGTGAGGGCACAGGGCCTGCTCCCAGGCCATGCCAACTAACCGTCTTGTCTGACAAACCCACTAACTTTTTGCAGGGGGTGTCTGATGTCACTTCCGACGAAGTCGAATATCGACTCAACCATTCAAGAACCGCTGGGTTGCTGGTCACGACACAACCATCAGCTGACACTGTGAGCTCAGGCCTCTCGAAGTGATCCCTGATGCCATGGCCCCTTACTCTGCTGTGACCTCTGCCTGCGCCAGAAACATTTACGCCTCTGCCATTCCCCTGTGCAGGGCCTGGAAATTCTCTGTCTGACATACTGTTGGATCAAATAATCAAATGTTAGATCAAATATTTTTTATTTTGCTACTAATACACGGCAGACTGGGTTTTAGAATATATCACTGCACCGCAGAACGGCAATTAGGCCCACATTTTTTTCCACTTTTCCACGAAAGGCTTTTCAACAGACAAATTCAACGCTAGACGGCGAATATATTTTTATTTCACCACTAATACACGGCAAACTGGGCTTCAGAATATATTACTGCACCGCAGAATGGCAATTAGGCCCTATTTTTTTTCTACTTTTACACAACAGGCTTTTCAACAGAGAAGTTCAACGCTGGATGGCGAATACATTTTTATTTCGCCACTAATACATTGCAAACAGGGCTTCAGAATATATTACTGCACCGTAGAACGTAAATTAGGCCCAAATTTTGTTCTACATTTACACAACAGGCTTTTCAACAGAGAAGTACAATGCTGGATGGTGAATATATTTTTATTTTGCCACTAATACACTGCAAACAGGGCAGCAGAATATATCACTGCAATGCAGAACGTCAATTAGGCGCAAATTGTTTCTACTTTTACACAACAGGCTTTTCAACAGAGAAGTACAACGCTGTATAGCGAGTATATTTTTATTTCGTCACTAATACACGGCAAACAGGGCTTCAGAATATATCACTGCACCACAGAACAGCAATTAGGCCCAATTTTTTTTCTACTTTTACACAAGAGGCTTTTCAACAGATATATGCACGACTGGACGGCGAATATATTTTTATTTTGCCACTAATAAACTGCAAACTGGGCTTCAAAATCTATCACTGCACCACAGAATGGCCCTAATTTTTTTATACTTTTAGGCCCCTTTCACACGGGCATGATTTCCGCACGGGTGCAATGCGTGAGGTGGACGCATTGCACCCGTACTGAATCCCGACCCATTAATTTCTATGGGGCTGTGCACATGAGCGGTGATTTTCACGCATCACTTCTGCGTTGCGTGAAAATCGCAGCATGGTCTATATTTTGCGTTTTTCACGCAACGCAGGCCCCATAGAAGTGAATGGGGCTGCGGGAAAATTGCAAGCATCCGCAATCAAGTGAGGATGCAGTGCGATTTTCCCGTATGGTTGCTAAGAGATGGGACCCGATCTTTATTATTTTCCCTTATAACATGGTTATAAGGGAAAATAATAGCATTCTCAATAAAGAATGCTTTGTAAAATGTGGATTATGGGGTTAAAAATAAAAAACTTAACTCACCTTAGCCACTTGATCGCGTAGTTGCCGATCTCTTCTCTCTTCAAGCATTAGCTGTCGTCTAAAGGACCTGCGATGACGTCACATCCACATGGTCCAATCACCATGGTGATGGACCATGTGATTGGACCATGTGATGAGCTCAGTGACCTTATCACAGGTCCTTTAGACGGCAGCTAATGAATGAAGAAGAGATCGCAACTATGCGATCAAGTGGATATGGTGAGTTAATTTTTGTATTTTTAACCCCTCCATCCACATTTTACAAAGCATTCTGTATTGAGAATGCTATTATTTTTAATAACCATGTTATAAGGGAAAATAATAAAATCTACTGAATACTCAACCCGAAACCGGACTTCAGTTCCCACACGCTTGCAAAACGCATTAAAACGCTTTGCACTCGCGCGGGAAAATCGCGCATTTTCCCGCAACACACCTGCCTCTTATCCGGGCGTCAAACATGACGCCCGTGTGAAAGAGGCCTTACACAACAGGCTTTTCAACAGATAAGTGCAACACTGGATGGTGAATATATTTTTATTTCACCACTAATACACGGCATACAGGGCGTCCGAATATACAGTATCACTGCACCGCTGAGCGGCAAAGATATTTTTTCTTTTTCCACTAATACACGTAGAAAAGTGCTTTGAAACAGATAACTCCACCGCTGAGCGGCAAATATATATTTTTTCCCACTAATACACAGAAAAAAGGACTTTGAAACAAATATCTGCACCACTGAGCAGCAAATATATTTTTCTTTTGCCACTAATGACAAAAAAGCTGTTTCCTATCACTGTCCCTAATGCCTGGAGACACGTCTATCCCTGCACTAAGCACGCTGGTGAATGGCAGGATCTAAGATGGCCGCCGTAGTTATAGGGCTGTTACATCACAGGGCTGGCTGGCTGCTGATTGGCTGCATGCATGGCATTATGGGTGATCCCTCCTTCCCAGAGTTCCTTTCTCCATGTCCTAACAGGTGCAGCAGCCATTTTAGGAAAACATTTGATTTGTTACTACGAATCGTGAGGAAATTCAGTTTTGGTGCGAACATCATCTTACAAACATTGGTCTACAATAACCAGAAGGTGGCTAATGCTTTTAACACAAGCAGGTAAAAGCAATGAAAACAAAGTGGAACTCATGAAGGAATAACAAGAACCAGGTATTTACTCAGAAAGAGTTTGGTTCCTTGTATGATACACTCTGTTTTCCGTTCCCTTTGGAACAGAGAATAGGTTGCCTGTCTCTTTTCCAGAGATGTATTAGGTGGGGAAAGGAGCACAGCAATAGAGATGTCCCGAACTATTCGCCGGCGAACATCGCATGTCCACGTTCGCCGCGGCGGGCGAACATATGCAATGTTTGATTCGCCGCCTATACTTTATCATTGAGCAAATTTTGACCCTGTACCTCACAGTCAGCAGACACATTCCAGCCAATCAGCATACCCTCCTTCCTAGACCCTCCCACCTCCTATCAAAAAGCAAAGACAGCATCCATTTTAGATTTATTCTGAAGCTGCAGTGTTAGTTAGAGCAAGGAGAGTGCTGCTGCTGAATTAATAGGGAAAGCGTTAAGCTAGGCCAGTGTTCTGTGCCCACTCCAGTCCTCAAAGACTCATCGGCCTCTTTCACACGAGCGTGTCCGTATTAGGCCCCATTCACACGTCCATAATGTGTTGCGGATCCGCAGAGTGCGATTGCGTTCAGTTGTTCAGTTTTTTTTGCGTGGGTGCAATTCGCGTGATAAAAAACTGAAGGTTTACAAACAACATCTCCTAGCAACCATCAGTGAAAAACGCAACGCACCCGCACTTGCTTGCGGATACAATGCGTTTTTTACGCAGCCCCATTCACTTCTATGGGGCTAGGGCTGTGTGAAAAACGCAGAATATAGAACATGCTTCGATTTTCATGCAAAGCACAAGTGATGTGTGATAAAAACGCTCATGTACACAGACCCATTTAAATGAATGGGTCAGGATTCAGTGCAGATGCTATGCGTTCACGTCATGCATTGCACCTGAGCGGAAAACTCCCTCGTGTGAAAGGGGCCCTCTGCTGTAAGGACAGCGTCCTGACAGCACCCCAAAAAGCCCTTTTTAGGGCTGGTACATCAGTCTGCTTTTATTTATTGATATATATATATATATATATATATATTGCAGTTGCCTGCCTGTGTGTGAGAGGCCGTAGGCCCACAGACTGTACTGTGCCCACTGCCCACCACTCATATAGGGTGGCACAGTACCTTGCAGATAAAAAAAAAATAATTAAATTTTTACCCTTTAATATAATTGCAGTTGCCTGCCAGTGTGTGTCAGGCACACAGACTGTACTGTGCCCACTGCCCACCACTCATATAGGGTTTCACAGTATATTGCACGGTGCACGAGCAGTGACCTAAAATTCAACGAAGCGGACCGAGCATGGGTCTCTTTCCACCTCCCGGTTCCAAAACTCTATTCACTACACCGGCCCTGGCCCTGATAAGGGACAAAACAGAGATTAAACTGATAGTACTTAGTTAACACTAGTTGCATTGGTGGCAAATTCCATTGCAAGTGCCCAAAATTAGAAGGAAGTGGACAGAGCAAGCTTTTTTCTCTATCTCCCCATGCAAGGATTCAATTCAATACTGATAGAGGACTTAACAAATATTAAAATGGTAAGAATAGTAGTTCACAGTATTTGTATTGGTGGCACAGAACATTGGCGGCGCACACGCAGTGCCCCAAATTGGAAGGAAGAGGACCGACCAACCATCTTTTTCCATCTCCCGATTCCTAAAATCTATTCCATACATTGGCCCCTGATAGGGGACAAAACAGAGATTAAACTGGTAAGAACAGATTTTTTTTATTTAAAAAAAAAAGAGGACAGCCTCTGTGGAGCTGGGTATTTTTTGGCCGCGTTACTGAATGCTCATGCACAATGGCTGTAGGCTCATGCGTCCTTTTGCGGAGGTGACAAACTTGGTCAGTCAAACCCAAGGCAACATCATCGACCTTTATCCCATATGCGTTTTTTCTGTAGCGTGCCCTGCGAAGAGTGCTGGATCAGGCCGTAGATGAGCATGAAGAGGAAGAGTTGTGGTCACCATCACCACCAGAAGCAGCCTTGTCGTCGTCGATTGCTGGACCTGCGGCAACGCAGATAGAGGAGTCTGAAGAAGAGGAGTCATAGGAGGAATGCGGCTTTGAGGAGGTGGAAGACCATCCACAGCAGGCTTCCCAGGGGGCTTCTTGTCACCCTTCGGGGACCCTTGGTGTTGTAAGTTGCTGGGTGGAGGAAGAGACCTTCAGTGACGTCAGTGAGGACAAGGAACGGGACATGACTAGCTTGGTATCCAACCTTGTGAAAATGGTGAGTTTGCAGTTGTGCAAATGGGGAGTTTGCAGTTGTGCAAATGGACTGTTTGCGTTTTTTTGCAGTGCGTTAAACGGGGAGTTTGGTCTGTCAGAGTTTGGTCTGTCACTGTGAAGCGGGTATAACCCTTACACTACCTGATCGATACAACATCATACCTGATCGTATACACACACTGGATGTTTTAAAGCACATTATTCCAAACAATTTAGGAATGTTAGGTGATTTATGCCCTTTATGGATTAAAACCCGACTGTGCGTCAACTACGTAATTTTCCATGGGAGTTTTGGATCCCCCTTCGGCATGCCACAGTCCAGGTGTTAGTCCCCTTGAAACAACTTTTCCATCACTATTGTGGCCAGAAAGAGTCCCTGTGGGTTTTAAAATTCGCCTGCCTATCGAAGTCTATGGCGGTTCGCCCGGTTCGCCCGTTCAAGAACATTTGCGGAAGTTCGCATTCGCCATTCGCGAACGGAAAATTTTATGTTCGCGACATCTCTACACAGCAATAGATAAAAAATCTTATTACAAAAAAGGCACTGATTGAATCTTTTGAGTCTATCACCAAAACCTTAGTGGATAAAAAAAAGTGCTGAAAATTGATCTATGAAGCACAAGGAGATATGTATAGATATTCATACTAGAGATAGGCAAATCAATCCTATCAATTTAGAATTCATACTCAATTTTTTGCTATTTGTTTTGGGCAAATAAAAAGAGAAATCTGCATGGGAAGAACATGTACAATTTAGCTTTCTACCCAAAAGCATTAAAAAACTGAGTGTTTCTTACTTGTATACAGAGCATAGTCATCCAGTCATTGCTTAATCTTTTAAACAGACTTACATAGCATAACTAAAAGAATGGCTAAGCCAGCCTTAGATCTGTAGCTAGGGCAAAAGCACTTTTTCAGAGGAAAACAGATAGAACCAGCTTTTTATGAGAGGCCTTAGGGGAACATCTGGGTGGGTACTTTTTCTATTATGGAGACCAGTTAATATACATGTTGACTATTGTAGACAAGGCAAGGCTTTTCTTGGTTTCTCGGCAAATATATATGCAAACTAGCATGTCTTACATCAGAAAGAATTATCTTATTTTTTATTGTCAGAAAAGCTAATTTGCATATCTTTGGGGTTTGGGGAAATATATTAAAATTATCTTTTCTGACAAAAAAGGTAAGGATGTTAGGTTGGCTATTCTAGTTGTGCTACATAAGTCTGTTTAAAAGGATAAACAATAGCTAGATGGCTATGCACGGCTATGCAGAATATGCATTTAAATAATTTTGGGTACAAAGCTGAGTTGCACATGTTTTTAAAATGCAGATCTCTCTTGATTTACCCAAAACAAATTGCACAAACTTCAGGAGGAATTACAAATTGATAGATTAATAGATTTTCTTATTTCTAGATCAGCGATGAACATGGCATCTGAAGGGTTCAATGATGGAGGGTGGCGCCATTGCTGTTACCTGTGATTGCACTTGCTACATACAAAGGAATGCACTTTGTGACGAAGTAATACATCACAAATCACATTTCTCTGTATTTTTCATAACTTTGCTCATCATCACTAATTACAATTAATGTTGCTCAACATTGGTGCAACATAAATGGCACTTGACACATTTCACAATGTAGTTGTATTCCTTTTGTCAAATGTTGCCGCGTAGCCCTAGCCTTAAAATGCTTAAAAGCCAAATTTCCTGACATATCTCTTTTAGTAAATATTTATATTTCCCAATCCGATTAAATAAAACATCTAATGCAACTGTCTTTAGAACTCCTGGGAACGTATGGACACAAGAATGTCATTTCTTGAGGAACATATTAGGAAGTCTGACAGATGCTCTTTAAACTAATAGAGCTCTCCTCCGGAATGACTACTGTCCTCCACAATAAACACTACTATTGGTGCAGTACACTTCCAGGAATAACAATGTTGTGCTGCACAGAAATATCCCATTGTAATCTCCTGCCTCTCTTCTATAAATATAAATATCACGTGGGAGTGAAAAATACGGTGACTGTGTAAATGTATAGCTTGTGGCTCCTGGTAATCTGGGGGGAGGGCTCACTGTGTCTGTAAGGTTGGCCACCCCTGGTCTAGAGGTTGAAAGGCACGAAAACTTCAGGACAAGGAGTCAGCTTTTACATTTTTACTTCCTGTACTGAAAGTAATAGAGAAATTAAAACGTGTAAAGAATAACGCCCATCTTGCTTGTTTAGGATTCAAATGTTTAGCGGATTCCAAAAACAATAGATTTTTATGATCCATAAGAACTGTGATGCAATGCAGAGCCCCTCCAAAAAAATGTCTCCATTCCTCAAAAGCCCATTTAATAGCTAGCAGCTCTCAGTTCCCGATGTCTTAATTTCTCTCGGTAGGGGGGAACTTCCGAGAGAAAATAACGCATAAGTTCATGAGTTCATAAGTCATAAGTTCATAAGTTTAGATGGCCCCTGAGAGAGAACTGCCCCTATTCCATCCTCCAATGCATCTACCTCAACAATAAAAGGTTTTTCTTGATCTGGCTGAATCAGTACCGGGGCATTGCTGAAACACCTCTTGAGGGTTTCGAAGACTTCTATAGCCTCAGGTGGCCAATTAACAAGATCTGCCCCCTTCCTGGTAAGGTCGGTAAGAGGTTTAGCGATTACAGAGAAATGTTTATACATTTTCGATTATAATTAGTAAACCCCAGAAAGCGTTGCAATGCTTTAAGGAAAGAAGGACTCACCCACTCCTGAATGGATTGTACTTTCCCCGGATCCATCATAAAAGATTAAGGGGAAGGTATATAACCCAAAAACAAGATTTCCTGTACCCCAAGAATACATTTTTTTTCTTAGCAAATAATTGATTCTCCCTAAGGACTTCCAGCACTTGTCTGATATGGATGCCATGGGATTCACAACTAGGTGAGAAAATCAGGATATCATCCAGGTACACAATCATAAATTTGCCAATAAACTGCCTGAAAAGGTCATTAACGAGATTTTGAAATACCGCCGGCACGTTGCAGAGAGCAAATGGTATGACTAAATATTCGAAGTGACCCTCAGGAGTGTTAAAGGCAGTCTTCTCACTCCCTAATACGAATCAAGTTGCAAGCGCCTCTTAAATCAAGCTTAAAAAAACTAATTTAAATATAAGCAGCAGTCAAAAGACAGGATGACAGATACAAATAAAGGAGTAAGCAAAGTAAAAACAAGCCGAGGTCATTATCAAGAGGTCACATCAGAACAAAGGAATAACCAAATCACAACAAACACAAGCCGAGGTCTGCCTGTTTAAATAGTCCTAGCTGGTGAGTCACATGACTTGGCCAGCATCACCTGACTCACAGCAACCTAACTCAGCCGAGCACCGATCATAATTATTGGCGCTTGGCTCCCCTGCTGCTCGCCTGCTGCCATGAAGACGATGACGCAGGTTATGTCCTTGCCCCTCTCCTTGCGCAGGGTGCCAGCGGTGCTGCGAAGGAAGCACGCTTCGCCGGCCCCTCGTTACAATAAAGCACAAAATGATTGAAATGTAACCCTTTCAGCTTCTAAAGGTTTTTTTCATTTTCTTGCATTTTAATAAAAAATGTAAAAAAATGTTTATTTTGTTTTGTTTTTTTCTCTCCATGTTCTGACCCCCATAACTTTTTTGTAATTGAGTGTGGGGGCTAGTTTTTACGGGGTGATCTGTAGGCTATTTTGACTTTTTTTCCATTTCCCCCTTTTTTATATTTTAATAATACAGGCGTATTCTCAAGCAGTGATACCCATGATGTATATTTTATATATTTTTTAATTGTTTACATTTTTTTATTTACATCTTTTATTTAATTTAAATTTTTGTATTTTTAATTTTTTTTGTTTTACTTTTTTTTTACACTATTTTATAGTTCCCATAGGGAACTATAACAAGCAATCATTAGATTGTGTCTCTCATACACAATGAGAGACACAATGAGAGAAACTCTTCTACAATTAATTAGCATTGGAGTGTAGGAGAGTTTAAATATATTCCAATGGAGCCCTGCCACAGGCATTACCACGCCGCCAGTCGCGCACTTTAGCGTGGGTGTCTGCTGAATGAAACAGCAGCCTCCCAGTGGCTACTACATGCTAGCAGATGCCATGTTTAAAGGTGTTTACCAGTTTGCATCCTTCAAAATAATAATTTATGATGGCACAGATGCATCCGAGCTAAACTTGATAGTTAACATGTTAAGTAAAAAATGTCACAAAAACGTTATAACTAAGTCTTTCAATGTATTTCAATGGCTTTTGTTACAATATGGCACGAGATAACACTGGGACATGTGTTATCAGAGTTATCAGTCAATTTTAGCTCGGCTAGATCTGTAGCTATAATTTTGTAATGTGTTTCTTTTAGCTTACTGCCATGTCCATGTAGCTCTTTCTTATTTCCTCTGTTATGTCCAATGACATGTCAAAGCAGCAACATATGTCAAAGCAGCAACATAGACAATGATATGGGAGTGTCTATGTAACTAGCTGGGTGGGAGGAACTATAAACTATCTGGGTGTAGTTAGGGGCAGTTATAGGGGAGTGTCTATGTAACTAGCTCAGTGTTGTTACGGACAGTGATAGGGGAGTATCTATGTAACTAGCTGGGTGAGAAGAGCTATAAACTAACTGACTGTTGTTAGGGGCAGTGATTGGGGAGTGTCTATGTAACTAGCTGGGTGTGAGGAGGTATAAACTAGCTGGGTGTTGCTAGGGGCAGTGATAGAAGAGTGTCTATGTAACTAGCTGAGTGTTGTTAGGAGCAGTGATAGGGGAGTATCTATCTATGTAACTAGCTGGGTGAGAAGAGCTATAAACTAACTGACTGTTGTTAGGGGCGGTGTTGTAGCTTTGGCAGAGAAAGAATAATTACTTTATTGGTTTGATTTTGAATAGCAACAGGAAATGCTACAAATAGGATGTAATCAAACCAGAGAGATTTGATAACATGGTGAAAACTATGTTAAAAAAAAAAAAAAAAAAAAAAAACTCTTTAACCCTTTCCTGGTATAGACCTCAAATTGAAATGAAAAGCATGGGGAAGATGTATATGAGATAAACAACTATATGAACTTAGTTCTTAGTAAGGTAAAATGACATAACTGAACAAAAAAATCCATATTCAGCGTGCCTTTAATTTGAGATATTGATGAATATATTGTACAAAATATGGATGTTATAGCCTAATCGAGAAGAGCAGTCATATATAGAGATGTTACCTCCCTTATCTCATCTCTTGGCTTGTGATAGAAGCACAAGATAACCAGCTTTGTTACACTGTCAGGAGTGTTTATCTATGCCATTATAGGTCACTGTTAAGGGGGCGGGTGCTGTGGAGGTCACTGTTAAGGGGGCAGGGTGCTGTAGAGGTCATTGTTAAGGGGGAGGGGTGCTGTGGAAGTCACTATTAATAAGTGTGGTGCTGTGGAGGTCACTGTTATAGTGGGAGGTCACTGTTAAGGGAGTGGAGTGCTGTAAGGGTTATGTTAAGGGGGCATGGTGCTATGGAGCTCAGTGTTAAGGAGGTGTGGTACTGTGGAGGTCCCTGTTAAAGGGCAAGGTCTGCAGAAGTCATAGGTAAAGGGGTGCGGTATTATGGAGGTCAGTGTTATGGGGGACAGTTAATAAAATAAACAATGTTTAACTGCCGGGGTATATAGGATTACTAGCTATTTCCCCATTAAAAAAAATTGAGGGCATGGATTGGCCTCCTGGGCACTGTTGAAAGAAATCCAACAAATACACATAAAGATGAACACTCCATACTCAGTGCCTGCTGGTTTCTTCTTAATAGTCCTGGTTTAACACATAGGACAATGCAGACGTCTTATCAGCCAATCACTGCGGCCACAGTGGTGATCCACCTCAGCCAATGATATGGTGAGCCGGCATGTTGAGGCATTTCCTTTATGCCAAACTGGTAGAAAGTGAAAACCAATGGAGACCTAATAAACCAGAGAATTATAGAAGCGAGGGGTCGATGAGGTGAATAATGACTATTTTTAATACATTCTTCCCCAATATAAAAATGTATCCTTCTGGACATCGACTTCAGTTAGCATATGTGCAATTTCCGTCTATATGTAGCACTTCAATTATTCAATATTTTCTAGATCTCTGTGTACTATCAGTGAATAGTGATGGACGAACATTGGCCGGGACGTTTAACGAATGCGAATGCTCGTTCACGCTCAAATGTTCGCGAACCGCATGTTCGTGGTGGGCCCTATTGACTTTAATGCCAGACGAACCTGTCATATTTGCAACCATTAAATACTTACTAGAAGTGCACAAATAGTCCCACAACATGGACAGTGACATACCAGAGGGGGAAGCTCTCAAAAATGTGCCCTGCTGGAGCCTAGACATTTTTTATTTTAGCCACGGGAGTACAGGCCCCAAAAATTAAGCATTCACCTGACAGATAAGAACTTGTGATTATGTGGGTGGAGGTAGGACCGACTCCAGGTTTTAGTGATGAGCGGCAGGGGCAATATTCGAATTCACGATATTTCGCGAATATTTGGGCTAATATTTGCAGTATATTCGCGAATTCCTGATCTTCAGCCATTATTTTCTTGATTGCAAAAATTCGCATTAAAAATAATCGCATAAAATTTGCATAGAAATTTGCATAGACTTGTATTTTTAAAAAAAGGAATATTCGCGATTACAAATATATTGTGAGATATTCTAAATATCCGCAATTCTCGAAGTGCCGATATTCGCAATAAAAATTCGCAATTCGAATACTCGTGATCAACACTACCAGGTTTATGTGGGCCCTTGGGCGATAAATCCCATTGGGCCCCCTTGAGGCATTTTTGTACATTTACATGTCCCTTTGTGGCTCCCACATGGTATAATGCCCACCAGTGGCCCCTATACAGTATAATGACCACTAGTGGCCCTTCACACAGTATAATGACCCCCAATGCCCCAAAACACAGTATAATGACCCCTAGTGGCCACACACCCAGTATAATGACCCCACAGTGGCCCTCTATTCAGAATAATAACCCCCGGTCGCCCCTCCATTTAGAAAAATGTCCCCCAGTGGCCCCCACAGTGGGGTTTATACTGTATGGAGAGGGCACTGGGGTCATTATACTGTATGGTGGTCACTGGGGGTCATTATATTGAATGTGGGCTCTGGTGGTCATCATATGGAATTGAGGGTCATTGGGGATCATTATACTAAATGGGGGCAGCTGTTGCTGCCTACTCCGAGATCTCAAATGTCAGTGGTGGTGAAGGTGACGATGATGACGTGTCCATGGACATCATGTGGGTGCCCACAAGAGAGGAAGAGGATGGGAGTTCAGAGGGAGAGACGGAGCAGCAGAAAGGGAGGAGAAGGAGGAGTAACAGGCAGAGCTCGCAGGGCACAGGAGGCAAAAAGCAGACTGCAAATGTATCTGGAGTGAGCCATCCACCATGCACGGTCACTTCTGGCGCTTCCAGGACACCGACACATGGCTCCGCAGTGTGGGCTATTTTTAACGTGTCAGGTGCTGACAATAGTGTTGCCATCTGCAGCCTGTGCTGTCAACGCATAAGTCATGGTAAGCACAACACTCACCTAGGGACGACCGCCTTAAGAAGGCATCTGGCCTCCCATCACCGAGCCCAGTGGGAGCAATGTTGTCAGAACCCACACAAGGCCACACTCCTGGCACTCCACATCCTGCTTCTTTTCCTTCTCCTCTTTCCTCCCATTTGTCCTCCACTCCACCTTCCAGCGTGCCATCGCCGCGTTCATCTGGCAGAAGGCAAACCCAAATGTTCGAGCGTAAAAAGTTGATGACGTCAGATAACCTTCTTGCACAAAGGCTGACCGCTAGCTTGTTGGAACTGCTTGCCCGCCAACTACTGCCATATAAACTTGTGGACTCGGAGGCCTTTAGAAAATTTGTGGCCATTGGCACACCACTAGTGATGAGCGGCAGGTGCCATATTCGATTTCGACGAAATTCGTGAATATTCAAAAGAATATTCGTTTCATATTCGTCGAAATCGAATATTCGTTATTATTCTAGTTATCGCGATTAATATGCGATTTAAATAATCGCGTATTGCGATTTTAACTTAAGGCTACTTTCCTATTGGTTTCATATCTAGAATTAGCGAAGATGACGGATATGACGAATGTATTCGTCATATTCCTCAAAACGAAGATAGCGAAGTATTTTGCATCTTCGTTTTAGCAACCTATTCGTCAACTTCGCTAATTCTAGCAATCAAATAGGAAGGTTGACTATAGAGACAACTGTGTTTAATTCGCTATGCGATTTATATATATATTTTTTTTAATAAATAGAATAATTATAATAATTATATCAAGTAATATAATTATAAAAAAAAATAATAAATCGTATAGCGAATTTAACACAGCTGTCTCTATAGTCAACCTTCCTATTTGATTGCTAGAATTAGCGAAGTTGACGAATAGGTTGCTAAACGAAGATGTAGAATACTTCGTTATCTTCGTATTGAGGAATATGACGAATACATTCGTCATATTCGCTAATTCTACCAAGCCAACCATAAACTTCCTTGCTCATGGAGCGTCCCCATCACCATGTGAACGTCTCCATATACTAAAATGTACTGTCGGATTTGAGGAATTACGTTGAAATCGCAATGCGATTAATTCAAGTTATATTAATCGCATTGCGATTTCAACTTAGAGCTGGGTTTATAATGGGTCAGCTTGCTAGAATGAACGAAGTTAACGAATATGGAATATATTATAGCAGTGCTAAGTTGAATTCGCAATGCAATTAATTTAACTTGAAGTAATCGCATTGCGATTTCAACTTAGCACTGCTAGTGCTATATTCCATATTCGTTAATTCTAGCCTATGTAAGATAGCAGTGCTAAGTTGTAATCGCAATGCGATTAATATAACTTGAATTAATCACATTGCGATTTTAACGTAATTCCTCAAATCCGACAGTACATTTTAGTATATGGAGACGTTCCCATGGTGATGGGGACGCTCCATGAGCACGGAAGTCGGCAGAAGCGGCAACGGGCACTGACTAGAGCAGCCAGGAAGCCAGGAATCCTCAGGACAGGTAAGAACTACTTTTGGGAAGTGGGAAAGAAAAAAATCTAACTAAAAAAAAACCAAAAAAACGAATATTCGAAATAGCGAATTTATAGCACTATATTCTAAATATTCGCGAATTAGCGAAGTGCCGATATTCGCTAAAAAAATCGCTATTCGAATATTCGCGCTCAACACTACACACCACAATGGAAGGTCCCCAAAACTAAATATTTCTCCCAGAAGGGCATCCCAGAGCTATATGGCCACGTTCAGTGGCAAGTGAATATATATCTGGCACACAGTGTCGGTGGCAAGATACATCTTACCACAAACACATGGTCTAGCAAACACAGGAAGGAAAGGTACATAACTTTTATTGGCCACTGGGTGAACCTTCTGTCGGCTGTCAAGCATGTAACCCATGGCTCCCGTGTGGATTTGGTTTTACCGCCAAGGATTGCATGAAGGGCTGCCTCTTCTTCTCCTCCTCTATCCTCCGTCTCCTCCTTGGCTGACTCCGTCTCCTCCTCGGCTGTTAAGCCTGGAAGCCAACAGCCACACCGGTGCTGCACTTCTTTCAGCTCTGCGGTCACAGGCCGCTAAATTTGACAGTTGGTAAAGTGGTGTGCAACAACGGTGCCAATCTGCTGAGCGTGCTGAAACAGGGCAAAATGACACACGTGCTGTGCATGGCACACGTCCTGAACTTAGTCATGCAGCGATTTATTGCTACATACCCCGGGGTCCAGGACGTCTTGCGGCAGGCCAGGAAAATCTCTGGCCATTTTAGAAGATCTTACACGGCAATGGCTCGCATTGCTGATGTGCAGCGGCGACACTCACCTTGAGGGGGACTTTAAACTTTTCGGAGATTCCTGGTGTTGTCCGTGGCTGGAGGGAGGAGACCGAGGACCACATTCTCCTGGGCGATGAGAAAGATCCAGGGTGCTCGACCGCTTCCAATTTAGTGCAAACAGGGGCCTTTATGCTCCAGTGTTTGAAGAGGGACCCCCGTATAAAAAGCATAAAGAGCAAGGACTAGTACTGGGTGGCAACATACTTGGACCCCCGGTACAAACACAAATTGGCGTTCATGTTACCAGCATCACAGAGGGCTAGCAAAATGCAGCATTCCCAGGTCTTGCTGCGAGAGATGCTGCATTCTGCTGTTGCGGGTGCTGGCAGAGGAATTTTAACCCACAGCTAAACAGGTGCGGCTACCAATCCTACCGCACCTGCAAGAAGAGGGCAGTTTGAAGTGTTGGTCACTTGGGATATGAGATCATTCTTGTAGCCAACCCATCGACAGCCGCCCTCCGGATCCAGCCTCAGGGAAAGCCTAGACCGACAGGTGTCCGACTACATTGGGTTAATGGCCGATGTGGACGCTCTGAGAAGGGAGGAACCACTTTATCTGTACACTTTAATCTAATTTCAGTTGCCCGCCGGCCAGTGTGTGTGTGTCAGGCCCACAGACTGTAGTGTGCCCTCTGCTAGTGCCCGACACTCATACCGGGTGGCACAGTACCTAGCACGCGTAGTACCACTTATCTAAAATCCATTCAATACACGTCCTGATAGGGGACGTAACAGGGATTAAACTGATGAGAATAGTACTATAGAAAATACCACTCATATCGGGTGTGAGAGTCAATTGCACGACACGTACAAATGTGGAGTTTGCGGTTGTGCAAATGGACTGTTTGCGGTTGTTTGCGGTGCATTAAAAGGGGAGTTTGGTCTATGTCTGTGAAGCGGGCGTAACCCTTACACTACCTGATCGATACAACATCATACCTGATCGTATACACACACTGAATGTATTAAACCACGTTGTTCAAAAAAATTTAGGATTGTTAGGTGATTTATGCCTTTTATGGATTAAAAACCCAACTCTGCGTCAACTATGTAATATTCCATGGGAGTTTTGCCATGTATCCCCCTCCGGCATGCCACAGTCCAGGTGTTGGTCCCCTTGAAACAACTTTTTCATCACTATTGTGGCCAGAAAGAGTCCCTGTGGGTTTTAAAATTTGCCTGCCTATTGAAAACTATGGCGGTTCGCCCGGTTCGCCCGTTCGTGAAAATTTTATGTTCGCGACATCACATATATTTCGCAGGCCTCAATCAATATTTGGTGGTAGCAGGTATATCAATCCCCTTAATCAGTATTTTGTGGAAGCAGGTATCTTGCAGGCCATAATTAATATTTGGTGGAAGCAGGTATATCAATCCCCTTAATCAGCATTTTGTGGAAGCAGGTATCTCGCAGGCCTCAATCAATATTTGGTGGAAGCAGGAATATCGATCCCCTTAACCCCTTAAGGACGCATGACGTACCGGTACGTCATGGTTTCCGAGTCCTTAAGGACCCATGACGTACCGGTACGTCATACCTTTAAAATGTAAGTGCGGCGGGGGGTAATAGTAACAGGATGTCCGCTGAAATCATTCAGAGGGCATCCTGTCACAACGCCGAGGGGGGTCATGTGACCCCCCCGTATCGGCGATCGCAGAAAACCGCAGGTCAATTCAGACCTGCGGTTTGCTGCGTTTCCGGTCCATTCGGGTCTCCGGTGACCCGATGAACCGGAAAAGAACGGTGATCGGTGGTGTGATATCACACCACCAATCGCCGTTCTTGAATTGGGGACGGTGGTGGCGGTGCTGGGATCTGATTGGTCCAGGGAAAGAGGCGGTAGATTCAAACTCTCGGCGCTCCTCTCTCCCCTCCTCTTCCTGCTGCTGCCGAGTGAGGATCGTGCCCAAACAGCTCCCGCGCCGATCCAGCACCGCTCCTGTGACCCCCCCCCGGCGGCTCCCATCACCCTCCTCCATCAGGTAGGTTAGGGTCAGTGAGGGAGAGGTATCTTAGGCAGGGCTAGAAGGGACAGTTAGTGTTAGGAAAAAAAAAAACATTTATTTCAGTGCTGCCTGTGGTGGTTGGGGTCCACAGCACTTAGCTGTGAGACCCTAAACCCATCCAGGGGTGCTGACCCGCCCCCGCAGATAATGCAGCATGTCCTGCCTATGACCGGCTGTATAAGATACGGCCGATCATCGATCATTTCTGGGCCAAGTTTGCACAGGCCTACGTACCTGGAAGGGAGGTCGCGGTTGATGAGTCTCTCGTTGCTTTCAAGGGGAGACTCAGTTTCCGCCAATACATTCCCACTAAGCGAGGGAGGTATGGCGTAAAAGTGTACAAAATTTGTGAGAGTTCCTCAGGGTACACTTACAAATTTCGTGTTTACGAGGGACGAGATTCCCGTATTGAACCCCCAGAATGTTCCCCCACTCTGGGTATCCAAAATAATTTCAATAAAACAAAAAAAGCGGAGACAGCACGTCCAATGCCAGTGAAATTTTAATCTGGATGCAACGTTTCGACTCTCACATGAGTCTTCTTCAAGCTTGAAGAAGACTCATGTGAGAGTCGAAACGTCGCATCCGGATTAAAATTTCACTGGCATTGGACGTGCTGTCTCCGCTTTTTTTGTTTTATTGAAATTATTTTGGATATCTACACCTTAGGGGTTATTTACCGCCCCTGGAGACATGCACCCAACTACAAGACAAAAGGACTAAGGTGTGCTGCACATCCCATTTGTTACCCCCACTCTGGGTGTTAGCGGGAAACTCGTGTGGGACCTTGTGCACCCACTGCTGGATAAGGGTTACTACCTGTACGTGGATAACTTTTATACCAGTATATCCTTGTTCAGGTCCCTTGCCGCCAGATCCACGTTCGCTTGTGGACCCATGCGGAAAAATCAGCGCGGCCTCCCTACCTCCCTCCTCCAGGTACCTATCCCCAGGGGTGAGACCTGTGCCCTTACCAGTGACAACCTGTTGCTGGTCACATATAAGGACAAGAGGGATGTCCTTATCCTGACCACAATCCATGGTAACGGCACCACCCCAGTCTCTGTGCGAGGTACCACGGCAATGGTCCTCAAGCCCGATTGTATCGTCGACCACAATCGGTATATGGGAGGAGTTGAGCTATCTGATCAAGTCCTCAAACCATATAATGCCATGCGGAAAACCCGGGCATGGTACAAAAAGGTTACGGTCTACATAGTACAGGTTGCCATGTACAACGCTTTTGTACTATCCCGAAGCGCTGGCAACACAGGGACTTTCCTCCAGTTCTATGAGGCAGTCCTCAAGGACCTGATCTTTTCAGACCGGGAAAGAGCAGGTCGGAGTACCTCGGGAATTGGAGGTGCCCGGATCGTCCCTGGCCAACACTTTCCAGGTCCAGTCCCCCATACTGGAAAGAAGGGACAAACCCCAAAAAGATGCAGAGTGTGTCACAGGAGGGGGATACGGAAGGACACCACCACTCAATGTGATCATCCGGGCCTCTGCGTTATCAATTGCTTCAGGGAGTATCACACTTCCATGGAGTACTAAATTTTTATAATTCCCGAAAGTCCCCTAGAGAACATAAAAAACTATGGCTCTCAGACTTTGGAGACACGGGAACAAATTATTTTTCACAAAAATATTAGTTTTAGTGCAGGCATCCTCAAACTGCGGCCCTCCAGATGTTGTAAAACTACAACTCCCAGCATGCCCAGAGAACCTACAGCTATCAGCAGGGCATGGTGGGAATTGTATTTTTACATCTGGAGGGCCGCAATTTGAGGATGCCTGCTTAGTGTCCCCAAAGTATAAGAGCCAAACATATTGGGCATCGCCGCGTCCGTAAAAAACTTAAACCCATAAACTTGCCCCTCGATAAATGATGCAAAAAAAAAATCTAATAAAACTGCCAAAAAGCCATTTTTATTTTCACCTTGGATCCCAAAAAGTGTAATAAAAAGCCATTAAAAAGTCATATGCAACCCCAAATAGTGCCAATCAAACCGCCATCTCATCCCGCAAAAAATGAGACCCTAAATTAGATAGTCGCCCAACCAAAAAAAAAAAATGTAGCTCCCAGGATATGGAGATACTAAAATTATTTAATTTGTGTTCCTCAAATGATAATATAGTGTTAAATCTAAACAAATTATATAAAGTAGACATATTAAGTATCTCCACGTCCTTAGCAATCTGACCTATAAAAATTACATTTAACCCAACCCTCCGGATGAACAGCTTAAAAAAAAAAAACATGTAAAAACACAATTTTTTGGGCAAAATTTCCATTTCAATCCATTTTTCCGGTAATAAAGCAAGGGTTAACAGCCAAACAAAACTAAAAATGTATTTCCCCGATTCTGTAGTTTGCAGAAACACCCCATATGTGGTCGTAAATGGCTATATAGCCACAAGGCAGGCCATAGAACGAAGGGAACGCCATATGGTTTCTTGAAGGCAGATTTTGATGGACTGGTTTATTTACACCATGTCCCATTAGAAGCCCCCCCTGATGTAGCCTAGACTAGAAACTCCAAAAAAGTGACCCCATCTAAGAAATTACACCCCTCAAGGTATTCAAAAAATACTTTACAAACTTTATTAACCCTTTAGGTGTTCCACAAAACTTAATGGCGAATGTAGAAACAATTTTAAAATTAAAATTTGTTATCTTGCCTCAAAAAAATGTAATATAGAGCAACCAAAAATCATATTTATCCTAAAATAGTACCAAAACAAAAACCACCATATTCTGTAGTTTCCTAGATTGGGTCACTTTTATGGAGTTTCTACTAGTGTTGAGCGCGAATATTCGAATAGCGAATTTTTATTGCGAATATCGCAAATTCGATAATTCGCGAATATTGCGAATATACCGCTATATATTCACAATTTCGAATATTCCTTTTTTTTTGTTAGATGTTAAACCATGCTCATCTGGTTGTCTTCCCACTTCCCAAAAGCTGTTCTTACCTGTCCGGAGGATTCCTGGCTCTCTGCCCGCTCCAGTCAAACTTTGAGCAGAGTTGCTAATGGTTGTTGCTAGAATATAACGAAGATTGAGAATATAGTGCTATATTCGTATATACGTGATATTTGTCGTCTTCGTTATATTCTAGCAATACAACCATTAGGAACTTAGCTCTAAGATAAATTCGCAATGCGAGTATATGTACGCTTCGCGAATGAAACTTTAAGCTGAGATCCTAATGGTCGTTGCTAGAATATAACGAAGATTGAGAATATAGTGCTATAGTCGTGATATTCGTTATATTCTAGCAATACAGCCATTAGGAACCCAGCTCTAAGTTGAATTCGCAATGCGAGTAATACAGGTTATATTAATCGCATGGCGAATTGGACTTAGAGCTGAGTTCCTAATGGTTGACAACCATTAGGAACTCAGCTCTAAGTTCAATTCGCCATGCGATTAATATAACCTGTATTACTCGCATTGCGAATTCAACTTAGAGCTGGGTTCCTAATGGTTGTATTCCAGAATATAACGAAGATTGAGAATATAGTGCTATATTCGTGATATTCGTTATCCTCAGTCAATTATAGCAATACAAGTTAGTTACAACCATTAGGAACTCAGCTCTAAGTTTAATTTGCGATGCGAATATAAATTCGCGTAACAATCGCAATATATAGAATAATGAAGAATATTCGATTTCGACGAATATATGACGAATATTCAATCGAATATTCGCGAAATCGAATATGGCACCTCCCGCTCATCACTAGTTTCTACTCAAGGGGGGCAGCAGAGGGATTGAAAGGGTACATGGTGTAAATAAACCAGTCCTGCAAAATCTACCTTCCAAAAACCATATGGCATTCCCCTTCTTCTATGTCCTGCCGTTTAGCCAAATAGTAGTTTAGGACCACATATGGGGTGTTTCTGCAAACTACAGAATCAGGGCAACCCATATTAAGTCTTGTTTGGCAGTTAACCCTTACTTTATTACTTGAAAAAATGGATTAAAATGGAAAATTTTCCAAAAAATTTTAATTCTGAAATTGTTTCTCCATTTGCCATTGACTCTAGTGGAACACCTAAAGGGTTAACAAAGTTTGTAAACCCAGTTTTGAATACCTTGAGGGGTGTACTTTCTTAGATGGTGTCACTTTTTGGAATTTATATTCTAGGGGTGCATGGGACATGGTATAAACAAAACCAGTCCCGTAAAATCTGCCTTAAAAACCCATATGGCGTTCCCCTCCTTCTATGTCCTACCGTTTGGCCAAACAGTAGTTTAGGACCACATATGGGGTGTTTCTGCAAACTACAGAATCAGGGCAACCCATATTGAGTCTTGTTTGGCAGTTAACCCTTACTTTATTACTTGAAAAAATGAATTAAAATGGAAAATTTTCCAAAAAATTGAAATTCTGAAATTGTTTCTCCATCTGCCATTAACTCTAGTGGAACACCTAAAGGGTTAACAAAGTTTGTAAACCCAGTTTTGAATACCTAGAGGGGTGTACTTTCTTAGATGGAGTCACTTTTTTGGAATTTCTATTCTAGGGGTGCAACAGGGGGCTTGAAATGGGACATGGTATAAACAAAACCAGTCCCGCAAAATCTGCCTTGCAAAACCCATATGGCGTTCCCCTCCATCTATGTCCTACCGTTTGGCCAAACAGTAGTTTAGGACCGCATATGGGGTGTTTCTGCAAACTACAGAATCAGAGCAACCCATATTGAGTTTTGTTTGGCTGCTAACCCTTGCTTTGTTCCTTCAAAACATGGATTATATTGGAAAATTTTCCAAAAAATTGAATTTCTTAAATTTTATGTCTATTTGCCATTAACTCTAGTGGAACACCTAAAGGGTTAACAACGTTTGTAAATTCAGTTTTGAATACCTTGAGGGGTGTAGTTTCTAAAACGGGGTCATTTTTGGGTGGTTTCTATTATGTAAGCCTCACAAAGTGACTTCGGACCTGGACTGGTCCCTAAAAAGTGGGATTTGGAAAAATTTTGAAAAATTTCAAAATTTTCTTCTTAACTTCTAAGCTATGTAACATCCCCAAAAATAAAATGGCATTCCCAATATGCTCCAAAAATGAAGTAGACATATGGGGAATGTGAAGTAATAACTATTTTGGGGGTGTTACTATGTATTAGAGAAGTAGAGAAAATGAAACTTTGAAATTTGCTAATTTTTTCTAATTTTTGGTAAAAATGTTATTTTTGTATGCAAAACAATTAACTTTTTTGACCCAATTTTAGCAGTGTCATGAAGTACAATATGTGACGAAAAAACAATCTCAGAATTGCCTGGGTAAGTAAAGGCGTTTTAAAGTTATTCACACATAAAGTGACACTGGTCAGATTTTTAAAAAATGGCCAAGTCCTAAAGGTGAAATAGGGCTGAGTCCTTAAGGGGTTAATCAGTATTTTGTAGAAGTAGGCATATCGCACCCCTCAATTAGTATTTTGTGGAAGCAGGTAAATAGAACCCCTTAATCAATATTTGGTGGAAGCAGGTACATCGCACCCTTCAATCAACATTTTGAGGAAGCAGGTATATTGCAGGCCTCAATCAATATTTGGTGGAAGCAGGTATATTACACCCCTCAATCAGTATTTTGTGGAAGTAGGTATATCACAGGCCTCAATCAATATTTGGTGGAAACAGGTATATCACACCCCTTAATTATTTTTTGGGCCACAACAGTTATATCACAAAACCCTGTTTATTTGGGGCAACAGGTATATCACACCCGTTGCAAATAGTTGTTCCAATAGCGCTTGTCCCTCAATATACCTGCGGTATCGCAGCAGGACTGCACACAACTGCTGCACAATATAAATGCACTATAATATACTTTCTATGTTAGAAAGTATATTATAAGTATATCACACCCCTCAGTATATCACACCTATCGATAGCACATCTATACCAGTCCTTAAAAGGACTTTTGTGGCCCTATTAGCTAGCGTTTGGTGTCCCTAACAGCCTGTCCCTGCTCCACAAAGCAACCTCTCCTTACACTGGCAAAACACAGAATGTAAAATGGCTTCCAGATTGTGTTCTGTTATAGAGTGTGTGTGTGGGGGGGTGTTTATGTGCTGAAACATCTTAATTGGCTGTCCTGTCTTACCTGATGGATGTGTCATGGGTCAAAGTTCGGCGCAATGCAAAAGAATATGGTGCCGGCGGACATCGCCATATGTTCGCATGTTCTGCGAATCGCAAAGTTCGCCGCAAAACGACCTCTGGGTGAACTACAAGACCATCACTATCAGTAAATAGAAGCATCCTTGTATACATCCAGTCGCTGACTGAAAAGCTATATCGTCCTAATACATCTGCCAGCTGAGGTTGTGCTACCATTATGTCCAGTCTATGCAGTCCCCTGGGAGCAGCGCAAATCTCTTATATCGGCACCAAAACAAACTCACAATGATTGCACTTTACATAAAATTGCAGAATTCTGAAATAATATATTCTGTTCTACTATTTATGAAAGTATTGACCAAACTGTTGATTTCCTGTTTATAGCTTGTACATTTGAAAATAATTTGCAGAAGTATGGGATAAATCTATATGGAAATACTTACGACAAAAGTCTAAGACAGGGATTTAAAACTTTAGAAAATGTACAAATGTGCCTAATGTACAACCTAAAAATGCAATGTCACAGTTTTCTTGGAGACCCAGTACTCTCATGTAAAATACATGGGCTCGGAAACTTTTCTAATAATCTCTCGTTTGCTCTCTTCACACCTCAACTCCCATGTTAGTGATGTACATAGCAAATGGACAGAAGATACAGGGCGAGAAATAGACTAATAGGCTGGCAAACTGAATTGAAAAGTGTTCTATATACAAATCTTGCTGAGAAAGCATACATTATTTAAGAGTTTAAAATACATACTTATCTTAGTGAATCAGAGAAAGTTTCACTCTTCAGCTATCACATGTAGCACATCCTATTGTGTAGTTTTAAGCAAAAGTATAGAATACCAATATTCTGTAAATGTGCTTCCACACTAATGGCTTGTATAAAAAAAAAGTCATGAAATTCATGCATTTTTATTTTTTTTGAAAACTTTTTGGGGTGGTGTTTTTTAGTCAAACAACGCTTTACTTTAAATCTTTTTTTTTTTCTTATAGAAAAGTCTATGTGATAGAGCCTTAAAATGCTACATCCAGAATATGCTGCTGTTTGAAAAAAAAAACACCAATGGACAAAAAAAAAAAAAAAAAGGAAACTGTTAAAACTCTACTAGAGAAGAGCTGATTCCTTAAAATGTAGGTCCATTTCAGCCAAATCCGTCATCCGCTCTTTTTCTCTCTTTTTCTGTCTGTCTCTTTCTCTCTGTCTTTCTTCCTCTCTCTATCTCTCTCTCACTCTCCTGTAATTCTCTGAAAATGAACTCAGATTTTGGTTGAATTAGAAGTTTTGGAAAAATTGTTCACCCATCTCTAAACACTATCTCTAAACACTACTACAAAAAAAATATACAAATTTGAGCGCGAGATCAAAATAAGAAGTAAGGGGTCATTAATTAGATTTAAAACGCTTATAATAGGCCTTTTCCAGATGCAGATGGGGCGCAACAGTTAGTTGGTCTAAAATTGTGGGCATAGAGTGGGCGGGGCAGAGGACGGGCCAGCATGCCCATCTCATTCATCATTTTCTACACTTGTGTTAGGCTTAGAAAATGGTTTAAATGTAAGACAGCTCAGAAGAACTGGTGCTGGGTGCATCGAAGTTATGGAAAGGCCTGCTTCTTTTCATAACTTTGGCAGTTCCTCCACCATTGGCGCTGGTCTTAATAAATGTGCACCTAAGTGTACAAATTAATAACTGTGAGAGTTGAACCTTAGAAGGATCAGAATAATAACCAAAATCAATCAAAAGAAGCTAATGAAGAGTCTAATGAAGGGGACAAAACGGTTTCTTAAATATATGGTAATGACAAAGTATGTAAAGAAAAGAAAAAGCATAATTTTTTTAAAACCTTTACTAATTAAACATGTCAGCTCATCAGTAAGACTAGAAGCAGAGCCAATCAGGTTCCTGGATCAGTATTCTATTCCAGAGCTAGGCGGTGATTTAAGTCTGCACCTCAGAGATTGTCATTGCCTGTGATTTTGTTATATTGGTTCCTATGTCTTTTGATCCTCATTACTATTGCATCTGAAGTCCTGGCAATCTGACTGTGGCTTGTTTTCTGGATAAACCTCTTGTCTGCTGATTTGACTTCCACTGATTTTCCTGTTATTTTGACTGTGGCTTATTTTCTGAATTAACTTATTTTCTGCTAAACGGGCTTCTAATAACTCTTCTGAATTGACCCCTAGTGTGCTGTCTCTCTTGGTTCTGACCCTGCTTGACTACTAATCTTTGCACCTAGGCCATACTGGGTGAAGTAACAGAGGTGAGCTGAACTTTACATCAGCGGTCATACTCGTAGGTCTGCATATAGCAAGCTGTCACCAGTTTTGTGCTGCTATATTCCACAGACAAAATATTGATCCCTAATAGAGATGAGCGAACACCTGGAAGTTCGGGTTCGGGAAGTTCGACCGAACTTCCCGAAAATGTTCAGGTTCGGGATCCGAACTCGATCCGAACTTTATCCCGCACCCGAACCCCATTGAAGTCAATGGGGACCCGAACTTTTAGGCACTAAAAAGGCTGTAAAATAGTCCAGGATGGGCAAGAGGGCTGCCAAAGGCAGCAAAATGTAGGTAAATCCCCTGCAAACAAATGTGGATTGGTAAATGAATTAAAATAAAATAAAATAAATAAAATTTAACCAATATCAATTGGAGAAAGAGGTCCCACTGCAAGGAATCATTTTCGCACACCACCAGGCCGGGCTTGAGGCCCACCGGCAGAAACCACTCGTCGGTCTGTTGTTCAATACCCCGCCACAACTTCCGTGCGTTTTGGGGCCTGTCCCCCAAACATATGAGTTCCAGAATGGCCTGCTAACGTTTACCCCGGGCTGTGCTGAAGTTGGTGGTGAAGGTGTGTGGCTGACTGGATGAGCTGGTGGAAGCAGAGGAGGAGGAAGCCGAGTAGGAGGAGGAGGCTACAGGAGGCAAAGAATGATGCCCTGCGATCCTTGGCGGCGGAAGGACGTGCTCCAAGGTACGCTCCGCCTGGGGCCCAGCCGCCACTACATTTACCCAGTGTGCAGTTAGGGAGATATGGCGTCCCTGGCCGTGCTTACTGGTCCACGTATCTGTGGTTAGGTGGACCTTGCCACAGATGGCGTTGCGCAGTGCACACTTGATTTTATCGGATACTTGGTTGTGCAGGTAAGGCACGGCTGTCTTGGAGAAGTAGTGGCGGCTGGGAACAACATACTGTGGGACAGCCATGGACATCAGCTGTTTGAAGCTGTCTGTGTCCACCAGCCTGAATGACAGCATTTCAAAGGCCAGTAGTTTAGAAATGCTGGCATTCAAGCCCAAGGCTCGAGGGTGGCTAGGTGGGAATTTACGCTTTCTCTCCAAGGTTTGTGAGATGGAGAGCTGAACGCTGCCGTGTGACATGGTGGAGATGCTTGGTGACGCAGGTGGTGGTGTTCGTGGCACATCCTCTGTTTGGTGGGCGGCAGGTGCCAACGTTCCTCCCGAAGCGGAGGAACAGGCCGAGGCCGCAGCAGAAGAAGGAGCAAGGGGAGCCTGAGTGAGTTCCTTGTTTTTAAGGTGTTTACTCCACTGCAGTTCATGCTTTGCACGTAAATGCCTGGTAATGCAGGTTGTGCTAAGGTTCAGAACGTTAATGCCTCGCTTCAGGATCTGATGGCACAGCGTGCAAACCACTCGGGTCTTGTCGTCAGCACATTGTTTAAAGAAGTGCCATGCCAGGTAACCCCTTGAAGCTGTCTTTGGGGTGCTAGGTCCCTGGTGGCGGTGGCCAGTAGCAGGCGAACTCTCTTGGTGGCGGCTGGTCTGCTTTTGCCCCCTGCGCAGACCCCTGCTCCCTCTTTTGCTACGCTGTTGGCTCGGTCTCACCACTGCCTCTTCCTCTGAACTATGAAAGTCAGTGGCACGACCTTCATTCCATGTGGGGTCTAGGACCTCATCGTCCCCTGCATCGTCTTCCACACAGTCTTCCTCCCTGACCTCCTGTTCGGTCTGCACACTGCAGAAAGACGCAGCAGTTGGCACCTGTGTTTCGTCATCATCAGAGACGTGCGGACTCCAATGAGGTGGTATTCCCATGTCCTCATCATCAGGAAACATCAGTGGTTGTGCATCAGTGCATTCTATGTCTTCCACCACTGGGGAAGGGCTAGGTGGATTCCCTTGGGAAACCCTGCCAGCAGAGTCTTCAAACAGCATAAGAGGCTGCTGCATAACTTGAGGCTCAGACAGTTTCCCTGATATGCATGGGGGTGATGTGACAGACTGATGGGCTTGGTTTTCAGGTGCCACCTGTGCGCTTTCTGCGGAAGACTGGGTGGGAGATAATGTTGTGAACGTGCTGGATCCACTGTCGGCCAACCAATTGACTAGCGCCTGTACCTGCTCAGGCCTTACCATCCATAGAACGGCATTGGGCCCCACCAAATATCGCTGTAAATTCTGGCGGGTACTGGAACCTGAGGTAGTTGGTTCACTAGGACGTGTGGCTGTGGCAGAATGGCCACGTCCTCTCCCAGCACCAGAGGGTACACTAATACCACCACGACCGCGTCCGCGTCCCTTACTAAATGTTTTCCTCATTGTTACCGTTCACCAAGCACCACAATAAGAAAAAAAATTTGGCCCAATGTATTGATTTCAAATTCAGGCCTTTTTTTACAGGCACCTATCACTATCTGCCTATTTATTTATGTAGCGTAGTACACTAATCCAGGCACAGCAGTAACCATTGATTTAGGGGAATATCTCTTTTAGGGCTAGTATTTAGGCCCTGGATGAAAGGTATCCTTTTATGGACAGATTTACACTTGGCCTGCAACAGCTCGAACACCAGATTCAGGGCATTGCTATTTTGGCAATTGAATTTCACCCCAGAACAAAATATATGTTTTTGCGGACACTCTGAAACTTGGACAGCCACAGCTGAAACCACTGATTAATGGTATTGCTATTTTGGCAATTGAATTTCACCCCAGAACAAAATATATAATTTGCAGGACACTATGAAACTTGGCCAGCCACAGCTGAAACCACAGATTTATGGTATTGCTATTTTGGCAATTGAATTTCACCCCAGAACAAAATATATGTTTTGGCAGACACTATGAAACCTGGCCTGCAACAGCTGGGACACCAGATTCAGGGTATTGCTATTTTGGCCATTGAATTTCACCCCAGAACAAAATATATGTTTTTGCGGACACTATGAAACTTGGCCTGCAACAGCTGGGACACCAGATTCAGGGTATTGCTATTTTGGCAATTGAATTTCACCCCACAACAAAATATATGTTTTTGCGGACACTATGAATCTTGGCCAGCCACAGCTGAAACCACTGATTTATGGTATTGCTATTTTGGCAATATAATTTCACCCCAGAACAAAATATATGTTTTGGCGGACACTATGAAACTTGGCCTGCAACAGCTGGGACACCAGATTTAGGGTATTGCTATTTTGGCAATTGAATTTTACCCCAGAACAAAATACATGTTTTGGCGGACACTATTATACTTTGCCAGCCACAGCTGAATCCACTGATTTATGGTATTGCTATTTTGGCAATTGAATTTCACCACAGAAAATAATCTATCCTTTGCCAGACAGCAGACAGTATTATACTTGGCTAGCCAAAGCTGGAACACCAGATTTAGGGGATTGGTATTTGGGCAATTGTATTTAACCCTTTAATAAAATATAGAAATTGCTATCCTGAGTTTCTAGGGGTGACAATTAGCACAGCCAGGCCCCTGATGTAGGATATAGCAAAAAAAAAACTAGTATTGATGGATTGATGGACTTGGTGGCAGCTTGTTCTGGTGCACCACAAGTCACAAAATGTCCGCCGATCACCCCAGAAAATAAGTGACAGAAAAACGCTCTGTGCAGCCTAAAAACCAGTGAGCAAGTAACTAGCAGAAGTTCAATCATTCACAGCTGTCGATCGATCCGTTCATTAGGTGCTGTTGCTGACTTTTCCCTGCCTAAATTCGCCCTCACAGAAGCTGCGTCCTCTCCCTACACTAATCAGAGCAGTGTGACTTGCGGCGCTATGTGACTCCAGCTTAAATAGAGGCTGGGTCACATGCTGCACTTGACCAATCACAGCCATGCCATTAGTAGGCATGGCTGTGATGGGCTCTTAGGGCAAGAAGTAAAACGCTAGCTGATTGGCTGCTGTGCAGCCCTTCAGAAAGCAGGAAGTAATCGCCGAACAACGAACCCGAACTTTTTTGAATATGTCCGGGTTCGGGTCCGTGTCCCGGACACCCCAAAATTCGGTACGAACCCGAACTATGCTCGAATTTTTCGCTCAACACTAGTCGCTAACAGCCAAGTCCATCCAACCTTGTGGCAGCCTCTAGTGAGGAACCTAGGTTTTAGCCTTAGCTTATTAATAACTGGCATGGTTAAGGAAGAGCAGTGTTAGCAGTTTCTGAGTTTCCTGTTTGTGCTTCCAGATGGTGACCATAGTTTTTCTGACATATAGTTAAGGCTGATGAGTCAGCCTGTGTTTGTGGAAGGGGCGGAGGCACTTCATAAACGAGGCACGGCCTCACCCATGGGTGTGCATTTTCAGGTGCGGGGGGGGGCGTGTTTTCATCCCTGACCCAAGCAGCTCCTGCACACAGCAGCTATGCTGAAGTGCGCTCGACTCATAAGTATGCATGGGCTGCAGTGCCCTGTGCAAGCCAAAGTTTCTTACGGTAAGCACGACTCTGGCTCAAGGACAACTGCCGCTCTGGGTTTGTTTCTGGCTGGGCTTGCAGGTCGGGTAGGGCTTCCGCAGCTTCAGGCACACGGATCATCCTGATCTCCCTCCCCGTCTTGAGCTTTCCTTCCTTACCTATTTTTTGGGTACGTTACTTAGAAGACGCTGCTTAGAAGTTTAGAAGCAAATCTTGAAAATGTTCAGAAAATAAAAAAAACACTTTTTAAGGACCAGTTCAGGTCTGAAGTCACTTTGTGAGGCTTATCTAAAAGAAACCACCCAAAAATGACCCCATTCTAGAAACTACTCCCCTAAAGGTAATCAAATCTGATTTTACAAACCTTGTTAACCCTTTAGGTGTTCCACAAGAGTTCATGGCAAATGGATATAACATTTCAGAATTTCGATTTTTGGCCATATTTTCCATTTGAATCCATTTTTTCCAGGGCTAAAGCAATGGTTAACAGCCAAACATAACCCAAAATGTATTGCCCTGATTCTGTAGTTTGTATAAACACCCCATATGTGGTTGTAAACTGCTGTATGGCCAAACGATGGGGTGTAGAACGAAGGCAACGCCATATGGTTTTTGTAAGGCAGATTTTGCTGGACTGGTTTTTAGCCACCATGTCCCATTTGAAGGCCCCCTGATGCACCCCTAGAGTAGAAACTCCAAAAAAGTGGAAACTACTGGATACGGTGGCAGTTTTGGTGGTATTATTTTTAGGGTACATATGATTATTGGTTGCTCTATAATACATTTTTGTGAGACAAGGTAATAAAAAAAAAGAAATTCTGAAATTTCATCTCCATTTGCCATAAACTCTTGAGGAACACCTAAAAGGTTAACAAAGTTTGTAAAAACAGTTTTAAATACCATGAGGGATGTAGTTTTTTTATGGGGTCACTATTATGGAGTTTCTACTCTAGGGGAGCATCAGGTGGGCTTCAAATCAAATGGTACATGGTGTCAAAAAAACAGTCCGGCTAAATCTGCCTTCCAAACACCATATGGCGTTCCCGTCATTCTATGCCCTGTGGTTTGGTGATACAGCAGTTTACGACCACATATGGGGTGTTTCTGTAAACTACAGAATCAGGGCAATAAATATTAAGCTTTCTTTGGCTGTTAACCCTTGCTTTGTTAACGGAAAAAATTATTAAAATTGAAAATTTTGAAAAAAATAGCTGTTTTGGGACCGTTTTTATATTATTTTTGTGACTGTGTTCATCTGAGGGGTTAGGTCATGTGTTATTTTTATAGAGCAGATTCTTACGGACGCGGCAATACCTAATATGTCTACTCTTTTAAATTTATTGGGGAAAAAGAGGGAAGGGGACAAAC
The DNA here is from genome assembly GCA_033119425.1 of Bufotes viridis. Lineage (NCBI taxonomy): Eukaryota > Metazoa > Chordata > Amphibia > Anura > Bufonidae > Bufotes > Bufotes viridis. The sequence continues at coordinate 244,472,880 of CM065591.1, read as the reverse complement.
CAGTATATCTTAGCCCTATGGGGTATAATATCACAGAACCCTTCGATATTCAAGAGACTGAATGCCTGGAATTGTTAACTGGCTTGGATCTTAAACCTGACAATAGATCTAGTCCTGAACAGAGTGATTTCCGAGGTGGTGTACCATCTTCATTTTGCCCCCCTATGCCCGCAGGTTCGGTGATTGACGTGTTCCATGAGAGAATTCTGAGAGATACGAAGGCTCTGTTATACCCCAAGGAAAAGGGGAATTTGAGCAAAAAGCAGTTAGCGGCCTTGCAGTGGCTACGGAACTCGGAGCTCATCATCAAGCCTGCGGACAAGGGAGGTAATGTTGTAGTCATGTCACAGGAGTATTATATGGCTGAGGCAGGGAGACAATTAGATGACGATTCTACATATGTAAAGTTGCCCTCGGACCCAGTACCTGGAATTAGCAGCAAGTTGGTTGCATTATTGTGGAGATACATTGAGACGGGTGTCCTACAGGGCAGTACCATTGATAAATTAGTCCCTCCCGCCCCTAGCAAGCCGGCTTGGTATTTCCTCCCTAAGGTGCATAAGTCACTGACCCAACCCCCTGGACGACCTATTGTGTCGGGGGTTGGTTCAGTGACTGAACCCTTGTCAAGGTACCTTGACTGGCTGCTGCGTCCTATTTTGTGTAGGTTCCCCACGTATCTAGGTGATACCAACGACTTCCTCCGGGCACTAGAGGACTTTCAGTGGCGGGATGGTTGGAGTTTGGTGTCCCTGGACGTGGTGAGCCGATACACTCGCATCCCACAATGGATGGGAGTTGACGCAGTTCTCTAACTTATCGAACATATCGGTAGGGACCCGCTATTCGGGGAATTCATAGAGGAATCTCTATTGTTTGTCCTGGAAAACAATGTTTTCCAGTTCAATGACCAATGATTTAGGCAAATTTTTGGGACAGCCATGGGGACGCCCGTCTCTTGTACGTTTGCAAATATTTTTTTAGGCAGGTTTGAGGACAAGTTTATCTTTTCTACTTTGAATCCCTTCCTCAGTTCCATTTGTATGTTTTTGCGCTACGTGGATGATATCTTCATGGTGTGGTCTGGGACACAGGAGCAGTGTGAGCAATTTGTGGCACATCTCAACAGTGCGAACAACATGAACATGATGTTCACCCTCAATTTTGGGGGGTCGTCCATCGAGTTCTTGGATGTCCGCGTAACTGTAGTAGATGGTGCCTTGAGTACCGTAGGGTACCGTAAACCCACTGCGACCAATACCCTACTGCACCATGATAGCTATCATCCACGTAGCGTGAAGGAATCGGTCCTGTATGGACAGTTTCTAAGACTTAGGCGCATAAACAGCCAGGACGATACTTTTTTGAGACAGTCTGAGGAACTGAAGAATAGGCTTATCCAGCGCGGGTATCAAATAAATCAGCTGGAAAAAGCCCTAGAAAAAGAGCCACACGCAGAAATCGCTGCTAGCGAGAGGAGGTCGCAAGAAGAAGGCACTAGAGGAAGGTCAGGGTAGGTTCGTGTTCATATTTAAACATAGTCCAATGGCGAACAATATAAAGAAATGTATCTTGAGTAATTGGGAGATTCTAAGGTCTGAGGAGAGTCTGAAAAATGTAGTAGAACAAAAACCTATTGTAACGTACAGGAGATGCCGTACGTTCAGAGATGTGCTAGTGCGCAGCAGGTTTAGCAAATGTAAGGAAAAGGATCGGTTGTCACTAAGGAAACCTTCGGGGAATTACCGTTGTGGTAACTGTTCACTATGTAGCTATATGTTGCAAGGGCGCCATTTGTTTTTTGGAGGTATTGAACATCATGTTAGTCAGTTCATTACGTGCAGGACAACCTTTGTGGTTTATGTAGTGATCTGTGTCTGCAATGCCTTCTATATAGGGAAAACCAAGAGGTCCCTATTGGAACGCATACGCGAACACCGGAATTCTATCCGCACAGGAAAAGGATGCACTCGTTTAATCGAACATGTGAAACATCGGCATGGAGGAGATGCGAACATGCTGAGGTTTGCAGGTTTAGAGCATGTACCCCCACCAGTTTATGGAGGGGATAGACATCGCTCACTGCTACAGAAGGAAGCAATGTTTATCATAAAAGCTGATGCTACAGGTCCTTTGGGTTTGAATGAACGCAACGACCTGTCGATGTTCACATGATACGATTGACTTTGGTCGCGGTTATCGCAGGAACCGCGATTTTGACCGGATGCGATTTTTCGCATCCGGAATTTTCGCGTCTCTGCTTATGTATGGGAACCTGATACCCGTTCTGATACTGTTTAGGGTGGAAGCGGTAGAAATGAATTTGATCGCGGTTTACTGCGACCTACTGCGTCCCTTTATATATTTAATATGCTGCTTGTTTGTTTGTTTTTAATATGCTTTCTTTGAATCACTATTTAGCGCAGGCGCTGTTTGTTGAGCGTCCTATGCTGCCAGGTGATGGGCAGGTTAAGTCCCACCGGCAGTGACGCATATAACCAGCACGGGCGCGATCTTTTGACTGACTGAACAGCCGGATGAAGCGGTGAGTCCGCGAAACGGCCGTCGCTGTTTTCTGTGAACTTGCTGTCCATGTGAGTCCCCCTGTTTATCCATTGGTTTCTCTGCAATAAAGAAGATTATGAAGGGATGGTGAGTGCGCCTATCTATTTCACTTGATGTGCTTAAATTTATTTAGGTTTTACACTATAATATCCTTTATATCATTTGAGTATCTCCATAGTCTGAGAGTCATTTTTTTTTAGTTTTTGTCCAATTGTTTTAGGTAGGGGCTAATTTTTTGCGGGATGAGATGACGGTTTTAATGGCACTATTTTGGGGTTCATATGACTTTTTGATTGCTTGCTGTTACACTTTTTGTGATGTTAGGTGAAAAAAAAGAATGCTTTTTTCAGTATTCTTTTTTTTATTTTTTTTGCGGTGTCCACCTGAGGGGTTAGTTCATGTGTTATTTTTATAGTTCAGGTTCTTACGGATGTGGCGATACTAATATGTCTCCTTTTTATTTATGTATTTAGGTTTTACACAATCATATAATTTTTTAAACCAAATTTTCTTAGCTAGGGTATCATTTTTTTGCGGGATGAGATCATGGTTTTAATGGCACTATTTTGGAGTGCATATAACTTTTTGATCGCTTGCTATTAGACGTTTTATGATGTAAGGTGACAAAAAATGGCTTTTGACACAGTTTAATTTTTTATTTTTTGTGGTGTTCACCTGAGGAGTTAGGTCATGTGTTATTTTTATATTTCAGGTTCTTGTGGACGCGGTGATACCTAATATGTCTACTTTTATTTATTTATTTATTTAGGTTTTACACAATCATATTTTTGAAACAAAAAAAATCATGTTTTAGTGTCTGCATAGCCTGCATTTTTTTATTTTTTTTAGGTGATTTTCTTATGTAAGGTATCATTTTTTGCGGGACGAGGTGACGGTTTGATTGGTACCATTTGGGTGTAGATTCAACTTTTTTATCACTTTTATTATTTATGACGTTCACCGTGCGGGGAAAGTAACAAACCCATTTTATAGATCAGGTCGTTACGGACTCGGTGATATATAACATGTGTAGTGTATTTTATGTTTTTTCATTTTTATTAGTGATAAATGTGTTTTTTTATTTTTACCTTTTTTCACTTTTTTTATATTTTTTTTTACCCAGACCCACTTAGTTCTTGAAGATCCAGTGGATCTGGTGTCTGTATAATACAGTACAGTACATTATATAATGTACTGTACTGTATTCTTTACTTGGCACTTAGTCTGATCAGACTTTTGTCTTTAGCAGAAGTCTGATCAGAGTTCTGTTACCATGGCAAGCAGGACGCCTTTGAATTTTAACCTTCTCAGCTGCTATAACAAAGCAGCGGAGGATGGGGAGGGAGGGAAGCTGAGGGCCGGAGCTAGGGGGGCTGCGCCAGGCGCAGCAGCCCCCCATAGCAGCTCTCTCCCTCTTAACCCCTTCCATACAGCTGTCCCTACGGACTGCAACATGGAAGGGGTTAAAAGGCTGACACTCTGCTGCACCACCCGCACCCCGCCCGCAAGCCTCCCCCCCTCTCCGCACCACCCATCACGATGATCACGATGAGGGCACGGGGGGGGGGAGGGTACAGAAATAAAAAAAACATATTTGGCAGCATTTTAAGTCTGTGACCGCAGGGATCAGATACATCGCAAAGCGCTGCAAACCGCAGGTCCGATACAGGGGGTGGGGGGTCACGGACCATCCTCGGCATGTGAACATGGTTCCTGTTGCACGATCGCAGCAGGAATCATGTTTCTATCGCAATTTCTATTTTTTTACATGCGATTTTTTTTTCAGGACGTATGGGTACAGCCTGTGTCCTTAAGAACTCAGACATTAGGGCGTACCCATACGCCCTGTGTCCTTAAGAGGTTAATGTCTGTCGCCTGTTTACGTCTATTAGGCTTACGGTCATTGATCACTGATATCTGTCGCCTGTTTACGTCATTCAGGCTTACGTTCTTTAATCAATGATATCTGTCGCAGGTTTACTTAATTCAGGCCTACGCTATTAATCATCATGTCTGTCGCCTGTCAAGTATCAGGCTTACGTTTATTGTTCATTGGTATCTGTTGCCTGTTCACGTTATCAAGACATACGTTTATTATTTAATGTCTGTCACCTGTTTATGTTATTCAAGCCTACGCTATTAATCATTAATGTTTATTGCCTGTTACGTTATTTAGGCTTGCGTTCATTGCTCATTAATAGCTATCGCCTGTTTACGCTATTCAGGTATACGTTTAATATTTAATGTCTGTCGCCTGTTTACGTTATTAAGGCTTAAGTTTACTATTTAATGTCTGTCGCCTGTTTACGTTATTCAGGCTTACGTTCATTGATCATTGATATCTGTCGCCTGTTTACATTATTTAGGCTTACGTACATTGATCCTTAATATCTGTCGCCTGTTTACGTTATTCAGGCATGCGTTTAATATTTAATGTCTGTCGCCTGTTTACGTTATTCAGGCTTATGTTTACTATTTAATGTCTGTCACCTGTTTACATTATTCAGGCTTACGTTCATTGATCATTGATATCTGTCGCCTGTTCACGTTATTCAGGCCTACGTTTATTAATCATCATGTCTGTCGCCAGTTACGTTTTCAGGCTTGTGTTCATTAACTGTGTTTATTCAATAGTTATTCACGTATTTCATTGTTACGTGCTTTTGTAAACATGTTTGTTTGATGTTTTTAGCTTATGCTCCTTTAACAACAGGCTTTCATTTCCTTGTACATCGCCTGTTACGTTCAGGTCCACTTTAGTTCTTACAGTGTTCACCGCTTGTCACAACATTCAGGCCACATAGCTTATTTCTGTTAGGGTCAATCTGCCACGTCGGTCAGGTTACGTTTTTACTGATAACCGCCTGTCACGTTATTCAGGCCACGTAGTTCAATTCTGTTAGGATCAACCTGCCACGTTGGTCAGGTTACGTTTTTAATGATAAACGCCAGTCACTTTATTCAGGCCATGTAGTTCAATTCTGTTAGGGTCAACCTGCCATGTTGGTCAGGTTACATTTTTAATGATAACCGCCTGTCACGTTATTCAGGCCACATAGTGTAATTATGTTAGGGTCAACTTGCCACGTTGGTCAGGATACGTTTTTAATTATAATTGCCTGTCACGTTATTCAGGCCACTTACTTCAATTCTGTTAAGATCAACCTGCCATGTTGGTCAGGTTACATTTTTAATGATAACTGCCTGTCACGTTATTCGTGTCACATAGTTCAATTATGTTAGGGTCAACCTGCCACGTCGGCTAGGTTATGTTTTTTTCAATTAGTTTAAGTCTCACCTGAACCGTCGGTCAGGCTCATTGTCAATTTCGCCTGCTAGTTATTCAGGCACATTTTATAACCATAGTGTCTTTATTTTCACTCAGATTGGTCTCCTTGACGCTGGTTTGTATTCACTCAGATTGGACTACTTTACTCTAGTTTGTATTTACTCAGTTTGGTCTCCTTGCCTCAGTTAGCCAAAACAATCCGCCTTTATACTTCAGTTGAGGCTAATGAGCCATAGGAGTGAGTTCCTGGTACGTATACAAAAAAGTTTTTACTTTTCACTTTGTACGTCTTCATAAAAAGCCCCAAAAAAAAAAAAACCTTCACATTTTTATTCACATTCAGGTTTACGTTTTTTAATTACCAATGTCTGTTGCCTGTTACGTTCTTCAGGTCCAGGTTTACTTTTTTAAATCACTAATGTCTGTTGCCTGTTGCAGCAAGGGTCATTTAATAAATGAAAGCCTGAATAATGTGTGTTTTAGATCTTTGTGTCCCGGTGGTCCCTTCTATTCAGGGTTTAAAAAAAATGACAATTTGCTACAGATGCTTTGTCTCGTTCTAATTTTTCATGCTTTCTTTCAGGTCATGCTGGGGGTGGAATAAGTAGCGCTATCCACTCCAGCATTTTAGTCTCTGTTCACGGTCAAAAGGCATACATCTCTTTAGCTAAGTCTCTCGTGTTAAAGTCTGGTTCTGTTGATACGGTTCGAAATTACAAAACCACCTATAGCATTTATAGCAAATTGCACTCCTTCACCCACAGGAGGTCACCAAGAGGATTTAGCCGGGGTCCAGCATTTCTTTACGGTAGACGATCTGACGTAGTTAGTAGGTAGGGCTTGTCATCTCATGCGATAAAGCTACCAGGGGAACTATTCAGGAATCTTTCTTTCTTCCTAGATGGTAATATTTTTTGGGCCCCATTCCAGTATAGTTAAAAAGGCGGCCATGTAACTCGTTATCTTGAGTTTCCTGAGGCCAGAGGAATTCACTAGTACTTCTGATAGAACCAAAAGCTTACCAAGGGCCAGGTAGTATGGTGCAATGACTATTTCACACTGTATCTGTTTATGATTTGTGCCCAGTTAAGGTTTTCCTATAGATTACTGTGGGTTCTATGTGTCTCTGCCCAGTATAGCCCTCTACTTCGTTCAAAGTCCGAGCCATCACCTCATCTCAATTTTCCCACGTCCGTTCCCTAGCGGCCAGGCCAGGCTTCGACCCAATGCCATTTCGGATCCCTCATTCCACATTGGGGTAGCATCCACAGCGTCAAAGCATCATGTCTCAGGCCTTGTCATCTGCAAGATGGGACGTCGGCGTTCTTCTTATTTTTCCTGATACATTCCGAACCCCCATGCGGAGAATTCTGTTGCTCTTCACAGTTTAGCTTTGTGATTTGGTTGTACATGCCAATAAATTCTTTCCTATACTACATGGCTTGGATTCTGCCCCCCTGTAGAGGACGCCAAGGTTGGGTCCTCAATGGCAGATATATATCGCCACTGTTTGGGTTGTGGTGCCTTTAAGAAAGTAATGACTATCTGGGATCCTGTACCCACAGGGTTAACTCTCCTTATAAGAGGAAAAGGAAGGGAGAGAGTGGGGGGAGTGTGGACACCGCGCTGTTGGTGTGAGCAGAGCTGGAAGCTGAGGGTGCATAAGAAGTTTGGCAGGAAAGCTGACTGACTGGTCTAAAGCCCCTGGGTAAAACAGTAATGCCTTTATTTGGAATGGACTGTTCTACTATTTATGTTGTACTGAACCAAGCAGACTTTAAGTTGGTTTCTTATGTCCTTGGCTGCTGGAAGCAGTACCTATTTTTTCGTTTTGGAAAATAAACACCGGTTTTCGTTAACCCTGGGCCGGCTCATGCACCTTGTGTTTGAAGCGGTCTTTCCCCATGTATGCGAGACAGTACCCTGTTTGGCATGTCTTGGGTGAAATCTCTGAAAGCTGCAGGAAAAGACATGGAGGAAGCTATGAAAGCCCTGCTGAAAGCCACTGTAACTCAGCAGCAAGCTTCAGTGGCTCAGCAGCAGGCCACAGTCGAGGCAATCCGCTGCCATGAGGAAGCAATGGTGGCGCAGCAAGAGACAAACTGTGTGCTGATTGCTCAGCTTACTGCACACCAGGAAGCTACACAAGCCCAGGCAACTGCCTTAAAGCAGGCTGTACAACAGTTGGCTCCAGGACAAGCACAAGCAACCACTGCCGCTGGGCCCCAAGTTGCTGTAAGGGCCAGCTACCTGTTACAAAAACTGACATCTGGTGATGATGTCGAGGCTTTCGTATTGACTTTTGAGAGATTAGCAAAGAGAGAGGGGTGGCCACAGGACCAATGGGCCAGCATCATCGCACCCTTTCTTACGGGAGACCCTCAACAAGCCTATTTCGACTTGCCAGTTGAACTCGTTAAAGACTATGAGCAGCTAAAGGCGGAGATCCTGGCTCGACTGGGGGTAACTACGGCCGTTCGGGCCCAAAGAGTGCACCGCTGGGTTTACCAGGCTGGCCATCCACCAAGAGCCCAAATGCATGACCTGGTGCAGTTAGTAAAAAAGTGGCTGCAGCCTGAGAAATTGACGGGCCTGGAAATTGTGGAACGGGTGGCCATGGACCAGTACCTGAGATCACTGCCACATGACCTGCTGCACTGGGTAAGCCATGGGGATGGCAAATCAGTTGGTGGAACTGACAGAGCGGTACACCGTAGTCGAGGACTTGCTCGGATCCACTAAGCACCGGGAACCCACGACGAGAGCTGTACGACCAGTTACCGCACCCAGGAGGGGAACCATCTCGGATTCTGGACCAGATGTCCCTACAACAGTGCCCTCCAAGCCGCGGAGGATAACCCCTGTAAGAAGAATGGGGGACATACAGTGTTGGCGGTGTAGAGCCTACGGCCATACCCGGACCCAATGCTCTCTTCAGGACGAGCCCATGGAGTGCAGGACAGGACAGGACGGAGAGTCTCCCTGTACGCACAGCGAGCATGCGTCACCCATCTTGACCTTACTGCCGGTCAGTTTGAGAGTGAAACTTTGGTGAACCACCTCCTGGCCAAAGCCCTCTTGAACTCCGGCAGCATGGTGACGCTAGTCCACGCCAGACTGATCGGGAGACTCGGCCCCATAAATCAGACTCTTTGGGTTGTTTGTATTCATGGGGATACTAGGGAATACCCCTTAATACCAGTGACTGTTACCCATTGCTGTACTTCTGTGACCCAGGAGGTTGGGATAGTGAACAGCCTGGCCCATGATGTTATTTTAGGGCGAGACTGTCCACTATTTCTAGACCTGTGGAACCAGGCGCAAAGTGGGTTCCTTGAACAGTCAAAGAGACTAGAGACTTTGACCTCTGATGGGTCAAATCATGAAGATAGTGGTCCCGAACTATTCAGGACACTTCCCACCAATATGGACGTTCCTAGTGGCAACATGAATGGTAATGGTAACATTTGTGATGTGGAAAATGTTCAGGATGTGCATGATTTAGGGTCCGGAGCTGAACTGACTACTGAGGGGGCAGAAGACTCCCTGTTGCAAGTGATGTTGGAGGAGGACGAGGGGGAGACCCCACCCGAATCAACATACCCAGGCCTAGACTTACCCAATGGTGCATTTGGCTCCACCCAGTTACAGGACCCCTCCTTAACACATGCTAGAGAGCAGGTGGTGGTTATAAATGGAGTCTCACAGGTTCCCGGGGCAGAACTCAGGTTCTCTCATTTTGCGCTAAATGGGGACTTGCTATACTGAGTGACGGAAATCCGAGGGGAAGTTGTTGAACAGCTACTGGTATCCCACTCGTATCAGAGACAGCTCCTCGATTTGGCGCATAATGATGCATTAGGCGGACATTTGGGGGCAGAGAAGACAGAGGCCAGGATAACAAACAGGTTCTACTGGCCTGGGGTAAAGGCAGAGGTGAAGAGGTATTGTACGTCCTGTCCCACGTGCCAGTTAACAGCCCCAGTGTCACACTATTGGAACCCCCTGGTACCTTTACCTATAATCGAGGTACCATTTGAGCGGATTGCTATGGACCTGGTGGTGGACCAGAAGGACGGAAAAGATTGGGATATGTTACTACCAGCCTTGTTGTTCGCCATACGGGAGGTCCCACAGGCCTCTACGGGGTTCTCGCCATTTGAACATTTGTATGGGCGAAGACCCCCTGGACTCCTGGATTTGGTGAAGGAAACCTGGGAAGGTGAGTCCTCACCGCACCAGACCCTGGTGGAACATATCTCCCAAATGAGAGAGAGAGTAGCTAAGGTGTTACCACTGGTTAAGGAACACCTCCAGAATGCCCAGGATGCCCAGAGACGGGTATATAACCGGTCAGCCAAATTAAGACAATTCTCAGTAGGGGACCGAGTAGTAGTGATGTCGCGAACATAAAATTTTCAGTTCGCGAACAGCGAACGCGAACTTCCGCAAATGATCGCGAACTGGCGAACCGGGCGAAGCGCCATAGACTTCAATAGACAGGCGAATTTTAAAACCCACAGGGACTCTTTCTGGCCACAATAGTGATGAGAAAGTTGTTTCAAGGGGTCTAACACCTGGACTGTGGCATGCCGGAGGGGGATCTATGGCAAAACTCCCATGGAAAATTACGTAGTGGACGCAGAGTCGGGTTTTAATCCATAAAGGGCATAAATCAACTAACATTCCTAAATTGTTTGGAATAACGTGCTTTAAAACATCCAGTGTGTGTATACGATCAGGTATGATGTTGTATCGATCAGGTAGTGTAAGGGTTACGCCCGCTTCACAGACATTGACAGACCAAACTCCCTTTAATGCACCGCAAACAACCGCAAACAGTCCATTTGCACAACCGCAAACTCCCCATTTGCACAAGGTTGGATACCAAGCTAGCAACGTCCCGGTGATGTCATTGAAGGTTTCTTCCTCCACCCAGCCACGTACAACACCAAGGGTCCCCGAAAGGTCAATTGAATTGATTTTTCGAACGGGGAGATGGTTAAAAAACGCTGGCTCCTCTCCCTTTGTTTTTATCCACGGTGACTGCGTCTGCGCCGTGCAATTTACTGTCACACCCGATATGAGTGGTATTTTCTGTAGTACTATTCTCATCAGTTTAATCCCTCTAACGTCCCCAATCTGGGGGCCATTTATTGAATAGATTTTTAGAACGGGAGATGGTTAAAAACGCTGGCTCCCTCCCCCTTTGTTTTTATCCACGGTGACTGCGTCTGCGCCGTGCAATTTACTGTCACACCTGATATGAGTGGTATTTTCTGTAGTACTATTCTCATCAGTTTAATCCTCTAACGTCCCCAATCTGGGGCCATTTATTGAATAGATTTTTCGAACGGGGAGATGGTTAAAAACTCTGGCTCCCTCCACTCTGTTTTAATCCACGGTGACTGCGTCTGCGCCGTGCAATTTACTGTCACACCCGATATGAGTGGTATTTTCTGTAGTACTATTAAATTAAATTAAATGCCTTATTTATCGGCAAGTTACTGTGCCACCCAGTATGAGTGGTTGGCACTGGCAGTGGGCACACTACAGTCAGTGGAAGAGGGCCTGACACACACTGGCAGCAGGCAAGCAACTGAATTTAGACTACTGTCTAAAAATTAAATGCCTTATTTATCGGCAAGCTACTGTGCCACCCGGTATCAGTGGTTGGCACTGGCAGTGGACACACTACAGTCAGTGGAAGCGGGCCTGACACACACTGGCAGCAGGCAAGCAACTGAAATTACACTAAAGTGTAAAATTAAATGCCTTTTTTGATGCAAAGTACTGTGCCACACGGGATGACAGGGGTGGCACTGGCAGTGGGCACACTACAGTCAGTGGAAGTCAGCCTGACACACACTGGCAGGCAACTAACCTTAGATTAAAGTGTAAAAATTAAGTGCCTTTTTTTTAAGCAATGTCCTGTGCCACACGGGATGACAGGGGTGGGCACTGGCAGTGGGCACACTACAGTCAGTTGAAGTCGGCCTGACACACACTAGCAGCAGGCAAGCAGCTGAAATTACACTAAAGTGTAAAAATTAAATGCCTTTTTTATGCAAAGTCCTGTGCCAGCCGGTATGAGTGGTGGGCACTGGCAGTGGGCACACTACAGTCAGTGGAAGTCAGCCTGACACACACTGGCAGGCAACTAACCTTAGATTAAAGTGTAAAAATTAAATGCCTTTTTTGATGCAAAGTCCTGTGCCACACGGAATGACAGGGGTGGGCACTGGCAGTGGGCACACTACAGTCTGTGGGCCTGCAGCTCCTCACACACAGGCAGGCCAGGCAACTGCAATATGTATATAAAGGAAAAAAAGCAGACTAATGTTGCAGCCCTAAAAGGGCTTTTTGGGGTGCTGTCAGACGCTGTCCTTACAGCAGAGATCAGATGAGTCTTTCAGGACTGGAGGGACACTGAATTCACTAGCCTAGCTATCGATTTCCCAATTAAATCAGCAGCAATTACACTCTCCCTCCTCTCACTAAGACTGCAGCTTCAGAATGAATCTAAAATGGATGCTGTGCAGGAGGTGGGAGGGTCTGGGAGGGAGGGTATGCTGCTGATTGGCTGGAATGTGTCTGCTGACTGTGAGGTACAGGGTCAAAGTTTGCTCAATGATGATGTATAGGGGCGGACCGAACATCGCATATGTTCGCCCGGCAGAGGCGAACGCGAACAAGCTATGTTCGCTGGGAACTGTTCGCCGGCGGATAGTTCGGCCATCTCTAACGAGTAGCGGTCCTAATCCCCACTGTGGAAAGCAAGTTCTTAGCCAGGTGAGGTGAATTATAAGGTACACCAGCCTGGGAAGAGGAAACCTTACCACATAAAGCTGTTGAAACCCTGGAAAGATCGGGAACAAATGACCGCTATGGCACAGGTCATGGTAGAGGACACTGTAGGAGCTGACCAGGTATTTGTCGCTGACACGCTGTGCAAGTCCCAAAGGCAACAAGTAAAGGAGTTTCTAATTGAAGGTTTCTTCCTCCACCCAGCCACGTACAACACCAAGGGTCCTCGAAAGGTCAATTGAATTGATTTTTCGAACGGGAGATGGTTAAAAAAACGCTGGCTCCCTCCCCTTTGTTTTTATCCACGGTGACTAGCGCTTCTGCGCCAGTGCAATTTACTGTCACACCCGATATGAGTGGTATTTTCTGTAGTACTATTCTCATCAGTTTAATCCCTCTAACGTCCCCAATCTGGGGGCCATTTATTGAATAGATTTTTAGAACGGGAGATGGTTAAAAACGCTGGCTCCCTCCCCCTTTGTTTTTATCCACGGTGACTGCGTCTGCGCCGTGCAATTTACTGTCACACCTGATATGAGTGGTATTTTCTGTAGTACTATTCTCATCAGTTTAATCCTCTAACGTCCCCCAATCTGGGGGCCATTTATTGAATAGATTTTTCGAACGGGAGATGGTTAAAAACTCTGGCTCCCTCCACTCTGTTTTAATCCACGGTGACTGCGTCTGCGCCGTGCAATTTACTGTCACACCCGATATGAGTGGTATTTTCTGTAGTACTATTAAATTAAATTAAATGCCTTATTTATCGGCATAGTTACTGTGCCACCCAGTATGAGTGGTTGGCACTGGCAGTGGGCACACTACAGTCAGTGGAAGAGGGCCTGACACACACTGGCAGCAGGCAAGCAACTGAATTTAGACTACTGTCTAAAAATTAAATGCCTTATTTATCGGCAAAGCTACTGTGCCACCCGGTATCAGTGGTTGGCACTTGGCAGTGGACACACTACAGTCAGTGGAAGCGGGCCTGACACACACTGGCAGCAGGCAAGCAACTGAAATTACACTAAAGTGTAAAATTAAATGCCTTTTTTGATGCAAAGTACTGTGCCACACGGGATGACAGGGGTGGGCACTGGCAGTGGGCACACTACAGTCAGTAGAAGTCAGCCTGACACACACTGGCAGGCAACTAACCTTAGATTAAAGTGTAAAAATTAAGTGCCTTTTTTTTAAGCAATGTCCTGTGCCACACGGGATGACAGGGGTGGGCACTGGCAGTGGGCACACTACAGTCAGTTGAAGTCGGCCTGACACACACTAGCAGCAGGCAAGCAGCTGAAATTACACTAAAGTGTAAAAATTAAATGCCTTTTTTATGCAAAGTCCTGTGCCAGCCGGTATGAGTGGTGGGCACTGGCAGTAAGCACACTACAGTCAGTGGAAGTCAGCCTGACCCACACTGGCAGGGAACTAACCTTAGATTAAAGTGTAAAAATGAAATGCTTTTTTTTGATGCAAAGTCCTGTGCCACACGGAATGACAGGGGTGGGCACTGGCAGTGGGCACACTACAGTCTGTGGGCCTGCAGCTCCCCACACACAGGCAGGCCAGGCAACTGCAATATGTATATAAGAGGAAAAAAAGCAGACTAATGTTGCAGCCCTAAAAGGGCTTTTTGGGGTGCTGTCAGGACGCTGTCCTTACAGCAGAGATCAGATGAGTCTTTCAGGACTGGAGTGGACACTGAATTCACTAGCCTAGCTATCGATTTCCCAACTAAATCAGCAGCAATTACACTCTCCCTCCTCTCACTAAGACTGCAGCTTCAGAATGAATCTAAAATGGATGCTGTGCAGGAGGTGGGAGGGTCTGGGAGGGAGGGTATGCTGCTGATTGGCTGGAATGTGTCTGCTGACTGTGAGGTACAGGGTCAAAGTTTGCTCAATGATGATGTATAGGGGGCGGACCGAACATCGCATATGTTCGCCCGGCAGAGGCGAACGCGAACAAGCTATGTTCGCCGGGAACTGTTCGCCGGCGGATAGTTCGGGCCATCTCTAACGAGTAGCGGTCCTAATCCCCACTGTGGAAAGCAAGTTCTTAGCCAGGTGAGGTGAATTATAAGGTACACCAGCCTGGGAAGAGGAAACCTTACCACATAAAGCTGTTGAAACCCTGGAAAGATCGGGAACAAATGACCGCTATGGCACAGGTCATGGTAGAGGACACTGTAGGAGCTGACCAGGTATTTGTCGCTGACACGCTGTGCAAGTCCCAAAGGCAACAAGTAAAGGAGTTTCTACAGAGAAACAAAGATAAATTCTCAGGTTTGCCAGGGCTCACCAATGTCATTGAACATGACATTGTTACAGAGCCTAATGTAACAATCCGGCTAAAGCCATACCAAGTTCCAGAGGCCCAGAGGAAAGCGGTATCTGAAGAAGTCAAGAGAATGTTCGAATTGGACGTCATTGAAGAATCGCAGAGCGAATGGTCAAGTCCGATTCTGTTGGTACCGAAACCCAACGGCACACTGCGATTCTGCTATGACTTCAGAAAACTAAATGAGGTTTCAAAATTTGATGCCTACCCAATTTGAACCTGCCAGCTATATCACTACGCTGGATCTCACGAAAGGGTACTGGCAAATTCCTCTCACCCGGGAAGCCAGAGAAAAGACGGCATTCTCCACTCCAGAGGGCCACTGGCAGTATAAAAGGATGCCCTTCGGGTTACACTCTGCCCCTGCCAGGTTTCAAAGAGCTATGAACAGGATATTGCGGCCCCATGGACGGTCTGCATCAGTATACCTGGATGACATTGTCATTTTCAGTACCGATTGGGAATCCCATATCCCTTGGGTCCAGGCAGTCCTAGACTCTTTGAAAAGGGCAGGGTTTACAGTGAACCCGAAAAAGTCCGCAATTGGGATGGAGGAAGCAAAGTACCTGGGATACACCGTAGGCAGAGGGCTAGTAAAGCCGCAGATGAGCAAGGTAGAAGTCATACTGAACTGGCCTCGCCCTCTTACCAAGAAGCAGGTTCGGGAATTCCTGGGGATAGTGGGCTACTACTGGAGATTTATCCCCAACTTTGTCACAGTTGCGGCCCCTTTGACGGACTTAACAAAAGGAAAAAAATCAGTCATGATCAAATGGAGTATGGAGGCTGAGGAGGCTTTTCAGAAACTTAAAAGGGCCTTATGTGAGTCTCCTGTGCTTGATGCACCGGACGTCTCAAAAGAATTTGTGGTCCAGACGGACTCTTCAAGTGCAGGGCTGAGTGCTGTCCTGTCTCAGGTGGTCAATGGGGAGGAACACCTTGTCAACTTTCTCAGCAGGAAACTGACAGCGGCAGAGAGGAATTATGCTGTGGTAGAGCGAGAGTGCCTGGCCATCAAGTGGGCTCTGGATTCTCTGCGATATTTCCTGCTAGGTAGGAAATTCCGCCTGGTGTCCGACCACGCCCCATTGACCTGGATGAGACAGCACAAACAGACCAATGCCAGGGTCAAGAGATGGTTCCTCTCTCTCCAGGATTTCAACCTTGTGGTCGAACATAGGTCAGGGAGTCAACATCAGAATGCGGATGCTCTCTCCTGGGTGCATTGCATGTTATCTACAAGTGCCTCTGCCACCCCCGCATCGGGGCAGGGGGGGGGGGATATGTAGAGGACGCCAAGGTTGGGTCCTCAATGGCAGATATATATCGCCACTGTTTGGGTTGTAGTGCCTTTAAGAAAGTACTGAGTATCTGGGATCCTGTACCCACAGGGTTAACTCTCCTTATAAGAGGAAAAGGAAGGGAGAGAGTGGGTGGAGTGTGGACACACTGCTGTTGGTGTGAGCAGAGCTGAAAGCTGAGGGTGCATGAGAAGTTTGGCAGGAAAGCTGACTGCAAGCTACCACGGTCTAAAGCCCCTGGTTAAAACAGTAATACCTTTATTTGGAATGGACTGTTCTACTATTTATGTTGTACTGAACCAAGCAGACTTTAAGTTGGTTTCTTATGTCCTTGGCTGCTGGAAGCAGTACCTATTTTTTCGTTTTGGAAAATAAACACCGGTTTTCGTTAACCCTAGGCCGGCTCATGCACCTGGTTATTGAAGCCGTCTTTCCCCATATTACACCCCTTATAGACCTACTCACTGTATATATGTATATATATTATGGTTGTATGTATATATTGTTGCAACAATATATACATACAACCATAATATATATACATATATTTTTCCCCTATATAGCTTTACCAACTAGGAGTACACAGGGGATCCACTAACAAGCTGACGGCAATAAGGATACAGGTACTCCCACTCACCTTTACCTTGCATTTATAATTTTGGTTCACCTACAGACACTGACAACCCAGTCAGCACAGTAGAGATTATGAATTTACTGAGTGTACAGTTATTATTACTTTTATTGCTTCTGGGCTCATCCACCCCAGAGATTTTTTAATTAAATTGCTGTTGCAATACATCATACATGAAATGATGAATCCATGTAGATATAGGTGTACCTTTTAATGCATTAATTTAAACCCACAAAAAGGGCATGTTACATTTATTTTATGTTTTTTCCTTAAACCTAATTAACTTATCTATTTTTATGAATATGTACATTTTACCAACTATGTTTCTTTAGACTTGATAAAGGGGTCCTGAGCACCCCGAAACGCGTCGTCTATCAAATAAAAAACCTTATATCCAAATCCGGGTTGTGTTTTGCGCCATTCGTCCATTTGCTCTCTGCACAGAAACAGTGCAGTCGAGGTCCTCCTTCTCCAATTTCTACCAAAGTGGCGACTTGGCCCTCGCCCGTGGTTCACGTGGACACCAATTGGCAGCACCAACCCTCCCCACCCTGAATCTTCAACCAACTTCCACCAAAAGGTTGCACTATAACAAGTGCAACCATACCAGGTGAGTCAACCTCACTCATCCTGGTCTGTGAAAAGGGACACCATTTTTTCATTTTTGAATTATGAGCGCCTTCTCTCCTCCTGTGGCCTTCCAATTATTGCTGAGGAAGGGACAGTGCAGGGAGAGAAATTTGCTGTTTTTACTAACAAAAGCTTTTCAAAGTCCTTTTAAGGACTACTGTGTGTGTGTTTCAGAGCAGCAATATATTTTTATTTAATACCTATTAGTGATATATACTGTACATCATCCACAGACTGTGTCTTTTTGTGTAAATTCAAATAATCAGCGCCACATTTATTGTCTATATTGTGTGCGTTTAATACACATTTGTGACATATACAGTACTCCATCCGAAAACTGCTTCTTTAGCGTAAATTTAAATAATCAGGGGCCAGGTCTCATCTACTGTCTCTGTAGTTTGTACTTGTAATACACATCCGTGACATATACAGTAATGCATCCGAAAATGATTTCCTTAGCATAAATTTAAATAATCTGGACCTAATCTAGTGTCCATAGTGTGTTGTTTTCTGTGACATATACAGTACTCCATCTGAAAACTGTTTCTTTAGCGCAAATTTAAATTATCTGGGCTTCATCTATTGTCCATAGTGTGTGGCCTTATGTGACATACACAGTACTCCATCCGAAAACTGTTTCTTTAGCGCAAATCTAAATTATCTGACCCTAATCTAGTGTCCATAGTGTGTGGCTTTCTGTGACAAATACTGTACTACATCCGAAAACAGTGTCTGTAGCGCAAATTTAAATAATCAGGGGCCAGGTCTCATCTACTGTCTCTGTAGTTTGTGTGTGTAATACACATCCGTGACATATACAGTAAGGCATCCGAAAATGATTTCCTTAGCATAAATTTTAATAATCTGGGACTAATCTAGTGTCCATAGTGTGTGGCTTTCTGTGACATATATTGTACTCTATCCAAAAACTGTTTCTTTTAGCGCAAATTTAAATTATCTGGGCCTAATCTAGTGTCCATAGTGTGTGGCTTTCTGTGACATATACTGTACTACATCCAAAAACAGTGTAAGTAACGCAATTTTAAATAATCTGGGCCTAATATAATGTTCATAGTGTGTGGCATTCTGTGACATATACAGTACTCCATCCGAAAACTGTTTCCTGATCGCAAATTTAAATAATCTGGGCCTAATCCACTATCCATAGTGTGTGGATTTCTGTGACATATACTGTACTACATACGAAAACAGTGTCTGTAATGCAAATTTAAATAACCTGGGCCTAATATAAAGTCCATAGTGTGTGGCTTTCTGTGACATATACAGTACTCCATCCGAAAACTGTTTCTTTAGCACAAATTTAAATAATCTGGGCCTAATCTAGTCTCCATAGTGTGTGGCTTTCTGTGACATATAGGGTTGGGCAACCCGACCGAAATTTGGGGTGTTCCGAACCCGAACATTTTCATAAAAGTTCGAGTTAAGTTCCGTTGTTCGGCGATTCTTCCCGCTTTCTGAAGGGCTGCACAGCAGCCAATCAGCAAGTGTTTTACTTCTTTGCCCTAAGAAGCCATCACAGCCCTGCCTACTAATGGCATGGCTGTGATTGGCTGAGTGAAGCATGTGACCCAGCCTCTTTATAAGCTGGAGTCACGTAATGCCGCATGTCAGTCTGCTGATGTTAGCTTAGGGAAAGGTTGCTGCCAGTGCTATCAGGGACAGGATAGGCCAGAAGTCTGTAGAACCTGTCGTACTTTGATCCAGAAGATACAACAAATAGAGAGGGAGCTGTACCCAGCCACTGCCAAGGAATTTTTTTTTAAAAATCCATCTGTTACAGAGGTGGGGTCGGCGTCCATTTTAGCCACTGCAGTATACTGCATGTCTGCCAGCCTTGCAGGGACATCAGCTTAATCATTTTTGGTAGCTCAGTAAAGAAGAAAATGCTTTTTTTCTGGCTGCTCAATTCCCCTTCATTACCTTTTGTATAATTAAGGCGTAACATAGTACATTTGTCTAGTCTGGGACCTGTGGTGCCACAGAGCACTTGTGTATACAATGCACTAAAACCGAATATTCAATTTCTGCAGTATTTTTGTGATCCTGGTCCCCAAACCAGTTTGAAATATACCACCCAAATTCACATTTGACATTTCTGCAGTGAAATAGTACATATTTTTTTTTGTTTGTGGGGAAAAAAGCAATATTCTTGCTTCACAGCAGTTGTGCATACAGCGAACAAATACATGTTTAAATAGTGCATCAGTGTGTTTCAGGGGAAAAATAAAATTTATTCTTAGTCCAAAAAATGTTTAAAATACACTGCCCAAATACACATTTGACATTTCTGCTGTGAAATAGAGCCTCAGTGTATTTTTTGGGAAAAATAGAAGTATTCCTGGTCCACAAAGCAGTGTTAAAAAAACCGCCCAAATACATATTTTACATTTCTTCAGTGAAATAGGGAATCAGTGTATTTTTGGCAAAAATAACAATGTATTTCTGGTGTTCAAAACAGTTGTGCAGACAGCGTACAAATACATATTTAATATTTCTGTAGGGAAATAGTGCATCGGTGTGTTTCCTGGAAAAAAAACATTATTCCTGGTCCACAAAACAGTTTGAAATACCCCGCCCAAATACATATTTAGCATTTCTGCCGTGAAATAGAGCCTCAGTGTATTTTTGGGAAAAATAGAAGTATTCCTGGTCTACAAGGCAGTTCCAAATACACCACCCGAATACACATTTTACATTTCTGCAGTGAAATAGTGAATTATAATTTTTTTTTGTGAGGAAAAAAGCAATATTCTTGCTTTTCAAAGCAGTTGTGCATACAGCATAGAAATACCAAAGTTTTTCTGTGTTTTATTTAAAAAAATCCTTGTTCTGGGTTCACAAACCACTTGTTCATACAGCATAGAAATACCAACATTTTATTAATAGCAGTGAAATACTGCTTTTCTGTGTTTTATTAAAAAATACTTGTTCTGGGTCTACAAACCACTTTTGCATAAACCGTAGAAATGGCTACATTTTATTAATAGCAGTGAAATACTGCTTTTCTGTGTCTTATTAAAAAAAAATATTGTTCTGGGTCCACAAACGACTTTTGCATAAACCGTAGAAAAAGCTATGTTTTATTAATAGCAGTGAAATACTTATTTTCTGTGTTTTATTTAAAAAATCAGTGTTCTGGGTCCACAAACCACTTTTGCATAAACCGTATAAATACCAATGTTTTATTAATAGCAGTGAAATACTAATTTTCTGTGTTTTATTGAAAAAAATCTGTGTTCTGGGTCGACAAACTACTTTTGCATAAACCGTAGAAATAGCTACATTTTATTAATAGCAGTGAAGTACAGCTTTTCTGTGTTTTATTAAAAAAAAACCTTGTTCTGGGTCCACAAAACACTTTTGCATAAACCGTAGAAATAGCTACGTTTTATTATTAGCACTGAAATACAGATTTAATGTGTTTTATTGAAAAAATCAGTGTTCTGGGTCTACAAACCACTTGTGCATACAGCGTAGAAATACCACCGTTTTATTAATAGCAGGGAAATACTGCTTTTCTGTGTTTTATTTAAAAAATCTGTGTTCTGGGTCCACAAACCACTTTTGCATAAACCGTAGAAAAAGCTATGTTTTATTAATAGCACTGAAATACTTATTTTCTGTGTTTTATTGAAAAAATCAGTGTTCTGGGTCCACAAACCACTTTTGCATAAACCGTATAAATACCAATGTTTTATTAATAGCAGTGAAATACTAATTTTCTGTGTTTTATTAAAAAAAAACCTTGTTCTGGGTCCATAAAACACTTTTGCATAAACTGTAGAAATAGCTACGTTTTATTAATAGCAGGGAAATACTGCTTTTCTGTGTTTTATTAAAAAAAATCCTTGTTCTGGGTCCACAAACCACTTTTGCATAAAACATAGAAATAGCTACGTTTTATTATTAGCACTGAAATACAGATTTAATGTGTTTTATTTAAAAAATCAGTGTTCTGGGTCTACAAACCACTTGTGCATACAGCGTATAAATACCACCGTTTTATTAGTAGCAGTAAAATACAGATTTTCTGTGTTTTATTGTGTTCTGGGTCGACAAACCACTTTTGCATAAACAGTAGAAATAGCTACATTTTATTAATAGCAGTGAAATACAGCTTTTCTGTGTTTTATTTAAAAAAAATCCTTGTTTTGGGTCCACAAAACACTTTTGCATAAACTGTAGAAATAGCTACGTTTTATTATTAGCACTGAAATACAGATTTAATGTGTTTTATTGAAAAAAATCAGTGTTCTGGGTCTACAAACCACTTGTGCATACAGCGTAGAAATACCACCGTTTTATTAATAGCAGTGAAATACTGATTTTCTGTGTTTTATTTAAAAAATCTGTGTTCTGGGTCCACAAACCACTTTTGCATAAACTGTATAAATACCAATGTTTTATTAATAGCAGTGAAATACTAATTTTCAGTGTTTTATTGAAAAAAATCTGTGTTCTGGGTCGACAAACTACTTTTGCATAAACCGTAGAAATAGCTACATTTTATTAATAGCAGTGAAGTACAGCTTTTCTGTGTTTTATTTAAAAAAATCCTTGTTCTGGGTCCACAAATCACTTTTGCATAAACCATAGAAATAGCTACGTTTTATTATTAGCACTGAAATACAGATTTAATGTGTTTTATTGAAAAAATCAGTGTTCTGGGTCTACAAACGACTTTTGCATAAACCGTAGAAAAAGCTATGTTTTATTAATAGCAGTGAAATACTGATTTTCTGTGTTTTATTTAAAAAATCAGTGTTCTGGGTCCACAAACCACTTTTGCATAAACCGTAGAAAAAGCTATGTTTTATTAATAGCACTGAAATACTTATTTTCTGTGTTTTATTGAAAAAATCAGTGTTCTGGGTCCACAAACCACTTTTGCATAAACCGTAGAAATAGCTATGTTTTATTAATTGCAGTGAAATACAGCTTTTCTGTGTTTTATTAAAAAAAAATCCTTGTTCTGGGTCCACAAACCACTTTTGCATAAACCGTAGAAATAGCTACATTTTATTAATAGCATTGAAATACTGCTTTTCTGTGTTTTATTTAAAAAAAAATCCTTGTTCTGGGTCCACAAACCACTTTTGCATAAACCATAGAAATAGCTACGTGTTATTATTAGCACTGAAATACAGATTTAATGTGTTTTATTTAAAAAAATACTGTGTTCTGGGACCACAAAACACTTTTGCATAAACCGTAGAAATAGCTATGTTTTATTAATAGCAGGGAAATACTGCTTTTCTGTATTTTATTTAAAAAAATCCTTGTTCTGGGTCCACAAACCACTTTTGCATAAACCATAGAAATAGCTACGTTTTATTATTAGCACTGAAATACAGATTTAATGTGTTTTATTGAAAAAATCAGTGTTCTGGGTCTAAAACCACTTGTGCATACAGCGTAGAAATACCAATGTTTTATTAATAGCAGTGAAATACTAATTTTCTGTGTTTTATTGAAAAAATCAGTGTTCTGGGTCCACAAACTACTTTTGCATAAACCATAGAAATAGCTATGTTTTATTAATTGCTTTGAAATACAGCTTTTCTGCGTTTTATAAAAAAATAAAAATCCGTGTTCTGGGTCCACAAACCACTTTTGCATAAATCGTAGAAATAGCTACATTTTATTATTAGCAGTGAAATACTGCTTTTCTGTGTTTTACTGAAAAAATCCTTGTTCTGGGTCTACAAACCACTTTTGCATAAACCGTAGAAATAGCTACATTTTCTTAATAGCATTGAAATACTGCTTTTCTGTGTTTTATTACAAAAATCTTTGCCCTTGCTCCACAAACCACTTGCGCGTAAAAATACCAACTTTAAATTGCAGCACGAAAATAGTGCTGTACTGTGTTTTACTGGAAAAAAAACATGTTCGGGATCACCACACAGTTGTGCATACAGCGTTCAAATACATATTTTACATTCCTGCATTGAAATTGAGAATCCGTGTGTTCTAGGCCCAAAAAACGTTATTTTTGGTCCACAGAGCATTTTTATGACACGGACACTGCCTTAGTGAACTTAATTGTTCAATATTGGCAGTAAAATTGACACCGGAGAGAAACCAATCTTATAGCTTGGTGGGTGAACGCAAATAATGAGGAGAACATCAAATAAGGGACGTGGGCATGGTCGTGGTGGTGTTGGTGGAGCTCCTATTGCTGGGAGAGGATGTGGCCATTCAGCTCCAACTACAGGTCCAAGTGAAACACCTTCCTCTGGTGCGAGTAGGTGACAGAAGCTGCAGCATTATTTGGTAGGCCCAAATGCTTCTCTATGGATGGTGAGGCCAGAACATGTACAAGCGATAGTAGATTGGGTGGCTGACAGTGCCTCCAGTTACTTCACAGTGTCTCCCACACAGTCCTCTGCAGAAAGCTCAGAGTTGGCACCTGCATCCCATGCCCATCAGTCTTTCACCTCACCCCCTTGAAAATCAGACAAGCAGTCAGAGCTCCAAGTTATGCAGCAAACTCTCCTGCTTTTTGATGACTCTGTTGTCAGGGTTTCCCCGGCCCATCCACCTAGCCCTGCCCCAAAAGTGGAAGACATTGAATGCACTGATGCCCAACCACTTATGTTGCAGGATGAAGACATGGGAAGACCACCACAGCACGTCTCTGATGATAACTGTTGTGGCTTTCTGCAATGTGCAGACCAACGAGTGGGGCAGGGGTAATGAATGGGTGGAAGATGATGTGGAGGATGATGAAGTCCTAGACCCAGACTGGACTGAAGGTCGTGCTAGTGACGTGTGCAGTTCTGAGGAAGAGGCGGTGGTCACACAGAGGAAACAGCACAGCAAAAGAGGGAGCAGGGTGCAAAAGCGGAGCAGCCGTTCCAGAGACAGTATGCCTGCTACTGCCCACTGCACCCAGGCACCGAGCACACCAAGGCCTGCTCCAAGAAGTTCATTGGCGTGGCAGACAATGTCCTGATGACAAGACACGAGTGGTTTGCACGTTGTGCCATCAGAGCCTGAAGCGAGGCATAAATGTTCTTAACCTGAGCACAACCTGCATGAACAGGCATCTACATGCAAAGCATGAACTGCAGTTGAGTAAACACCTTAGAAACCAGGCTCCTCCTGCTCCCTCTCCTTATGCTGGATCGGCCTCTCCCTCCCCCTTTGGCATCACCGTGGCACCTGGCGACCAGCAAACAGAGGATGCCCCAAGAACAAAACCGGTTTTACAAACTTTGTTAACCCTTTAGGTGTTCCACAAGAGTTATTGGCAAATGGAGATGAAATTTCACAATTTCTATTTTTTGTTATCTTGCCTCAAAAAGAGTGTAATATAGAGCAACCAAAATCATATTTGCCCTAAAATAATGCAAACAAAACTGCCACCTTATCCTGTAGTTTTTCAAAATGGGGTCACTTTTTTGGAGTTTCTTCTGTAGGGGGGCATCAGGGGGGCATCAAATGGGCATGGTGTCAAAAAACCAGTCCAGCAAAATCCGCCTGCCAAAAACCATATGGCTTTCCTTTCCTTCTGCGCCCTGCCGTTTGGCCATATAGCAGTTTAAGACCACATATGGGGTGTTTCTGCAAACTACAGAATCAGGGCAATAAATATTGAGTTTTGTTTGGCTGTTAACCCTTGCTTTGTAACTGGAAAAATGGATTAAATGGAAAATTTCCCAAAAAATAGCGGTCTTTATTTTTTGTTATTTACATCGTTGAACTGACAGGTTAGATTGTGTGCTATTTTTATAGAGCAGGTTGTTACGCACACGACAATACAAAATATGACTACTTTTTGGGGGTTTTGAGTCAGTTTTACTTAATAAAGCAATTTTGAAAAAAAAAATTTTTTTGTGTCTCCACATTCTAAAAAGCCATAGTTAATTTTTTATTTTTTGGGCGATTGTCCTATGTAGGGGCTCATTTTTTGCGGGATGAGATGGCGTTTAAATGGTACTATTTTGGGGTGCATATGACTTTTTGATCGTTTGCTATTACACTTTTTGTTATGTAAGGTGACAAAAAAATGGCTTTTATTATTATTTTTATTTATACGGCATTCACCTGAAGGGTTAGGTAATGTTATATTTTTATAGAGCAGGTCCTTACGGACGCGGAGATACCCAATAAGTTTACCTTTTTTTATTTATTTAGGTTTTACACAATAATATCCTTTTTGAGACAAAAAAAAACGTTTTAGTGTCTCCATAGTCTGAGAGCCATATTTTTTTCAGTTTTTAGGCGATTGTCTCAGGTTGGGTATAATTTGTGCGGGATGAGGTGACGGTTAGATTGGCACTATTTGGGGGGTCATATGACTTTTTGATCGCTTGCTATTACACTTTTTGTAATGTAAGGTAACAAAAAAATGGCTTTTTGACAAAGTTTTTATAATTTTTTTTTACAGTGTTCACTTGAGGGTTTAGGTCATGTGATATTTTTATAGAACAGATTCTTACGGACGTGGCAATACATAATATGTCTAATTTTTAGTTTTTTTTTTACATTTAACACTAAAAAGCATTTTTGAAACAAAAAAATCATGCTTTAGTCTGAGAGCCATAGTTTTTTTTTTATTTTTTAGGCAATTGTTTTAGGTAGGGGTTCATTTTTTGCAGGATGAGATGGCGGTTTGATTGATACTATTTTGGGAGGCATACTACTTTTTGATCGCTTTGTATTACACTTTTATTGATGTAAGGTGCCAAAAAATGGCTTATTTACACCATTTTTTTTTGGGGGGGGTTATGGCCTTCACCTGTGGGGTTCGGTCATGTGATATTTTTATAGAGCAGGTTTTTATGGACATACCTGATGTAATATACCTAATATGTATAGTGTATTTTATTTTTTTAATTTTTATTCAGTGATATGTGTTTTTTCATTTTTACTTTTTTCACTTGTTTTTAATTTTTTTTGACCCAGACCCACTTGGTTTTCGAAGATCCAGTAGATATGGTGTCTATATAATACAGTACAGTACACTATATAGTGTACTGTACTGTGTTTTGGACTTTACACTGTCTGGTCAGACTTCTGCCTTTACCATGGCAAGCAGGACTCTACTGAAGGTGCCCTGTTGCCATGGTAATGATCACCCGCTGCCAGAGCTGAGCAGAGGGTGATGGGGAGGGAGGGGAGCTCCCTCCCTCTGTGATCCCATCCTGTCCGGAGGCTGCAAAGGCACAGTAGCCCCCTGATGGTAGAGGGAGGGAGCTCCCTCCACGTTAACCCCTTCCATGGCACGGTCCGGGGACATTGAGGGCTTGGGACATTGAGGAATATGGTGGGCAATATTTTTTATACATTTTATAAGGTTCTGATTCCCGCAGTCACGGACTGCGGGAATCAGAACCTTTGACCCGGCATTAGAAGCCTCTGATTGGCTAGTCTGTACAGACTAGCCAATCAAGAGCGATCCCTGGACACAGACGATACACCACCTACAGAAGAAATCTTATCCTTACCTCTGGGCAGCCTGGCACACATGAGTGACTACATGCTGCAGTGCCTGCGCAACGACAGCAGAGTTGCCCACATTGTAACTTGTGCTGACTACTGGGTTGCAACTTTGCTGGATCCCCGGTGCAAAGACAACGTTCCCACCTAAATTCCCGCACTGGAGCGTGATAGGAAGAGACGCGAGTACAAGCGCACACTGGTAGACACGCTCCTGAGGGCATTCTCAACTGACACGGGGGACAAGTGGAAGCACAAGGCGAAGGCAGAGGAGGCGCAAGAGGTCACCAATGCAGCTGTGTCACGGCCAGCTCCTCAAAAGGCAGGGTTAGCATGGCCGACATGTGGAAAAGTTTTGTCACCGCGCCACAGCAACCTGCACCACCAGCTGATGCGGAACATCTTAGCAGGAGGCAGCATTTGAACAACATGGTGGAACAGTACGTGTGCACACGCCTACACATACTGACTGAGGGTTCTGCCCCATTCAACTTCTGGGTCTCCAAATTGTTCACATGGCCTTAGCTTGCCCTTTGTGCCTTGGAGGTGCTGGCCTGCCCTGCAGCCATAATATTGTCTGAACGTGTATTTAGCACGACAGGGGGTGTCATTACAGACAAATGCAGCCACCTGTCCACAGCCAACTTGGACAAGCTCACGTTCATTAAAATGAACCAGGCATGGATCCCACAGGGCTTGTCCGTACCTTGTGAAGAATAGACATTTATAACCGCCTCAACCATACATTCTTGTATTCAATTGCACTTATTCATTGAATCCTGTTTTTTATTTGTACCATTATATCGGGGGCTACCCCAATTTGAATGAAACTCTCCTCTGTTTGTGTTATGGCTGGTAGTGTCAAACGAGGCTCACCTGAGTCAGGGGACACCCGAGCTGGAAGTATGGAGTCCAGTGGCAAAGGCCCACAGAAGCAGGAGGCAGGCGTGGTCGATCAGTCCGGGTCGGCAGCAGAGATGGCAGCGAGGTAACAGCAGGAGTAGACGGAGGCGTGGTCGGTGGTAAGCAGTGAGTCAATGCAGGCGGCGAATCAGCGAGGTCAAACGGTCCGGGTTGGCAACGATGGTAAATCAGCAGTAGTGGTGGAGAAGCAGAGAGGAAGCTTGCTACAGGTTTGGAGGCACAATAACCAGCGGGGGTCAGGTGCAAGAGACTGGGCTTATAAAGAGGAAGTAGCAGGTTCAAGGAATCACAGAGATTAACAAGGCAAGGCTGGAACAAGGTAGATCAAAGAGTTCAGCAGAAGGAAAAGTCCAGAAGGGCTGGTAGTCTAGTGGCTAGAGCTACCGCCTGGGACATGGCAGGTCATGGGTTTGAATCCTGACAGTACTCCGTGACCTCCGGGCACCGCAGATGACGGTTTATCGGGATGTCTCTGGTGGAAAGCTTTTACCAATCTGGGGGCATGGACATTTTCCTCCGGCTCCCAGGAGTTATCCTCGGGGGAATATCCCTTCCACCCAACTAGATACTGCAGCCTTCCTCGATGGAGTCTGGAGTCAAGGATCTTGGCCAAAGTGTATTCCTCCTGGTCTTGTACTCTTACCGGAGGAGGAGGAGGGGGGTGGCGGCCTGGGAAGGTGTTCTCAACATGTGGTTTCAGGAGAGAGCAGTGAAAAACCGGGTGCACTCGAATGGAGTTGGGAAGGTCGAGTCGGAAGGCGACTTCGTTGATTCGAGCCGTGATCCGGAAAGAACCCATGTATTTTTGGCCCAATTTCCGGGAGGGAACCTTTGGGCTTAGGTTTCTGGTGGAGAGCCACACCTTGTCTCCTACCAGGAATTCCGGAGCGGGTTTGCGGCGTTTATCCGCTGCCTGCTTGAATCGTCTCTGGGCTCGATGTAGATTGTCCCGAATGTTTTCCTGTGCCTGTTGTAGACTTGCAAGGCGTTCGGCCACGGCTGGAACTGTGGTGGAAAGGGGCAAGTGAGGGATGAAGGTTGGGTGTAGGCCGGTGTTGGCGTAGAACGGGCTGTATTGGTAGAACTGTGCTCCGCATTGTTATAGGCGAACTCGGCCGTAGAGAGGTGGTCCAGCCAGTCGTCCTGCAGATGGGTGACGAAACAGCGCAAATACTGCTCGAGGATTTGATTTGTTCTCTCGGTCTGCCCATTGGATTGGGGGTGGAACGCAGAGGACAGGTTCACCTTGATCCCAAGGGCTTGACAGAAGTTTCTCCAGAACCTGGAAGTGAACTGTACTCCCCGATCTGAAACCACATCGTCCGGGGCCCCATGTAGCCTAAAAACCTCTCGGAGTACAAGATCGGCCGTCTGTTTGGCGGTGGGTAGGCCCTTGCAGGGGATGAAGTGAGCCATTTTGGTGAGACGGTCGACAACGACCAGGACGGTGTTCATGCCCTTGGAGGGAGGAAGGTCCACAATAAAGTCCATGGAGATTGAACCCCAAGGGCGGGAGGGAACCGGGAGTGGACATAGCAAGCCCATGGGGGAGGAGCGGGGAGTCTTGTTGCGGGCACACGTCGTGCACGAGGAGACAAACCTCTTGATATCCTCTCTGTAAGTTGGCCACCAGAAGAAACGGGAGAGGAGCTCCTGGGTCCTTCTGATACCCAGATGGCCGGCCGGTTTAGAATCGTGGTTGAGTTTAAGTACGTCAAGTCGCGCAGATTCTGGTACGTACAACTGCTGATCCCGGTACAACCAGTAGCCACCCTTGAAAGTAAGGTTTACATCTCCAAGTGGGTAAGTGAGGAGGGGATCGTTCTCATACCCTTCCTTGAGGGAACCCAGGAGTTCCCTTGAGTAGGTGGCTCCTAGGATGCATCTGTCGGGAAGGATACCGGCCGGAGCCTCATTGATCTGAGAGGGTTCAGAGAACATCCTTGAGAGAGCATCCGCTTTGCCTTTCTTCGACCCAGGGCGATAGGAGATAACAAAATTGAATTTGGAGAAAAACAGACTCCACCTGGCCTGTCTAACGTTGAGTCTCTTGGCGCTGCGGATAAACTCTAGGTTCCGGTGGTCGGTGTATACAGAGATGGGATTGTGGGCCCCTCCAGCAAGTGTCTCCACTCGGTGAAAGCATCCTTGATTGCCAGCAGTTCCTTATTTCCGATGTCGTAATTCCGTTCAGCAGGGGACATCTGACGGGAGAAGAAGGCGCAAGGGTGCAGGAGCATCTTTTCTCCTGAACGTTGAGACAGAATTGCGCCCACAGCAGCGTCGGGGGCGTCCACCTCGACTGTAAATGATAATTCAGGGTTTGGGTGGGCCAGGATCGGGGCAGAGGTGAAGAGGGACTTCAGTTTAGCAAAGGCCTCCTGTGCCTCCGGGGTCCATACGAAGGGGACAGTCTTTTTGTTAGTTGAGTGATTGGGGCGATGATTTTTGAAAAGTTCCTGATGAACTTCCGATAAAAGTTTGCGAAACCTACAAACCTCTGGACCTCCTTTTCGTTCTTTGGGGCGGGCCACTCAGTCACGGCCTGGATCTTCCGGGGATCCATACGTAAGCCCTCCGGGGAAATAATGTAGCCGAGGAATTGGGTGGAAGTCTGTTCAAATTCACACTTCTCCAGTTTAATATAGAGAGACTGTTCACGGAGTTTCTGTAGCACCCTGCGGACATGCCCACGATGTTGTTCGAGGTCTTCTGAGAAAATCAAAATATCGTCCAGATATGCTACCACAAATTGGTCAAGCATGTCCCTGAGGACGTCGTTGATAAAATGTTGGAAGGTAAGAGGGGCATTGCAGAGGCCGTAAGGCATGACGAGATACTCGTAGTGGCCGTAACGGGTTCGGAAGGCGGTTTTCCACTCGTCCCCTGGGCGAATCCGGACCAAGTTGTAGGCTCCTCGTAGATCGAGCTTAGTGAAGACTTTTGCCGCCCGAAGTCTCTCGAGGAGTTCAGAAATCAGGGGGAGAGGTTATCGGTTCTTCACAGTAACGTTGTTGAGCTTTCGATAATCTATGCAAGGGCGTAGAGAAGAGTCTTTTTTCTCCACGAAGAAGAAGGGGGCCTCTGCAGGAGATGTGGAAGGTCGGATAAAACCTTTTTTTAGATTTTCGTCTAAGTACTCCTTCAGGGCCTTGAGTTCCGGCTCGGAGAGGGAGTATATACTGCCGAAGGGTATTTCAGCTCCAGGTAGCAGCTCAATTGGGCAGTCATAAGGCCGATGCGGGGGCAGTTTGTCTGCATTTCTTTTGTCACAGACATCCTGGAACTCCCGATATTGAGGGGGTAAAAGTTCCTTGGTGGATAGTCCGAATATGGTAGGTTCTTTGGGCGGAGGAGGAACGGATCCACGTAAACAGTTCTGAGAACAAAAGTCCGAGGGGAACCGTATGCAGCGGGCGTCCCAGTCCACCGAGGGGTTGTGGTTGGCCAACCAAGGGATGCCTAGGATCACCGGAAACTTAGGGGAGGCGATCAGGGAGAAGTGAATGGTCTCCTGATGATCGGGTTTGATGAAGAGTTGAAGGTCAGCGGTCTGGTGCGTAACCGGCCCAGAAGAGAGCGGGGTCCCATCGACGGTTTCCAGATCGATGGGGCTGCCCTGGTTACCAGTGGTATGTTGTTCTCATGGGCGAAGGTCAAGTCCATGAAATTTCCGCCGGCCCCGAGTCAAGCATTGCAGAGCAGGGAAGCTGTCGTTCCCCAATGGTGATAAGGATGGATACAATGAAGTGGGACCCGGTACCTGTAGTGTCTATGGTTTCAGAGGCCAAGGGTGAGATTGTGGCCTGTTGTAACTCCCATAATTCTGTGACAGCGATGGTTCGGCGAGTCTTATTGGGGCACCTAATAGCGAAGTGCCCTGGCTCGCCACAGTAAAGACAAAAGCCTGTGGCTAGTCGTCTCTCCTTTTCAGCAGCCGATAGAGTCTTGCGCAGTGCGTCGACCTGCATGGGCTCGGTGGAGGGTTGGTGAGCCGGCTGAGTCGTTGGAGTGAAAGGGTACGCGGGCCTGTTATCTAGGGACCAGAGTCTTTCTCTCCTTCTTTCCGCCAGTCCCCGGTCAATCCGGATGCACAGTTGGACGAAATCATCCAGATCGTCTGGGGCGTCTACCCTGGTGAGCTCATACTTTATAGGTTTGGAGAGTCCACGGCGAAATTGACTTTTCTGGGCAGCTGGGTTTCAGGTGGTGTCCGTGACCCAGCGGCGGAACTTTGAGGTATACTCGGCTACAGAGCGTCTTCCCTGCCGTAGACTGTGCAGCCTAGCCTCGGCCGTCGCGCAGCGGTTAGGGTCGTCGAACACTTGGCTCATGGCTGTGGTGAAGTTGTCTAGGTTATTCAATACGAGACTGTGGGATTCCACATATGGGGATGCCCATGCCAGGGCCTCATCAGTTAGAAGGTTGATGATGAACAGGATCTTCTTTCTGTCTGAGGTAAAAGAGCCCGGCTGCATCTGAAAGTAAATACGGCACTGGTTGAGGAACTCCCGAAATTGGTGCCGATCGCCGTTAAACTTTGACAGGAGAGGCATACAGGTGTCTGTGACAGCGCCGCGTACATCCAGTAGTTGACGCTGCAAGTCGATAATTTCCCTCTGTTGGCTCTGGATTGCGCCTTTAAGTTGAGTAATTTCCTCTTGGGCAGTGGTGCCAAACTCCTGAAGTTCGGAGACTTGTTTGCGCAGGGTGGCCATCGCGGACTCTATTTTTTAGGCTGGTTATTCTGTTATGGCTGGTAGTGTCAAACGAGGCTCACCTGAGTCAGGGGACACCCGAGCTGGAAGTATGGAGTCCAGTGCAAAGGCCCACAGAAGCAGGAGGCAGGCGTGGTCGATCAGTCCGGGTCGGCAGCAGAGATGGCAGCGAGGTAACAGCAGGAGTAGACGGAGGCGTGGTCGTGGTAAGCAGTGAGTCAATGCAGGCGGCGAATCAGCGAGGTCAAACGGTCCGGGTTGGCAACGATGGTAAATCAGCAGTAGTGGTGGAGGAGCAGAGAGGAAGCTTGCTACAGGCTTGGAGGCACAATAACCAGCGGGGGTCAGGTGCAAGAGGCTGGGCTTATAAAGAGGAAGTAGCAGGTGCAAGGAATCACAGAGATTAACAAGGCAAGGCTGG
Organism: Bufotes viridis; assembly: GCA_033119425.1. Taxonomy (NCBI): domain Eukaryota; kingdom Metazoa; phylum Chordata; class Amphibia; order Anura; family Bufonidae; genus Bufotes; species Bufotes viridis. The sequence continues at coordinate 244,439,780 of CM065591.1, read as the reverse complement.
AACAAGGTAGATCAAAGAGTTCAGCAGAAGGAAAAGTCCAGAAGGGCTGGTAGTCTAGTGGCTAGAGCTACCACCTGGGACATGGCCGGTCACGGGTTCGAATCCTGACAGTTTGGGTGCCTCCGGCCTAAATTACTGAAAATGACCTGTTTCTTTGGTGGGTGACATGCAGCTTGTTTTGCCGTGCATTGACCTCTCTCGTATGTCTGGGTGCCAGGGGCCTACATTTATGATAATCGACTGCTGCATTGCTGGGTGACCTGTTTTTCTGTTACGTGACCTCTGTCCTCTGTCTTGGTGCCAGGGGCCTAAATTACTGAAAATGGCCTGTTCCATTGCTGTGTGACATGAAGCCTGTTTTGCTGTTACGTGACCTCTCTCCTCTGTTTGGGTGCCTGTGGCTTAAATTACTGAAAATGGCCTGTTCCTTTGGTGGGTGACATGAAGCTTGTTTTGCCGTGCATTGACCGCTCTCCTCTGTCTGGGTGGCTGCTGTCTACATTAATGATAATCGCCTGTTCCATTGCTGGGTGAGATCAAGCCTGTTTTGCTGTTACACGACCTCTCTTCTCTGTCTGGGTGCCTGCGGCCTACATTGATGATAATCACCTGTTCCATTGCTGGGTGACATGAAGCCTGTTTTGCTTTTACGAGACCTCTCTCCTCTGTCAGGGTGCTAGGGCCTATATTTCTGAAAGTGGCCTGTTCCATTGCGAAATGACATGAAGCCTGTTTTGCTGTTACGGGACCTCTCTCCTCTGTCAGGGTGCTAGGTCCTAAATGACTGAAAGTGGCCTGTTCCATTTCGGAGTGACATGAAGCCTCTTTTGCTGTGCATTGCCCTCTCCTCTGTCTGGGTGCCAGTGGCCTACATTTCAGATAATCGCCTGTTGCTTTGGTGGTGACATTAACCTCTTTTTGCCATGCATTGACCTCTCCTCTGTCTGGGTGCCTGCGTCCTACATTAATGATAATCGCCTGTTCCATTGCTGCATGACATGAAGCCTGTTTTCCTGTTGCGGGACCTTTCTCTCGTTTCAGGGTGCTAGGGCCTAAATTACTGAAAGTGGCCTGTTCCATTGCTGGGTGAAATGAAGCCTGTTTTTCTGTTACGGGACCTCTCTCCTCTGTCTGGGTGCCTGCGACCTACATTAATGATATTCGCCTGTTCAATTGCTGGGTTGCATGAAGCCTGTTTTGCTGTTACGGGACCTCTCTCCTCTGTAAGGGTGCTAGGGCCTAAATTACTGGAAGTGGCCTGTTCCATTGCTGGGTGATATGAAGCCTCTTTTGCCATGCACTGCCCTCTCCTCTGTCTGAGTGCTAGGGGCCTACATTTCAGATAATCGCCTGCTGCTTTGGTGGGTGACATTAACCTATTTTTGCCATGCATTGACCTCTCCTCTGTCTGGGTGCCAGGGGCCTACATTTATGATAATCGACTGCTGCATTGCTGGGTGACATGATGCCTGTTTTGCTGTTACGTGACCTCTCTCCTCTGTCTGGGTGCCAGGGGCCTAAATTACTGAAAATGGCCTGTTCCATTGCTGGGTGACATTAACCTCTTTTTGCCATCCAATGACCTCTCCTCTGTCTGGGTGCCAGGGGCCTCCATTTCTGATAATCGCCAGCTGCATTGGTGGGTGACATGAAGCCTGTTTTGTCAAGCATTGACCTCTCCTCTGGGTGAACGTGCTCTAGTTTTTTTATAGGGTCAGCTCAACTGCAGGCCCTCAACTAAAAATTTTTTATAGGGTCAGCTCAACTGCAGGCCCTTAACTCAAATTTTTTTATAGGGTCAGTTGAACAGCATGCACTCGCATATCATGTTTTAGAGCGTCAGCTCACATGCAGGCACTCACATATAATGTTTTAGAGCATCAGCTCACCTGCAGGCACTCGCATATAATGTTTTAGAGCTATCAGCTGAACAGCATGCACTCGCATATAATGTTTTAAAGCGTCAGCTCATCTGCAGGCATTTGCATATAATGTTTTAGAGTGTCAGCTCACCAGCAGGCCCTCGTCCCTAATGTTTTAGAGGGTCACCAGCATGCCCTTGCTCCAAATGTTTTTGAGGGTCACCAGCAGGCCACCAATCATAATTTTTCAAGGGTGTGTATGAAGTCCTCCTTTATGTGTAATAAAAGGTGTATTGTAGTGCCAGTTCCTTGTCATTTTTGCAGCCCTTTCACTTAGTGCATAGGCTTTATGAGTGTAGGTGTCCCACCACCTGAACAATTATACCACAATGTGAATTAGGCCCTCCTTTATGTGATATACAGGCTGTTTGATAGACAGTGCCTCTTGCTTGTAATTTTTGGCAGCACTTGCACTTTATATACAATTGAATATACAGGAAAGAAGGTTTCCTAACAATGTTTCCTGTGAAATTGCACTTTTTTTTTTTTTTTTTTTTTTTTTTTTTGGGGGGGGGGGGGGGTTGAGCGTATTTTTGTCAGTCTGTAAAAGTGGCGTACAGCTGGGACAACATTGTTCTCAGCAACGACCTGGGAGTCCAAGATGCATCCAGAGATGGTCCCCATGCTGTTCCCGATCCATTTCGGTGGTGTTTCTGTCACTTTATGACCTTTTCCAATGGACCAGGCACCCTCCCCTCAGAGCAGGGGGTGCCTGGTTTCTCCCATTGACTTCCATTCGAGCACACGAATATAGCAATGTGTTCTGGCTGAACACTCAAATACTTTGGTGTTCGATCATCACTAATAATCTGGGCATACAGTATATCCAAGTGGTGTACTTTACTGTATCCTATACAGTTTCATACCTTTCCCACAGACTACCCCAACTGCAAAAATACAAATGCAAAAAATTTACCTTAAATGCTTCTTTTTTTTTTAATTCTCTTTCCGTGTCCGTTCCGTTTTTTTTTGCGAAATATGCAAAACCATTTATTTTAATGGGTCCGCAGAAAAAACGGAAGGTACTCGATGTGCATTCCGTTTCCGTATGTCCGTTTTTCCATTCTGCAAAAAAATAGAGCATGTCCTATTTATTTCTAGTTTGCGGACAAGGATAGGCATTATTACAATGGATCCGCAAAAATAACAGATCCAAAAAAAACGGATGCCATACGGAACGTCATCCGTGTTTTTTTTGCGGATCCGCAATTTGCGGACCGCAAAACACATACGGTCGTGTGCATGAGGCCTTAAAAGGTTTGCTGAAGTATAACAGCCAGATAAATGCAAAACGTACACTCTTTTGGCATACATCTTGTTTGTTAAAAGCTAAAGTCTAGGAGTCTGGAGCTTCCATCCTTAATAGTAAAACAATAGGCCAGTGTGTCCCTACTAGGGTTTCTTGGCATCCTGGGTTCCTTCAGAACTTGGTCAGGGGTCCCTCAAAAGACATCTGCTGCATCTGTCATTTTTATATTGGAAATGACAAAGCTATTTTAGCCTGCTCTAAGATTTTAAGTAAAACAGTCAACACATCAAGGCAAGTTGTAGGCTAGTATCATAGAATGCTTTCAATCACTAAAAGGGTCTCCTTCAATGTTGTTATTGTTCTCATTTTCCTCCAAGTTTAGATCAAATGGCAGGAGATGCAGCCATAAGATTGTGAAGTACTGTTGCTAAGCAAAGTGCTTATATATAACAGTTGCTTTAGGCATTATAAATTGGACTGGGCAACATTTTTTCCCAACTAATTTGTGAGCTGCATCAGATATGGGCTGGGACTAGATGGAAACACCACATGTTGAACAGCCAAAGATCACAGTGTAAGGCTACATTCACATCACTGTATGTGTTTTGTGGTCTGCAAATTGTGGATCCGCAAGAAAAACAGATGACGTGCGTATGGCATCCGTTTTTTTGCGAATCCATTGTAACAATGCTTATCCTTGTCCGCAAAACGGACAGGAACAGGACATGTTCTATTTTATTTTGCAGGTCTACAGAACGGACATACGAATTTTTTTGCAAATCCATTGAAGCGAATTGGTTTGCATCCTATCCGCAAAAAAATGGAACAGACACGGAAACAAAATATGTTCGTGTCAATGTAGCCTAATGCTGTTTATTTGCAAGTTACAACTAATATAAGTTTAAAAGGGTATTCTAATTATATAATGTTATCCACAATCCACAGCCGTCGATCAGGCATGTGCACACCTGCTCTATTCATTGAAATGGGAGTTCTGGAGGTATGTAGCGCTGTACTTGGCTATCTCTGGAACTCTCATAGAAATAAAAGAAGCAGAAGTGTACATGCGTTACCCGCCGCTCTGTACATTTAGGGGGGCTAAACAGGGTATGGAGAGAGTAGCAGAGTATTCTCGTGATCAGCTTTAATACACTTTGGAGCTTTAATTACTGCAGCTGAAGGTGTAATATATCGCCATGGGCATCACGTTCTACTGCACCGACCTTCAGAGCTAGTCTATTATTTTAATGATACAGTTAGTTAAATATTTCACCCTGTACAAGTGTGCAGTGGACCCAAATTCATCATCGCTAATACGATCGTTTAGCAAAAAAATTATTCTGCATCTGTACTGCAATCTCTGATCACTAAAATGAACGGCATTGAGCAGGTTATGTGCAACTGTCAGCAAATGGCTTCTCTTAGCTGTTGTGTTACATAGCGTCAATATTAGGCCACGGTTAAAAATCCAACTACGAGCTTCTTAACTTCATGAATCTTTAATACATGCTGGACCTATAATTACTGCAGACATTTAAAGTTAGTCCATTATTTTAATGATACAGTTAGTTAAATATTTCACACCTCCATACTATGGGCCAATTTGTATTTTACTAAATAAATGTATTAGGGTTAAAACTAGATGGCCGAACATGGTGAATGGCTCAAACATGGCTGCTAGATTATGACCATAAGGAAAAGACGCCTGAAAACTAGCTGCCATATAAGATAGTGACCAAACAAGGTCTATTGCTGGCATCGGGTAACAGCATCTGAATGGTTAAAAGTCCGCTACCACCATTACTGCTGGTTGCGGACATTAGTACCATTGCACCCGTTACACATATACTGTCGGTGTTTGGGAAAGGGTTAGCTTCCAAATCTTCACACTAAGAGACCTGATTTAAAGCGATTTGTGATTAATTAATTTGTAACAAAATCAAATTTCTTTGAATTTCGGCGGATCAGCCAATCGAATTTTTAAAAAATTGCGCATTCTAATTGCGATTTTAATACTTAACAATATAATATGACAAAATAGTACAGCCAAAAAATAAGCTGTAGATTTGAATGTACGTTTTCAGTGATCAAATATTTATGGAGAATTACAGCTCAGTGGAGAATCTTTTCTATGACTATTCATCATAAAATGCTGACCTAGTTGATATATGTAAGTGATTCTCATACTATATTTGTCATTATGTTTTACTATTGACTTTTGTTGATTACATTCTGTCATGCCCTATTACAATCCATGATACGTTGTTGTCAGAGCATACTATGGCAGAATTCTTTATTAGAAAATGTAATTATTTAACTACGAATTTAACCTTAATGGATTGAATCAGTAAATGAAAGCAAGACGCTAACCATGAATGAGTTAACCTGAAGCCTGCCATCCATATGTTTTTCTGGATCAGCCATATTGGAGTTGATGATGCTTAACTCATGACATTAATATGGCTCATTAAATTATTAGTGCTCCATCACAAGGGTCAGATTTTGACAATGCTGCAAAAAGCATATGAAAACATAACCGTATTGCACTGTAGAAATGGCCAACATTAATTTTGAATTGACTTTTATATCACATGCAGTATGCCATTGATTATAAATAAAATATTGATTCAAAGAGGTTTTGTAAGTATTATGGGCTTATGGTGAACTTAATGCAGAAAAAAAAAAAAAAATGTATCCAGTCCCTGCTATTGAAAACTTGTTAAAAGATATAATAGCTAAGGTGGTCTGTCACTTCCATGTAGTCACTTGATATAATTACAGACCCATCAAGTATGGACTCAGGCTTTAGACTTGTATGTGCATATGCACACAACCTTCAGCAGACATGCATGCACAGATGAAATTCTCTGTACTGTTAGCATCACTGATGGGCATTCAAATCTATGAACATCTTTGCACTAAGTTTTGTATTCATTTGCTTCCTAAATACAAAATTAAGTGACTGTCTTGGTATTCTTAATTAAAAATGTTCTTCCATTTTGCTTCTGTAGTGTAAGTCCTCATCTAGATATAGTCCTACTGAATCTGAAATAAATCCCTACTATCTCTCCTATTTCTGACTCCCTCTGTCGCCCCCTTCCATTTTCTTATTATTATAGACAGTAACAGGAGGATGTGCATGCAGGTTGTTAATAGAGAGGAAAGACACAAAGTAGCTTGTAGGGGGAAGACAGCAGCATCCTGGACACACAGACCCCACGTCCATCATGTATTCCTGAGAGAAATACAGCTACATGAGAAACATATGAAACTAGCAGCATGTTGTTTAGTTTATGGTCCATGGCTAAATTACTACTATTTACTGTAAAGTGCCAATAATTCCAAAGCACCCTATGTATGAAAAGAGTTTATATACATAATATAATACAAGTACAGGGTAAGTTAAAAGTCACAGGACACCCTTTTATTTCAGAAACAAAAAGCAATGGGTGAGAGGGCCTATCGTTTAGGCTATGTCCGAAATATGGCTGCCATCTTGAAAGCCACCATATTGTCTCAAGGGAAAATTTTTCCAAAGGGAAGGGTGTCATGTAGCATATCAAAGAAGAACAGATTTTTTTCAGCAATAGATTGCTGAAATCAGATTTGCAATATGTCTTGTGGTTCAAAAATCAACACAGAAAGCTTCAATAACAAACGGAAACGCTCCCTGTGATGCACAGCTATTTGACATGTTCAATGGGCTGTCCCTGGTGTTGAACACAGAACTTTGAACTTGAAAGTGTTGAACGTTCTGTGTTGATACCACAATATTGTAACCACAAGAGATATTGCAAATCTTATTGCGGCAGTCGATTTCTGAAAAATGATGGTCTTATTTGATCTGCTACATGTCCCTATTACTATTAGAAAAATTCTTCCTTAATCCAATATAGCAGCTTTCAAGATGGCGGCCATGTTCTGGACATAGCCTAAGATAGGCTCCCTCACACATTACTTGCTGGGGTATTCATATATGTCATTTTCCTTTTCATTTCTGAAATAAAAGGGTGTCCTGCAACTTTTGACTCACTCTGTTCAATAATGATAAACTTAAATGAGTAGCAGATTGGAACAGAGGGGGAGTGCAGTCTGTACACAAGGGCTTTGAATCTAAATAGGATACATGTTGTAGTTATCTTGCCAATATTTATCTTCATGTATACATTCCTTGGCATGTATTTTAGATGGATAAATATAAGGATGGAAATAAAAATAAAAGCTCCAGACTTTGTTATTAGTAAGAAACAACTGGATAGGTGCCTGAAAGGGAGACCTACAAAGATTAGCATTAATAATGTTATGACATCAAAATCATTACCAGCATGTCTCAAAACAGTGTGTGCACAATTTTTTTGCACTGCTACCTGACAAGAGCTGGGATCCGATAGGTTTATGCTTTCTGCCACATTACAATTTTGTAACATCGACCCAATGATCACAATGAGACCTCTAGAAGTAGAATGCATCTTTTCTAGAGGTTCTCCCCTATTGCAAAAAGAAGAAAGTTCCAAGGAAGAACTTCTCCTACAAGATATCCATATCCCTTATAGACACTACTACATTACATACATTATCACAGGAGACAAATGAGGGGATTTATGTATGCTAGCTATCAGTGTAAAGCCTTATTCACACATCAGTGTTTTTGTCAGTGATTTACATTGGTGATTGTGGGCCAAAACCAGGATTGTAGCGGAAACAGAGACAAGGTGTAATGGAAAGACTTGCACATGTTCTTTGTTTAGAGCCGCACCTGGTTTTGGCTCAAAATCATTGATGAAAATCACAGACCAAAACACTGATGTGTGAATGAGGCATAACATTGTGTTTCTAGAGATTAAGATGTTTTTAAAGTAGCATCACAAAGACAGTCCATAAAGTTTAAGTAAGGAACCCCTTTATTGCAATCACTAAGAAGATTCTGCACATCAAACTAAGGTAAGTACCTCAACCAAATAATCGTTAATTTCTAACAATAATTTGTTTTCCCTTAGTCCTAACGGCAGCACAGATGGCGTTAACTACCCCCCGTGGACTGGTAGGACCAGCGGAATATTTGATAAGCCCAAGTAACCAATAAACAATTTAGAATCCCTACAAAAGGAAGGAACATCCCCAACCCACTGTGTTTATAACAAGCAAAACTAAATCACTAGGGTGGGAAATTTGTGTGCTGCTGTTAGGACTAAGGGAAAACAAATTATCGTGAGAAATTAACGATTCCCTCACGTCCTAAGAGCAGCACAGATGGGGAGATAGCAAGAAGAACCCCTAGGCAAATCATTTAGAGAGGAAGATGGTTGCTCTCGGCAAAACTAGTAGCGACGGCCCTAGTAGAATGGGCCTTTACAAACTCTGGAGGGTCCAGAGACTGAGAAACAAAGGATTTTCTAATGGCCTCCCTAATCCATCGACTGATGGATGGTTTGGATGCCTTACAGCCTTTAGACTTACCGGCAAACAGGATTAAAAGATTTTCATCTTTCCTGAACTCCATAGATCTACCCAGATAGATCAGGAGGCATCTCGAGACGTCCAAAAGATGTCAAACTGGTTCTTTGGAGGAGGTAGGAGGAGAAAAAAGAACCGGGAGAGAAATCACCTGGTTAATATTCTGAAAAGACGGAACCTTAGGCCTGAAATACGGGAGAAATCGTAGAAGGACCCGGTCCTGCAAAAAGATAGTATAGGGTTTGTACGCTGAGATAGCTTGAATGAGACAGTGTTCTCAGGACCGACTCTTAAAGCCCTTCTATTCTGTGAAGGGACTGATCAACCTTCAGGCTGTCAGGTGGAATCTGTGCAGATCTGGGCAGAGGTGAGTGTCACGACACCAGGGTCTGCTGAGGGGGGAGCCTCCAATATTATCTTCGACTCATCTGAATGAGCTGGATTTCATCAATACCCTTGAAATCATGGAAAACGGAGGAAAGATGTAAGCCAGCCTGAACCTCCAGGATATTGACAGAGCATCTATCGTCAGGGGTTGTCCTCCCTGTAAAGGGAGCAAAACCTCTCCCCCTTGGCGTTGAACCTCGTTGCCATGAGATCCACCTCTGGCATCCCCCACTTGAGGACTATCTGCTTGAATATCTCCGGATGTAAAGACCACTCCATCGTTGGAAGACGGCGGCTCAGGCGATCCGCTATCATATTGAGGGAGCCCTGAATGTGGGTAGCAGACAAGTGGGAAAGGTTCGACTCTGCTCAATCCAGAATCACCCGATCTCTGATAGGAGGGGAAGAGATATCGTGCCTCCCTGCTTGTTGATGTAAAGTACTGCAGTCATATTGTCTAATTGGACTTTCACAGCTTTGCCCTGGATCTGAGGGGCGAAGTGAAGGAGGGCTAGCCGGATAGCTTGAATCTCGCGGAGATTAGAGGAGAGAAGCCGCTCCTGAGGAGACCAGGTCCGTGGACCGGAGAGTCCCCTAGGTGAGCACCCCAGCCAAATTTGCATGCATCCGTTGTCAATATGATTCAGGTTGGCTGTGTCATAGACTTCTGGTCTAAGAGCTGGCGCCACCATTTTAGGGAATTCCGGGTTTGCCAAGACAGGGAGCACAGGGAATCTAGCCCGGCAGGGTTGCCAATCCATTTGGAAAGACTGAAGAGGGCGGAGGTGCACTAAAGCCCAAGGGACTGTTTCCGCAGCCGCTGACATGAGCCCGAACATCTTCATGAAAGTCCGAATTGAGACTCGCTGAGGAATGGATAGGAATTCTGCCATGTCCTGAATCCGGGATCTTCTTTCTGGAGTCAACTGGAGGGACATCCCAATGGAGTCGATTATGAAGCCTAGATCTCTTACTGAAGTCAACGGGCTTAGGTTTGACTTCTGCCAGTTGATGATCCAACCTAGGCAGAACAGAAAGAAGATTGCCACATGGAGATGGCGGGTTATTACCACAAGAGAAGAGGCTTTCAAAAGCCAATTGTCCAGATAAGGAATTATGGTCAGTCCTTGAAGTCTTAAAGCTGCCACCACAGAAACTACCACCTTGGTAAAAGTGTGTGGGGCAGAAGAGATGCCGAAAGGAAGGGCAACAAATTGAAGGTCTTTGATGACACCCAAAACTTGGATCGCGACCCTGAGATATTTCCTGGAGACAGGATGGATCGGAATGTGCAGATATGCATCCTTGAGGTTCAGGGTTGCCATCACGTCCCCAGGCTTGAGCATGTGAACTACTGACCTGATAGTTTCCATACGAAATCTCACCTTCTTTATGTACCGATTGAAGAATCTCAGATTGATAATCATCCGGAGATCTCCTGACGCTTTGGGAACTAGAAAAACTGGAGAATAGATCCCTAAGCCCTGTTCCCCTGTCGGAACCTCTTTTAGAGCCCCTTTGCGGATGTAGTCCTGAATGTCTCTAGAACTGACTGCTTGGCGGGTTGAAGGAACTTGTTCTTGATGATCCTGTCCGTGGGGGGGGGGTGAGATGAGATTGATTAAATAACCCTAGGATATAATCCTTAGGACCCAAGGATCCCAAACCTTGCGGATTGAATGCTCCTTTAAGTGGGCCAGATAACCGCCGACCGAAAGAAGGGGCAGAGGGATGGGAAAATCTTTTGGTAGAATGGCAGGAGTAACGGGGGTCAACAAAGAGCCTCAAGGAGGCCCGTAGTCAGGAAGTGGATTTTGTATCCTTAGCTCCTCTACGAGAGCACCTTGAATGCCTTCGTTGCGCTCCCCAGTCCTTAGGAGATCTTGACTGCTGGCCAGACCTCCCTCCGCGATCTTGTCTGCCCCGCCCTCGAAAGGAATGCTGTGGAAGGCTCTTCCCCTTCTTGTCAGAAAGGCACTCCATGATTTTATCCAGCTCAGACCCGAACAAACGGTCGGTCTCAAAGAGAAGGCTACAGAAATTATACTTAGAAGCGTTGTCAGCGACCCAAAGCTTAAGCCACAAAGGCCTATGGGCTGCTGACACCAGGGCTATAGATTTGGCCGCCAACTTTAATTGCAATTGAGCGGTATCACACAGAAAGTCTGTCGCCAGATTGATGGTCTTAAAAGCAGCTAGAATGTCATCGCAAGACACTTTCTGGTCCACATCAGTCTGAATTTGGTTCATACGAGACCGGAGAAAGGTAGAGACTTCCCTAGCCGCAATAGCAGTAGAGGAGGAAGCAGCACCCTCCGAGTAGTCTCTCCTCAGGGTGCTCTCTGCTCTCCTATCAAGGGGGTACTGCAGACTAGACCCATCATCTTCAGGGACCAGAGTGCGCATGGACAATTTGGCAATAGCCATTTCCACCTTGGGAATGGAACCCCACAATTCCACCAAGGACTTAGCCATCGGAACCATGGTTTTAAACTTTTTGGTTAAGACCGGACCTTTCTCAGGTTTCTTCCACTCCATCCGCATGACAGAGAGGAGGGTCTCATCCGCTTTGAGGACACGAGGTGCCCGATTAGCGGGATCGGAAGGCTCCCCCGGGTCAACATCATGGTCCCCCGACCTAATGGACTTAAGAAGCTTCTGTGTTTTCTCAAGGGGGAAAAAAAATGAAGTAAGCTCCTCCTCGTCAGAGGAAGAAGAGATTAGGGAAATTGCCGCAGGTCTTTCAACAGGAGCAGAGATCTCCATAGGCGCCTGACTCGGAGCAGGACGCCTCTCGTCCAGAAGGTTTATGACTCCCTTGACAGACTCATCCACATAACCCTTCACCCACGCATAAAAGTCCTGCATGGTAGGTTAATTCGAAGGTTGGACCCTTGGGCGGCAGCTGTCACATCTGTAGTAAGGATAGTTGTCGTCCAGGAGTGCACTACAATCGTAGCAAGATAGATGCTTCCTCTTGGAAACGGACTTCCTGGTTTCCGGATCTCGCAGAGAAGCCATTACTGTGGGCAGAAGAAAAAAATAGAGTATTTTTATCATAACACATCAATGCAAATATTACAAGGGTTAGAGGCACACCAAGGAGGCTAAAGACAGAAAAGTTTTTTGGAGAAAAAACCGTAACACCAAATATAGGGCTCTGGGAGCTAGCTTGAGAAGCATGTGCAGCCAGAGGAAGATCTGGTGAAAAATCCTCCTTAAATAAGAGGGAGGAAGCTCCGCCCAAGAGTTACCCCTCCTACCTATCTCCTTAACCCTACCCTCACTACCCCTTTTTTTTTCATATATCCGCCCCCAAGGGGACCTCAGATAGGGCCAGGAAGAGGGGATGGACCGACCCCCCCCACCCGAAAATAACCTAGCAAACCCCAGTCGAAGCCGGAGGAGAGACCAGAAGTGACGTCAGACAGGGCCGATGCTATTTCCGGAAGATGGCAGCGCCCATCGGCCAAAGACCGGAGCGAGGACGCCATGGAGGCCAAAGCCAAGGGGAGAAGGGAGGGAAGGGAAAAGAGCGCTGCCGCACATAAGCAGCGAACATAGGAGATGACAGCAAAAACAGGGAAAAAAATTCCCTGTAAAGCAGAAATAAATGGATCCCCCCAGAAAGGGAGGGGGGATCACTGCCAGTCCAGCTATCCGGAGAACAGAAAGAAACACAGTGGGTTTGGGGTGATTCCTCCATTTGTAGGGATTCTAAATTGTTTATTGGATACTTGGGCTCATCAAATATTCCGCCGGTCCTACCAGTCCAATGGGGGTAGTTAACCCCATCTGTGCTGCTGGTATGACATAAGGGAATGTACATATAGTTATTATCTGGTTGCCTGATCTGAAATATCTCTGTTTTACATGCTGATGTCCCTCTTTGAGTTCCATGACCTGAGATTTTGGTCCATACTCCATGTCCATTGTTTATTAATTCCTGTTCCTGCAGCCTTTGCCTTCTTTATGTAGTTTCAATCAATTTTTATTGAAAATTTTTAACAAGTGTACAGCAAAACGTTGTGGACGCAACCACATCAAAGCATGAACAAAGAATTTCAGACTGTCGCTGAATACAAGATACGTAATTATAACTTGACTTGTAGTTATGACTTAGACAGCATCTTAGGTGAGACATCAGAACTGAGTGCAACAGTCATGTTTTAGATCAAAAACAAGTGGTGGCAAATGTTAAAGTCCACCTTATCAATAAAAAAGGTACAAATGCAGCAGACCAAACAAAACATATAAGGAAAGGGAAATACAAACAAGATCACGGTCCATGTTCTAATAAGTGTATATACATTAGTTGTCATCATACCAGACAAACAGCTCATTCCCTTCGTGGGTATATATTAGAGTATGCTCACGGGAAGTTGAGAGGCATATCTGCTGGATAGCCAGTGGAGCCATCTATTGTGAATAACAATTCTGTGGACCAGAGTGGACACAAAAATAAATTAAAAGTGCATATGAAAGTTTACAACTGATACCATCTCTTTCACAAACGCATGCAGCATTTTTCCGTTGAAGGGCTATAACCTTTTTAGTCCCTGAGAGAATGTTTGCTACCACCCACCAAAATTCTCCTGGGATACTCCCTAGCCCTATACCCAGAATAGCAAGTTTGGGGCTCAACGCTAAAGGTGCTCCAATCACCTCCTTCAATACTCGGGTAATAGAAGCCCAGTATGAAATGAGGGAAGGGCAATACCACCACATGTGCAGCGGGGTCCCTCTCAACCCGCAGCCCCTCCAACACAAGGGAGAGTATCCAGACACAGTATGTGAAAGTCTGTCCAGGGTGAGGTACCACCTTAGTTGGACCTTCCTCGCCTATTCAACATGGTTAATACATTTAGTACATTTCACTGACTAATGCATAGCTTTATTCCAATCCTGCAAAGAAAAAGCCTTGCCAATCTCTGCCTCCCATTTCAACAGATAGGGTCGTTTGTCGTTTGGTTAATTCTGAGAGGAGAGTCGAATACCAAAGTGAAATGCTGGACCTCCTCCAGCCTCTCCCTCTTTTAGAACTGCATCTTCTCTGACCAGGTCCCAGCAAAGGGGGACCGGGGCAAAGAAGTGTCGAATCTGCAGGTATTGATCTTTGCCTTCTTTATGAATTAGCTGCCATTTCTGAATATAAGTCTGGTTCATGATTTGGCATTGTTAAGATTGTCCTGTGGCAATTGCACCTACTTGACGATGTTTGTTACTGTTCATCATACTGTAAACCACTGAACCATCTTTTTCTGATATACTCCTACATCAACCCTTTTTTGGCAAGACCATTACCATGTATTTACTTTTGTTTGTAGTCACTTGAACATAAAGGCTGATATGTAACCATTGTGTTGTTAAGGCTTCCATATGAAATAAGAACCACTTAATGCACTTCTTCATTGATTAGCTAGTGCTCATCAGTAAATTGCATTCAACATGAACAGAATTTAGGCATGGGTGTCTTCAAATCAAAAAGCATTCAGCTGAAAATCACATTTTTTATTATTAGATGCAACCTCCAAGCAAGCCGTTTCATTAAGTAATGTGCTTTGTCTTCTTAATCTTTATTTTTTACCTCTGCATTGTTAGAATGAAGGTATTTCAATCTATGGTCAATATGTATGCTGTATGTTGCTGTATACTTAATGCTAGAATTAAACAGAAAGAAAGACAGCAGTCCATGACATCAAGCTGAAAAGATGTTTGATGATGCAACAACACATCGACCTAAACCACACGAGTAAATGCTCTAAAAAATGGTTAACAAACAGTCCTAACATTAAACCTATTGAAATGCTACAGCCAGACGTGAAAAATGCTATTTTCGCAAGGCATCCCAGAAATATAGAAGAACGGAAATACATTTACATGGAAGGATCATCCAACATTCTTCTTCTTAATAGTAGATAGTATAGAATAGTAGAGGTGATTTCTTCTATAAGGGATCTACATTATATTGTTAAATTCAAGGGTTCACTTACTTTTTCCCCTGCACTGTGGATTTTTACTCAAGGCATTCAATAAAAGACAATACCATTGTATTTGTCTATAATTGTGACTTGGATAGCAATCAGAGCACATTTTATTAGTAATCAATGCAGGAATCCATGTTATTCCAATGTGTTCACTTAATTATGTTTTAGATATTATGTTCCCTGTGATACCGTATTGAATTTGACATAGACTATACAGTACTGTTCGCTGAAAAAGACATTGTTTGTTTATTAGCTTAGATTTTTTTGTCTATAATTGTGACTTGAATAACAATTAGAACACATTTTGTTAGAGATTCGGGTAAAGGTGGATTTATATGGTGCGATAATAAGGAAGATTATCAGGAACATACTTTGCTGCTAATGCTCGTTCCTGACAATCTGTCCATGTAAGGTGCAGCCAATCACCCAATGAACAAGAGAAACGGTCGTTCATCGTCTGAAACTGTTGTTCGTGCAGGCACCTGAATTATTCTTTCTCGGCAGCAGATCATGCTGTCTAAACAACGATCTGCTGCCCAGAACCAATGCAGCTGTATGAGGACAAGTGATCACAATAGAGACTGCCCATCCTCATACTGTGGAGGTGATCACTGCATGTAAATGCATGGCTTTACCTCCACTTAGCGAGCAGCTGACTGTTGGGAAGGAACGTAAATGCACGTTAAGACTAGTTTCACATTTGCGGCACAGCATTCCTGCAGGCTGTTTCGGCAGAGAGCACTTTTTGTCTCCCGATTCCCGTCACTCTACACCAGAACAGCCTGCCGGGAGGCTATACCGCATATGTGAAAGAAGCCTAATTCCAAATGATTAACTTACTTTTTGTTGCAACTGAATGTTTCCATATGTGGACACCTAGTGGTTGTGATGAACACATCTGTACTATCATTAAAGTAAAAATATTCCAATTCTTTTTAAGCAGTACTTTAATCCATGAAACATTGGGAGCATAAGAAATGAATAGCCTTTGATGAACGTGTCTCACGACATGTTGACACAACGTCTGATAAAAATTTAATACATAGTGGCTGGTAAGAATAAGGCCTTAGGTGCCTTTTGGAAATCTATTGCTAGTTCTTGTCTGGTTCTGATAAATCAGAATTACAGTAGTTTTTATTTATACTGTGGTGGTTTACGCCTATAATATGCAGTATGCCAGACCGACAGGGGAATTATATGTGAGGTCACTGTGTGAGCAATTAGGTAGTCCAAGGGAAAACACAGTTCTGGTTACTCACGGTTATGTCGTCCCTGGGCAGGCTTGCATAAGTGATAAGGAGAACGGCACAATGATTCTCTGGGGCATGCTCTGATCAGGGACACAGGCCAGATGGTGGTTTGAGGTGACCTTGGTGGTCTGTATTAATGTGCCTATGGAAAGGTCCGTAATTGTTGTGATGCCAATAGCTTTTGTAGTGGTACAACCATTTTTTAGTAGTAGTAATTGAGGAATTGGAAACTGAGACAAGTATGGTACAATCCAACTTATGACTTTTACTGAATGTTGCTCCTGGTAACAGTTACATCCAAGTATAAAACAGTCTTTAGTACATCTAGATATGAAATGCAGTCTCTTTAAGATGAACAGAGGTAAAGCTGCAATGATCCACTGCTGACAGAGGTGATATTCTTGTTTCAAGTTAATATTGTTTTGGATCTGTGCTTACTGGTAGGTGACTTCAATGCTGGTCCCTGTTATCCCAGTGCGGGTCAGTGAGGGTGCCGGAGGCTGGTAATTCCTTCACTAGTTAACTTCAAAGGTCCTAAGGCGCTGTAGAGATGGCTGTATCCCTTTAGGTCTATGTTCCTTTAGTTCTTGGTGGATTAATATTCTTTTTGAAGCTAAACTTCTAGCTCATGTCCACTAACTTTTAGCTGAGTCCTGAACAGGATGTGGACACTTCAGCTCAGGGCTGAAGACTGACCTAACTAGCTAGGCCTGAGCTGGGCAATATATGAGGTGTGTTATCTCCCTCTAGTGGTAGGCTCAGTGTAATGTAATCTAATACACCTGTAGGCA
The DNA here is from genome assembly GCA_033119425.1 of Bufotes viridis. Taxonomy (NCBI): domain Eukaryota; kingdom Metazoa; phylum Chordata; class Amphibia; order Anura; family Bufonidae; genus Bufotes; species Bufotes viridis. The sequence continues at coordinate 244,422,740 of CM065591.1, read as the reverse complement.
GAGATTATACATAAAGATGCACTGCAGCATAAAACAGGATTTTATAAAGCATACAAAGCATAATACGACACCTTTGCAGTACCCACGTGGGTAGTGGGACGCTGTAAATATATATATATATATATATATATATATATATATATGTAATGAATGGCAGCACAAACCTGAGGAGAAAAAAAGAAAAATGGGTGTTAGATCCAATGGGATAAGCGTCCCCGGATTATAAAAAAGAAAAAGCAGAGCAGCACTCCAAAGAGTAGTAGAAAAAGGAGGATGTTTATTCGCCCCAACATGAAGCCTGCTCTGCTTTTTCTTATATATAAATATATATATATATATATATATATATATATATATATATATATATATATAGCACTTCACCTGAATGCAAATTTTTAAAAAATCACATAATGTACCTTTCTGGAATTCTGAATGTATTTACTTTCTGAATGGCTATGGCCATCTCTTTTCTTGCCCTGCTAGACAATTGTTGCATCATTTTCTTTATATCTGACTTCAAAGCTAGCAATCCTCACACCTCATACAACTTGACCCTGTCTTACTTAGTTTTGACACATCTGAAAGTAGTTCCTCGCATGTAGACTGTGCTGCTGTAACCTTTATACAACACTCTCTGCTTTCTAAAGCATCTCTGTAATTGCTTCTGCAATAACGCTTACTGCCACTTAAAGAAAATTTTCTGTGTAAGTGTCACTGTTGTTCCCAGCTACAGGGAGGTGTCCCTTTGCCAGTAACAGCTACATGGTCAAAGACTTGTCAAATACAGCACTGCTAATATTGCTTGCTGTCTCTATAGACTTCACTATGGCTCACAGCTGTTTCTGTTGAGATCAATCCAATTTAAAGGATTGTCTGACATTCAAGCGAAAATTAATTAAGGCCCGTTTTGCATTTAAAATAATTATTCTAATGAATAAAAAAGAAAAACAACGCAGACTGCACTTTTTCACTGCTCCGTTGTAGCACTAAGGATCCTTTCCCACTGCTTACTGTGTACTGTGGAAGTGGAACTTCCCGTTCATGGTCACATGTACTGCTGCAGCCATTCAATAGTCTCAGCATTGATATGTCCCATGCAATGCACATAATAACAAATGTGATGGCACGTTTCCTCACTGGGGACCATAAGTTGCAGGATTGATACCCTTGGTGCTAGAGTTGAGCCCTGGTGAATAGGTAAGTGGTGTTATTTTCTTTAAAGGTTCTCTCTAGGCCTGTACTTAAAAAATCTCTTTAATCCAACCTGTGTACAGATGATAATTTAAGCAATACTTACCCTTCTGTATCTCCGAGCATTTTATGATCCAAGCTGGGATCATGTGAACGCCGCTGAAAGCTGTTGTTGTTACGTTGTGCTTCTTTTTTTTTGTATTCAGCTATATCTACATTTTGCAGCTGAACAGGAATAAAGAGGAGGGCAAAATCAAAGGAAGATCTCTCAGCCAGATGGGCGATCATGTGATCCCAGACGGGATTGTGGATTCGGTAGAGTGACAAAAAGGGAAGTACAGTGGTCCCTCAAGTTACAATATTAATTGCTTCCAGGATGACCATTGTATGTTGAAACCATTGTAAGTTGAGTAATTGGTTGCAAAGCCCCAAAATGTCATCCAAGATAAGAAAAAATGAAGATGTAAGAAAAATAAGCAGATAACTAAGACAGATAAATCAATTCCTTACATATAACAGTCAGGAATATCTGCTAACTAACAACTAATAGTGCTATTTTTCCAGAGAAGTGGCCTTGATTGGTTCGGTCTGAGACATTGTATGTTGAGTCTAGTTTCAACTTACGATGGGTCCGAAAAAACCATTGTATGTTGGGAAAATATTGTATCCTGAGACCATTACATCTTGAGGGATCACTGTACTGTTCAAAGTGTCTTCTCTACATAGGTTAAGTGAAAGAGGCTTTTTAGGTACAGATTAGAGATGAGTAAACCTTTTGAGATTTGGTTTCGGTTCAGGTTCGCCAAATTTTTCCAAAAGTTTGGTTCGGACCTGGATCAGTTCTGCCAGCACCAAAGTGGCTCCAATTGTCTTGGAAATTGATATATAACATTCTCAAGTCTACTTCCCAGGAATTTTTAAGAAAAGATGTTATCTCTTTTCATTAATTTTAGTATTTTCTATACACGCCCTTAATCTCTTGAATGATAGCAATAGCAAATAATGTCAGAGTTACAAAGTGGTGTTAATAAAAAGCATTTTTAAAAACACATTGTGCTGATGCATGTGTTATGCTTCTTCATATTAAGAACTTCCAATAAATATCCCTTATCAGGGATACCTGGTATTAAAACTACCTGTAAGAAGAAAGAGTGGCTTGATGGGACCAAACCTTTAAAAATGATGCCTCAACGGGGGCAGAATACATGTACAAATGATAATTATCGGAAGAAAAAGTGGCTCATTCTGAAAGGGCCTCATAGCAGCATAGCATGGAACACACAAGGCAGTAGATAGAGCTGTTTATAGCTTGTAGTAGTAGTAACAGATGTGTAACATTAATAATTAGAGTTAAGCGGACACCTAGAAGTTCGGGTTCGAAGGGTTCGGCCAAACTTCACAAAATAATTCAGGTTTGGGACCCGAACGTTACCCCGGACCCCATTAAAGTCAATGAGGACCCGAACTTTTGGGCACTAAAACGGATGTAGAAAAGGATGTAAAAAAGTCCTGGAAAGGGCTAGAGGGCTGCAAAAGGCAGAAAATTGTGCTTAAGAGTGCTCTGCAAACAAATGAGGATAGGGAAATAACTTAAAATAAAATAAATACAAATTAAAAATTATTAACCTGCAACTCAGAGGAGGAGATGGATGTGGAGTCGGAGGTTGAGGAGGTGGTGAATGTGGTGTTGTAGGTGGAAGCGGCGATGGAGGAGGAGGTAGTCAACAATGTTTTTTGGTTTTTTATTGGGGTAGCCCCCAAAATAATAGGACAAATAAAAAAAAGAAAACAAAGAATAAGTGCACTTGAGTACCAGAATGTATGGTTGAGGCCGGTATAAATGTCTATTCTGCACAAGGTACAGACAAGTCTTGTGGGATCCAAGCCTGGTTCATTTTAATGAACGTGAGCTTGTCCACGTTGGCTGTGGACAGGCGGCTGCGTTTGTCTGTAATGACGCCCCCTGCCATGCTAAATACACGTTCAGACAATACACTGGCTGCAGGGCAGACCAGCACCTCCAAGGCATAAAGGGCAAGCTCAGGCCATGTGAACAATTTGGAGACCCAGAAGTTGAATGAGGCAGAACCATCAGTCAGTACGTGTAGGCGTGTGCACATCTACTGTTTGACCATGTTGTACAAATGCAGCCTCCTGCTAAGACGTTCCATATCAGCTGGTGGTGCTGATTGCTGTGGCACGGTGACAAAGCTTTTCCACATGTCGGCCATGCTATCCCTGCCATCTGAGGTGCTGGCCATGACCAGCTGCGTTGGCGTCCTCTTCTTCCTCCTCCTCCGCATCTGCCTTTCCCTTGTGCTTCCACTTGTCTCCCAGTGTCAGTTGGGAATGCCGTCAGGAGCTCGTCTACCAGCGTGCGCTTGTAATCGCGCATCTTCCTATCACACTCTAGTGAGGGAATTAAGGACGGCAAGTTGTCATTGTAACGGGCATCCAGGAGGGTGGCAACCCAGTAGTCAGCACAAATTAAAATGTGGGCAACTCTGCGGTCATTGCGCAGGCACTGCAGCATGTAGTAGATTATGTGTCCTCCGTATTCCCCCAGCCATGCTCCAGTGATGGCCTTGAGCTGCGTTGGGTGCAACGCTGCTGTGAACCCGGTTCCTCCTCCTCCTCTACCTCATCCTCCTCCTCCTCGTCCTTCAGAACTGTGCCCTGGCTGGCCAAATCTGTACCTGGCCTCTGCTGCTGCAGGAACCCACCCTCTGAGCCACTTCTGGATGACTGGCCTGAAACCCTTTGAAATGCCCCCTCTTCCTCCTCCTCTTCCTCCTGTGCCACATATTCTTCCATCATCGCCCTAAGTATTTTTTCAAGGAGACATAGAAGTGGAATTGTAACACTAAGAACAGCGTCATCACCACTGGCCATGTAGGTTGAGTACTCGAAACACCGCAACAAGGCACACAGGTCTCACACGGAGGTCCACTCATTGGTGGTGAAGTGGTGCTGTTTCGCATAGCGACTTACCCGTGCGTGCTGCAGCTGAAACTCCACTATCGCCTGCTGCTGCTCGCACAGTCTCTCCAGCATATGCAAGGTGTAGTTCCACCTGGTGGGCATGTTGCATATGAGGCGGTGAGCGGGAAGGCCGAAGTTACGCTGCAGTACAGACAGGCGAGTAGAAGCAGGGTGAGAACGCCAAATGTGCGCACAGACGGACCGCACTTTCTGCAGTAGCTCTGACATGTCTGGGTAGTTCAGCACATGCACCAGGCAAGGGATGTGCGTCAAACCGCCTAGTCCCAGAGCTGCTACAAGATTTCGCCCATTATCGCACACCACCAGGCCGGGCTCCACAGCTCCTGTGCGGTGTGGGGTTTGTCCCCCAAACACATGAGGTTTAAAACCGCCTGCTGACGTTTACCCCTGGCTTGCTGAAGTTGGTGGTGAAGGTCTTTTACTGACTGAATGAGAAGGTGGTAGAAGTGGAGGAGGAGGAAGCCGAGTAGAAGGAGGAGGCAACAGGAGGCAAAGAATAATATCCTGCGATCCTGCGGTGGTGGAAGGACATGAGCCAAACCGCTATCCGCCTCGAGCCCAGCCGCCTCTTCATTTACCCAGTGTGCAGTTAGGGAGATATAGCGTCCCTGCCCGTGCTTACTGGTCCATGTATCTGTAGTTATGTGGACCTTGCCACAGATGGCGTTGCGCAGTGCACACTTGATTTTATCCTCCACTTGGTTGTGCAGGGAACGGACGGCTTGCCTGGAAATGTAGTGGCGGCTGGTATTGACGTACTGTGGGACAGCCACCGCCATCAGCTGTAAAAAACTGTCCGTCTCCACCAGACGGAATGACAGCATTTCAAAGGCCAGTAATTTTAAAAAGTGCTGGCATTCAGGGCCAGTGAGTGAGGTTCGTTAGGTGGGTATTTCCTTTTTCTCTCCAGTGTTTGGGAGATGGACAGCTGAACGTGTGAAATAGTGGAGATGCTTGGTGATGGTGACGAAGGTGGTGGTGTTGGTGGCACATCCTCTGTTTGCTGGGTGGCAGGTGCCACTGTGACTCCAGAGATGGAGGAAGAGGCAGAGACAGCAACAGAAGAGGGAGCAGGAGGAGCCTGAGACCTTTCTTGGTTTTTACGGTGTTTACTCCACTGCAGTTCGTGCTTTGCATGTGGATGCCTGGTCATGCAGGTGGTGCTCAGGTTTAAAACGTGTATGCCTCGCATCAGGCTCTGATGGCACAAAACGTGCAAACCACTCGTGTCTTGTTGTCAGGACATTGTCTGAAGAACTGCCACACCAATGAACTCCTTGAAGCTAGCTTTGGTGTGATTGTCCTGGGTGCGGTGGGCAGTAGCAGGCATACTGTCTCGGGGACGGCAGCTCCGCTTTTGCACCCTGCTCCCTCTTTTGCTGTGCTGTTGCCTCTGTGTGAAGCGGTGGGCTTCTTCCTCAGAACTGCACACGTCACTAGCATGACCTTGAATCCAGTTGGGGTCTAGGACCTCATCATCCTCCACATCATCTTCCACCCATTCTTGACCCCTGCCCTCCTCGTCGGTCTGCACACTGCAGAAAGCCACAGCAGTTGGCACCTGTGTTTCGTCATCATCAAAGACGTGTTGCAGTGGTATTCTCATTTCTTCATCCTGCAACATAAGTGGTTGGGCATCAGTGCATCCAATGTCTTCCACTTATGGGGAAGGGCTATGTGGATGGCCCGGGAAACCCTGCCAGCAGAGTTATCAAAAAGCATAAGAGTCTGCTGCATGACTTGGAGTTCAGACTGCTTGGCTGATTTGCAAGGGGGTGACGTGAAAGACTGATGGGCATGGGCTGCAGGTGCCAACTCTGGGCTTTCTGCAGAGGATTGGGTGGGAGATAATGTGAAGGAACTGGAGCCACTGTCAGCCACGCAATTTTACTATCGCCTGTACTTTTTCTGGCCTGTAAAGTTGCATTCGGGCCTACCAAAGAACACTGCAGGTTGTGTCGCCTACTCGCACCTGAGGAATGTGTTTCACTTGGATGTGTAGCTGGCGCAGAACAGCCACGTCCTCTCCCAGCAACAGGAGCTCCACCAACACCACCACGACCATGTCCAGGTCCCTAATTTGATGTTCTCCTTGTTATTTGCGTTCACCCACCAAACTAAGAGATGGTTTATTTCAGGTGTCAATTTAACTGCCAGTAGTCAACAATTAAGTTCACTAAAAGTAAGGCAGTGCCCGAGTCAAAAACAGAATACATTTCTTTAGGTCACACAACAGTGTAACGGAGCAATTCAATACAATTACTTCACTATCACCAAAAATTTGATTTTTACAACCAACAATGTAACAGCAGAAGCTAACAGTTTAATTTGACTGTCAGAGAAGATGCATAGGCTGCAAATATGCAATCTAGCACAAAAACAATGTTTTTATTTTAAAACAAATATATAGAAAATGCAGTAAGTAACTGTTTTATTGGAATATCAGAAGTGCAGACTAGGCCACAAATGTGCAATCTAGCACAAAAACAGTGTTTTTTGCAAACAACTATGTAAATGCAGAAGTTTATGGTTTTATTGAAATATCAAAAGTGCAGACTAGGCCACAAATGTGCAATCTAGCACAAAAACAGTGTTTTTTGCAACAACTATGTAAATGCAGTAGTTAACCGTTTTATTGGAATATCAGAAGTGCAGACTAGGCCACAAATGTGCAATCTAGCTCAAAAACTGTGTTTTTTGCAAACAACTATGTAAATGCAGTAGTTAACCATTTTATTGGAATATCAGAATTGCAGACTAGGCTACAAATGTGCAATCTAGCACAAAAACTGTTTTTATAAAAAAAAAATAGAAATGCAGTAGGTAACTGTTTTATTGGAATATCAGAAGTGCAGACTAGGCCACAAATGTGCAATCTAGCACAAAAGCAGTGTTTTTTTGCAAACAACTATGTAATTGCAGTAGTTTACGGTTTTATTGGATTTTCAAAAGTGCAGACTAGGCCACAAATGTGCAATCTAGCACAAAACCAGTGTTTTTTAGAACCAAATATAGAAATGCAGTATGTCACTGGTAAACTATAAAATAGGTAATGCAGCGTTGTATTCAAAAGTGCTATCTAGCACAAAAATGGTGCTTTTTTACAGCAGCAAGGTAACTGCAGTATTTTACAGTTTTATTGGACTGTCAGATATGCAGTGCCTGTGGCAGACAGATAAATAAATCGCTTTAGGTCACAATAATGTACTGCAGGCTGTAGGGGTAGTGAAAGAGAAAGGGAATTTTACCTCCACTGAGCTACCAGAAAATAATTAGACTAATGTCCCTGGCACAAATGCAGGTCACATGCAGTTCCAAGGACACTGCAGTTGCTAAAATGGCCGCCGACCCCCACCTCACTAACAGATGGGCTGGGTAAAAATATTTAGCATAGCACCCTTAATAATTGCTGTAGTTTGAATATTTAACACTACCAAGTTCAATAGAATTCTTCCCTAATCTCTCCCTCACAGCAGGATCCTATCCCTACACTGAGAAGAGCAGAGTGACGGGCGGTGCTACTTGACTCCAGCTTAAATAGAGGCTGGGTCACATGCTGCACTGGCCAATCACAGCCATGCCATTAGTAGGCATGGCTGTGATGGCTTCTTAGGGCAAAGTAGTGAAACGCTTGTTGATTGGCTGCCCTGCAGCCTTTCAAAAAGCGCCAAGAAATCACAACAATGAACCTGAACCTGACCTTTTACAGAAATGTTCGGGTTTGGGTCCGGGTGTGAAAAATCGTAAAGTTCGGTACGAACCTGAACTTTACAGTTCGGGTTCGCTAAACTCTATTAATAATGGTTGCAGTATGGGATAAGCAATGAGGAGTAGCAGTTGCAGAGGTGGCTGCAGCAGCAGCCATATGGTACATGTTGGCAGGCAGGCAGACACTAGCAGCGGAATGATGGCGGCAGTGGCAAGATGGCAGCAGCAGCCTTATAGAACAAGATAGTAAGTAGGTAACATGATGGTAAGCACGCAGGCAGACAGCAACAGTGGCAAGATCTATTCATCCGCCTCAGCAGGAGGAGAGTGAAAATCCTCCCTAACCTAGGCTTAGTTCAGTTTGACAAAAGTGATGTTTTGGACACTGGGGAGAACAACTTATCCTTTTGGGGGTCACCATACCCCCTGTAGCTCTAAAAAAAAACTCTCTCCGAGATGTCAGTGGAGGCTGGGCAAGAAAAAAGACAGAGAGCATACTAGGCCAGTTCAGCCTGCCCAGAGGTCCATGGGGTCAAGGACACTGGAGACAGGCCAGAGTATAGGTAGGACTGAACCTGGGCATTCAGACGGGAGGTCTCTGCTTGTTGGTTTGTCTCAGCATGGCACGCATATGAAGAAACTGCTTTGTCATTTTGAAGAGACTGAACTGGCTGTTGCTGCTACTGCTTCTGCGGCTTCTGTTGCTTGTGGCAGCAGAGAAGGCGGCGGGAGGTGGTGATTCTGCAGGGCATACAGAGGGGCCTCCTTTCAGAAATGATGGCAGCAAATGTCTGCTTATCAAAAGCTGCGGCAAGCTGCGTACACAGTGTTTTCTGGGAATTTATGTAATTTGCAGTGTTGATCGAGCACCAAAGTGCTAGTGTGCTCTGATGCTCGAGTAGAACACTTCGCGATGCTCAGGTGCTCTACAGAGCACCCATGTACGATGGAAGTCAATAGGAGAACCCGAGCAATAAACCAGGCACTCCCTGCTCTGAAGAGGGAAGGGCCTAAGCTGCAGATGTGACAGGCAAAATTTTTTATTAAATTTGTCAGTTAGATTGTTGGGTAACATTTCCACGGTAATCAGGACTTTTTATTATAAATCGTAACAAGGAACATTTTAAAAAAAGAAACTTAACCCGACCAGCCTCCCACCCTACAGCCCCCTGTGCTTTACTCAAACCACTCTTTAACCCCTTAAGGACTCAGCCCTATTTCACCCTAAGGACTCGGACATTTTTTGCAAATCTGACCAGTGTCACTTTATGTGGTGATAACTTTTAAATGCTTTTACTTATCCAGGCCATTCTGAGATTGTTTTTTCATCACATATTGTACTTCATGACAGTGGTAAAATGGAGTCAAAAAATTTCATTTTTATTTATCAAAAAAAAAATACAAAATTTACCAAAAATTTGGAAAAATTTGCCATTTTGCAAGTTTCAATTTCTCTACTTCTATAATACATATTATTACCGCCCAAAAAAGTTTCTGATTTACATTCCCCATATATCTGCTTCATGTATCAATCTTTTTGGGAAAGCTATTTTATTTTTTGGGGACGTTACAAGGCTTAGAAGTTTAGTAGCAAATCGTAAAATCTTTCAGAAATTTTCCAAAACCCACTTTTTAGAGACCAGTTCAGGTCTGAAGTATCTTTGTGAGGCTTACATAATAGAAACCACCCAAAAATGACCCCATTCTAGAAACTACACCCCTCAAGGTATTCAAAACTAAACTATAAACGCTGTTAACCCTTTAGGTTTTCCACAAGAGTTAATGGCAAATGGAGAAAAAATTTCAGAATTTCGATTTTTTGGAACATTTTCCATTTTAATCCATTTTTTACAGTAACAAAGCAAGGGTTAACAGCTAAACAAAACTCAATATTTATTGCCCTGATTCAGTAGTTTGCAGAAACACCCTATATGTGGCCGTAAAATGCTGTATGGCCAAACCGCAGGGCGCAGAATGAAGGTAACGCCATATGGTTTTTGGAAGGCGGATTTTGCTGGACTGGATTTTTGACACCATGTCCCATTTGAAGCCCCCCGATGCACCCCTAGAGTAGAAACTCCATAAAAGTGACTCCATCTAAGAAACTACACCCCTCAAGGTATTCAAAACCGGTTTTACAAACTTTGTTAACCCTTTAGGTGTTCCACAAGAGTTATTGGCAAATGGAGATGAAATTTCAGAATTTCTATTTTTTTGTTACCTTGCCTCAAAAAATGTGTAATATAGAGCAACCAAAAATCATATTTACCCTAAAATAGTACCAACAAAACTAACACCTTATCCCGTAGTTTCCAAAATGGGGTCACTTTTTTGGAGTTTCTACTGTAGGGGTGCATCAGGGGGGGCTTCAAATGGGACATAGTGTCAAAAAACTAGTCCAGCAAAATGTGCCTTCCTTAAACCATATGGCATTCCCTTCCTTCTACGACCTGCCGTTTGGCCGTACAGCAGTTTATGACCACATATGGGGTGTTTTTGCAAACTAGAGAATCAGAGCAATAAATATTGAGTTTTGTTTGGCTGTTAACCCTTGCTTTGTTACTGGAAAAATTGATTAAAATGGAAAATTTGCAAAAAAAATAGCTGTTTTGGGACCGTTTTTTATTTTTTTTATTTACATCGTTGAACTGACAGGCTAGATTGTGTGCTATATCTATAGAGCAGGTTGTTACAGACGCGACAATACCAAATATGTTACTTTTTTTATATTTATATTTATTTATTTGTAACAAAAAAAAATCATGTTTTAATGTCTCCATAGTCTGAGAGACATTTTTTTTATTTTTTGGGGCGATTGTCTGTAGGGTATCATTTTTTGCAGGATGAGATGACGGATTGATTGGCACTATTTGTGGGTGCATATAACTTTTTGATCGCTTGCTATTACAGTTTTTGAGATGTGAGGTGACATACATAGTTTTTATATTTTATTTTTTACGGTATTTACCTGAGGGGTTAGATCATGAGATATCATTATAGAGCAGATTCTTATGGATGCGGAAATACCTAATATGTATACATTTTAATTTTTTTTATTTTACTTTAACACTATAACAGCATTTTAGAAAAAAAAAATAATGTTTTAGTGTCTCTATAGTCTGAGAGCCATATTTTTAATTTTTTTTGGGCGATTGTCCTATTTAGGGGCACATTTTTTGCGGGATGAGATGGCGGTTTAATTGCTACAATTTTGAGAGGCATATGCCTTTTTGATCGCTTTTTATTACACTTTTTGTGATGTAAGGTGACAAAAAATGGCTTATTTTACACCATTTTTTTTTTTTACGGTATTTGCGTGAGGGGTTAGGTCATGTGATATTTTTATAGAGTAGGTTTTTTTGGATGCGGCGATGCCTAATATGTGTAGTGTATTTTATTTTTTTAATTCTTATTCAGTGATATGTGTTTTTTTATTTTTACTTTTTTTCACTTTTTTACATTTTTTTTTGACCCAGACCCACTTGGTTCTTGTAGATCCAGTGGATCTGGTGTCTATTTAATGCAGTACAGTACACTATACAGTGTACTGTGCTGTATTTTTTTTACTTTACATAGTCTAAGCAGACTTGTGTCTTTAGCACAAGTCTGATTAGACTTACAGTACCATGGCAAGCAAATCGCCTCTGAAAGCGTCCTGCTGCCATGGTAATCATCACCAGCTGCTGTCAGCAGCGGGTGATAGGGAGTGAGGGGGCTCCCTCCCTCTGCGATCCCATCCTGTCGGGGGGCTGCAAAGACACAGCAGCCCCCGATGGGAGAGCGAGGGAGCTCCCTCCCTGTTAACCTCTTCCATATAGCGGTCCGTATGGACCGCAGCATGGAAGGGTTTAAAACTGCTGACATCTGCAGCAGAGATGTCAGCAGTTTTTTTAGCAAAGTGTCAGCAATGTGCTGACACTTTGCTAAAACTACTAGACACCAGTGAAGAATACAGAGGAGGCGGCCGGGGATCGCACTTGCGATTCCGCCTGCCACAGCGCCCGCATCACGCACCTCCTCCCGCCACCCGTAACCACACCCCCTGCACCCCCACAGCCAAAATATGATTGAGGGCTGCAGGGGGGGTTAAAAATTAACAGTTTGGGGGCATTAACTCCCTGGGGGTCAGAGATCGCACAAAGCTCTGCAAACCGCAGGTCTGAATTCCTGATCAGAATTATCCCAATGCATTCTGAATGTAGAGAAATCCGTTCAGGATGCATCAGGGTGTCTTCAGTTCAGGACCGAAACATTTTTTGGCCGGAGAAAATACCGCAGCATGCTGCGCTTTTTGCTCCGGCCAAAAATCCTGAACACTTGCCGCAAGGCCAGATCCAGAATTAATGCCCTTTGAAAGGCATTAATCCGGATCCGACCTTAAGCTAAACGTCGTTTTGGCGCATCGCCGGATCCGACGTTTAGCTTTTTCTGAATGGTTACCATGGCAGCCAGGACGCTAAAGTCCTGGTTGCCATGGTAAATTGTAGTGGGAAGCGGAGGAGCAGTATACTTACCGCCCGTGCGGCTCCCGGGGCGCTCCAGAGTGACGTCAGGGTGCCCCACGCGCATGGATCACGTAATCGCATGGATCACGTGATCCATGTGCATGGGGCGCTCTGACGTCATTCTGGAGCTCCCCTGCTCCCCACTACTACTATGGCAACCAGGACTTTAATAGCGTCCTGGCTGATATAGTAACACTGAAAGCATTTTGAAGACTGATCAGTCTTCAAATGCTTTCAGTTCACTTGCGTTGTTACGGATCCGGCGGGCACTTCCGGCGACGGAAGTGCACACTGGATCCTAACAACGCAAGTGTGAAAGAGGCCTTGCTCTTTGTTTTCTTTTTTATATTTCCCAATGTTTTGTGGTCTACCCCAATTTATTAAATAAAGAAAAAAAAAGAAAGAAAACAAAGCACATTGTTCCTGGCGATTACTTTTGGCTTCACAGCCAAAAAAGTCTTTATGTCAGGCAACAATGTAACCGCCAATTCTAATGAATTAAGTTCCCTGTCTGTTATACAGTGCAGGGGTACTTTGAAAGAAATAAGGGGTACAGATCAGTGGCGTGCCCAGGGTATTTGACACCCGGGGCGGGAACTTTCTCTGGCACCCCCCTTTCCCATGCCTAAACCATAAGAAACTTCATTTTTACTGAATATAATGAAATATTTATTTATTTTTTTAAATAACATTTTTTATGGCAAGTAAACAGAAACTTGCTGTTAAATAATGGCAGGTTATCGTCAGATCATGTTATATTTTTATAGAGCAGGCTGGAGTTAATAGGCCTGGCTGGGCCTGGTAGTGGTCCTTTTTTCCCATCTATTTAGACACCTTTGCACATTTCTGCCCTGGCTGGCCACAGCCTTGTGACTCACTGACTCCTCAAAACATTCCCCCCCCCCACCCCATGGGCCCCATTTTTCAATATCAAGGCAATGTAAGCATAGCAAGGCCCTTATCATCTACAAAAAAAATACCCACACTAGCTACTGGCAGGCAGTAGTGAGCCTGAATGAACTGGCCCTGTTCTGTGGATCAATGGATGGACAGGACTTGTTTTGTGACTGTGTGTGTCTACTCTAGGCAGAAGGGGGTCACGTCACACACACACACACAGCACAGCAGGAGACCAGGCAGGAGGAGGAAAATGCTTGCTGGGCGCTGGGCTGGCTGAGCAAGACTGACGAGGCAGCAGTCACAGAGGACAATGGCTGCCTTTCCCGCCGGCGAAATGTGCGTTACCCGTGCCTAACGTGCGCGCTCTGACATCAGGGAGCGCGCACGCACGGGGCACGCTATTTCCATTTACTGCTGCGGCGCCCATGTGACCTGGCTACGTCCCGCCCCTTTCCTCTGCTCCATCTCACCACTCTAGCCAGGCAGCAGCAGCCGGCAACAGCCGCGACACGCCCCCTCCAGGCTCCTCCTGCATAAGGGCCGGGCTGCCCCTCCTCAATCTATCCATCACTCACACAGTAAGACGTCCGTCCCGGCTGGCCCGCCCAGCGCCATGCCCCCCCCCATCTCTTCACTGTCTCCTGACTCTCCTTTCTGTCCTGGCCGCGGCGGCCGGGTCCCGATCCTCCTGCTGGCTGCTGTGCGGCTGCACACTGCTTCTGTGTTAGTGGCAGCGCAGCGGCACCCCCCTGTTTCAAGTTACAGCTGGTACCCGGGGCGGAGCGCCCCCCCCCCGGCCCCCCCCCCCTGGGCACGCCACTGGTACAGATCGCCTAACAATCTGAAGGCAACCTAATTTACAGAATATATTTCCCAGTCAGGTATGCAGTGCAGGGGTACTTTGAAAGAAAGAAGGGGTACAGATCACCTAATAATCTGAAGGCCACCTAATTTACAGAATATATTTCCCAGTCAGGTTTGCAGTGCAGGGGTACTTTATGGCCCAATAATGTAACAGAAGATTTTTAGAAATTTACCTCCCTGTCACCTATGCAGAGCAGGGGTTTGTATTCAGCACAAATGGTAAAATGTCACCCACCAATGGAACAGACGATTTTTATAAATTTGCCTCCCTGTCAACTATGCAAAGCAGGGGTTTATATATGGCAAAACTGGGTTAATGTCACCCAATAATGTTGCAGACGATTTTTACAAATTTACCTCCCTGTCACCTATGCAGAGAAGGGATTTGTATATGGCAAAACTGGGTTAATGTCACCCAATAATGTAACAGACGATTTTTACTAATTTACCTCCATGTCTAGCACAAAAAGTGTGTTTTTCTTATAGCACCAATATAAATGCAGTATATTATGATTGTATTGGACTGTCAGAAATGTGGCGTGTCATGCAAATTTGCTATCTAGCACAAAAGTATTTAACGGTTTTATTGGACTGTCAGATATGCAGTGCCTGCTGCAGACAGATAAAAGTCGCTTTAGGTCAAAATTATGTGACAGACTGATGTAATTGAATAATTTTCACTGCCAGGTATGCACTGCAGGCCGCAAGGGTAATTTTGACATCCAAAAAAGTGAATTTGTCCTCCACTTAGCTACCAGAACAGAATTAAAGTAATATCCCTGGCACACATGCAGTTGCAAGTGAACTGCACTTGCAAAAATGGCCGCCGACACCCACCGAACTAGCAGATGGATCAAAAGTTATTTTTAACTGTCACTGGGTTCAGGGCTGGGTACAAATATGTAGCATAGCACCCTCAATAATCGCTGTAGTCTATAGATTTAACACCACCAAGTTCAACAGAATTCTTCCCTAATATCTCCCTCCCAACAGCAGCATCCTATCCCTACACTGGGAAGAGCAGAGTGACCGGCGGCGCTACGTGACTTCAGCCTATATAGAGGCTGGGTTTCATGCTGCTCTTGGCCAATCACAGCCATGCCATTAGTAGGCATGGCTTGGATGGCTTCTAAGGGCAGACTAGTGAAACGCTTGTTAATTTGGCTGCCCTGCAGCCTTTCAAAAAGCGCCAAGAAATCACCGAACACTGAACACGAACTTTTACGTAAATATCTGGGTTCGGGTCTGGGTACCAAAATCCCTAAAATTCGGTACGAACCTGAACTTTACATTTCGGGTTCGCTCAACCCTACTCATGAGTGACACACTGCTGAAATCAGCATTTCTGTCACTATTGTATGCTGCCCTTAGTGAGATCAGCCTAAAGTTGATGGCAGGTTCCCTTTAAGGTTCTTGGCTGTAATGTAGAAGGTTGTGAGTTTAAATCCCGTCAGAAACTTTTCAGAAATAGAGGGTAAATTTAATTTGAACATATATAAGTTTTTAGCCATAATATATTTTCATATATTATTATATATTTAGAATATTTAATATATGTAAATATATTATGGCTAAATCATCAGTAGTAGTTCCCCACATATTATACATTCATATATATCAAAAGCATCGTGTTACATATATATATATATATATATATATATATATATATATTCATATTCATAGAAAAGAACGCAGCACTCTTCCAAACGTAAAAAAAGTGGTGATTTATTCAGCACATGTGTCAGCAACTTTTCAGCTCTCTCACAGAGCCATTATCAAGCCAATCTTATTGGAATATATATATATATATATATATATATATATTTTTTTTTTGTTTTTTATTTTTTTAATAATTACACATTTATTTTGTGTCGTAAATTTTTTACAATTACTAAAAAAAAATATCAATTTAGCCTCTATTTCTGAAATGCTTCTGGCAGGATTTGAACTTCTACATTACAGCCAAGAACCTTAACCACTACACTATAGAGCTGCATGACCAGTTACTAAAAAAAAAAACAAAGAGACTTCTGCTGAATAGGACGAGTAGTTTGTATTAGGCCACATCCCTTTTGCGTATTCCTATACAGAAGAAGTCTCTTGTGTTATTTTTTTTTGTAACTTGCCATGTAGCTCTATAGTGTAGTGGTTAAGGTTCTTGGCTGTAATGTAGAAGGTTGTGAGTTCAAATCGCACCAGAAATAGAGGCTAAATTAGATTTAAATACACTGACTCGAGCATCGCGCTTGAGCACACACGGTATTCGGCCGAACACCCCGATGTGCCAAGCATAGCGATGCTCGAGCCAAACTGGTGTTCAGACGAACATGCTCGCTCAACACTAGTAATTTGGCCTCCCTTTCACAGGGAGGAAAACATTCTTCCATTTTGCTTTGATAGTGAGGGTCTAAAGCATGGTTATCAAGTAATCATCAGACTGAATCATGTGACTTATACGCCTGTTAGTGCGTAAGCAAGCAAACATAAATCTCGCCATCATGGCCAGCATGCCTGAGGGCATAGTTCTTTCTAGCTTTGTGTCTGACTGAGACAATTGGATGTCATAACTGGTGTCACCGTCATTATTATCATCATCATCCTTCACTTCTGACTCCTCATCCTCCTCCAGTGGCAGCTCCTTATCCTCATCCTCCTCTTCCATGGGAGTTTCTCCTTGCAGGTCACCAACAGCTATGGGGTGGACAGCAAGATGTGTTATTTGTTCTTCTATCACTGTTGTCCCTTGGTGTATGAGTGTCAGTGTCTGTTTCAGGATAAATATGAGAGAGATGAGATCGTTCATGTTGCAGTTGTCTTTACTGACGAACTTTGTTGCCTCTTTGAGGGGTGTCATTGCAACATAACCCCCGGGGCCCTATCACATCCCAGGTCTATAGTGGAAATGCTGAGTGGCATAGTGAAGCCTAAATGTCTCTTTATGTGTCACAGTGCTCCTAGCTGGATACAGAGGGACCCCAGGCTTTGGCTCCATAGCATTAAAAAGGGGAATTATTGAGGGATGAAGGAACATGCTTCCAGACTGCACTTAATGTGCAGTTCAACGGCAGCTTTACTTGAATAAACTTTAATCCAAACAATTTGTAAGCTTTGTCTTGGTTCCAGCAGGCTTTAGCATAAACTGGCAGGCAAACTCAATAAATCTGCTTTCTCTCTTTCTCTGCTATACCGACAGGCTTGCTAAAATACTTGACTTTCTTTCTCTGGGCTGTACTAAACTCTGCTTAATTCTGGTTTCTGTACTTTAGGTCTGTTCTGGTATCCTTGGATGGGGTGCCGTCAACTGTTATTCCCCTCCTGACACTCAGTAAATAACTTATCTTCAGCCGAAGAACTATTCCTCTTGCTGATTTCTCTTATGGTCACCAAAGAACGATTTCCTCTGGTCCTTATTGCTTCCAGACATCTTCTTCCATTGTCAGCAGAGCTTAGGCTGCTCTGGCTGACATAGGCACTTGAAGCTGTGAGCATGCCACACCTTTCTCCTGTCCAGACTAGACTTAGAACTCACAGGAAACTGTTGCCTCTCCCTACTGGAAGGAAGCAAGACTGAACCACTTCTGCCCAGAGTAGGGTGGCCAGATGTCCGGTTTTAGGCTGGACAGTCCGGTTTTCAGATTCCCTGTCCTCCATCTTGCAAAGGTCCTGGACGGATGCAGGGATGTCCACCTTTTCAGTAGATAATGTTCAGACAACAGCATTGTGCTGTCTGAGCATGCTGCAGCAACATATTAACTAACTGAGGCTTCTCTCACCTCCAGTCAGTCACTAGAGCCTGCAGACATGCCTCCCTGTGGCTGACTGAGGGGGAAAGAAGCACCCAGGGCTGCCCCCAGCTCACCTTCTCATCAGAAAGTCCCCCCCCCCCTATTTTTTTCCCAGGTCCATGATGGGAGCATAGCTTTACTGAGCTAGGGGTGTGGTTTATCCATTTGGGGGTGTGGCCATTGAGGTACGACTTTCTGGGGTGAAGCCAGTGGCTACCCTATTCCAGACGGAGGAGAATGGAATGGTGAGTTCAATTCTATCTAGGTATAGCTATGCCATTTACACTACCACCTGCTGGTGAACCAGGCATATTACATGTAATACAGTTGCATAGAAAGATTGTATCACTACACAATGTAGAGGACCTGGAAAGGAATACAACAATGACATTTTTTGTTAGCCCATTAGAGACAGTAGCAGGATGCAAGAAATCAGCACCCGACAGGTGGCTCAGATGAGCTGCCACTGCCTGACCTCAAAATAACACATGCTGAGGCAGGAAGACTCTCTCAACTATCTATCATAGGTCATGGTGGAGTTTTGTTGCCTCTTCTAAGGAAAAAAGAAGGCACCCCACTAGGAGGGCGCAGTGAAGACAGTGAGAATGGTACTGACATGCTTTATTGGGGCTGCAAGGAGCAAGAGGAATGTTGTGGCACATGGCTCTAAGGCACAGTGTCTGACTAAGAAGAGACCTTCAACTCACTTTGCTGTGACTAAGAGGAGAAGTGAGCCATCCAGTCCACAATGAAATACTCTTTGTCCACAATAATAATATTTTATCTGGTCTACTCCTACTACTGCTTGGATGGCTGCTGCTGCTACCACCCACATTCTGGCTCTGGAAGTGCAAGGCCTGGCCCTGGGTCGTACGTTTGGAACCCTTCTGTATTTCAGACATTTGGCATAATGTACGCAGTCACATAAAATATGGAACTGTTTGCAGGTCTGTTTTCTGGAACTTAAAGACAAAGATGTGCTTTAAAATGTCCTTCCCTTTCTACTAACACACTGAAGATACTGCTATTGACAAGTTACAGTACTCTGGGAAGAAATCAGGATCTACACCAGTAACAGAATTAGGCCTGTTGTCTTATGTGCATTCAAATACACAGATTAAGAAAAGAAAAAAACCTTTCTCTAGCGTTGTCAACCTACTGAGAGATTATTGACCCCCGCATCAACACTTAAACTTTCTGGAGATGACCTTTAACAGAATTCGGCCCACTATTTCAAGTGTTTTCACTCCGAGATATAAAACGATACCCTCTGTATTATAAAACACATGTTGCACCTTTACATTGCTATTTTAGCACCTCACACTTGAACATTTGAACTTTCTGGAGATGCTCTGTCACAGATTTCGGCCTAGTATTTCAAGTTTTTTCACTCAGAGATTTAAAACGGTGCCCCACACCTTGCACCCTTATTGTAAGATTATTCCTTCCCACATCAACATTTGAACTGTCTAGAGATGCCTTGTCACAGATTTCGGCATACTATTTCAGGTGTTTTCACTCAGAGATTTAAAACAGTACCTTCTGGATTGTAAAACATGCGTTGTACACTTGTATTGCGGTTAATACCCGCCTCACACCAACACTTGAACTGTCTGGAGATGCCCTGTAAAAGATTTCAGCATACTATTTGAGGTGTTTTCACCCAAAGAGGTTCTCTTTGGATTGTAATAAATGCATAGTACACTGTATTGCGGTTAACAGTGGTGTGCCAAGGGAGGGCGAGCAGTCTGCCCCTGTACCAGCTGTCAGGGTGTGACAGATGAAATGAACACTTCCATCAATACAGATGGAAGCCCTCATTATTAGAGTCTAGGGGAGCTAACAGGCCTTTTACTATCTGACTGCTCAGCACTCCTCTCACACAGTGCTGCAGCGCGATCTATGACTGCAGGGGAGTGCTGGAGATGACTTGATCAACAGGAAGGGAACACGGTAAGTATTTACTGTTTTTTTATTTTATTAACACTGAGAGGGCACAATGTGAAAGAGCATTACTATCCTGAAGGGGCATACAAACTGTTATGGAGGCACAGAGAGGGCATATCTACTGTGAAAAGATCACAGAGAGGACATTACTACTGTGAAGGGGGGGCTACTATGTAGGGGGTACAATGAGGGTATTACTACTGTGAGGGGGGCACAATGGAGGCATAACTACTGTGAGGAGGAAAAATGAAGACATAACAACTTTGAGGGGGAACAATGTTTTAAAGTATTCAAGGAGGTGCCAGAGAAAGGAGCCTCCCAAGGTACCAAACAGCTTGGGCACACTGTTGGCGGTTAATCCCCCCCCCTCGAACCAAAACGTGAATTGTCTGGCGATGACCTGTCACAAATTGCACACACAAACCAACTCTTGAACTTTCCGGAGATGCCCTGTCACAGATTTAAGCCCACAATTTTAGGTGTTTTCACTCAGAGATTTAAAACAGTACCCTCTGGATATTAAAACACGCTTTGTACACTTGTTTTGCAGTTAATCCCCCCTCTAACCAATATAGTATCCCAGACCTGGGGGTACTACTATTGTATCTGTAATTGCTGCGTTTTTTTTACATAATGTTATGTATTTTTTATACTATGTCATTTAATCCAGCAGAGGAGGTAATGGTTGGTAGAGGTTGGCAGGAACAGGGTTAACCACTCTGTTTCTCCCCTTTTGGTAGGAGTAGGCTGGTCTGACTTACTGCCAGGAGGGGAAGTGCCAGTTTAGTGAGAGAGTTCTAAGAGGAGAGGGGACAGGAGAGGTCCTGTTCTGATAGTGGGGGACTTAGGAAACAGCTTGTAGAGCACCAACTCTCAATAACTGTACCTTTTCCCCTTTGAGGGAAGTTCAGGAATCAGATACGCTTGTTCTGCAACAATAACTGCTAAAGACAGCCTCAAGTGAAGCCTTGATATTACAGACAGCAAAGTGTTCAGTGAGATACAGCTTAATATACACTGCTGCAAGGTGAAGGATAACAGCTCAGACACCATCACCTACCCAACAACCATTAGGCACATACCTTCTACAGTAAGTGCAGAATTGCAGCAATCCAACCGGCCACCATACCTCCTCATCTGTTGCGAGAGACTATATTTTGTATTTATAGGTACTGGATAATCCACAAATTATGTTTTGCACTACATACAGTTGTGTTCAAAATTATTCAACCCCCACTGAAATTGAGTGTTTTGGCCAGTTTGACATTGATTTTGATCATTTCAGTCATCTTGTTTACAATTAAATCAAAGAGGCACTTGTAAGTCAGACAAATATAACATAACATTTATAATGAAATAACCACAAATGTCTTTTCTGTGCTCACATCATTATCAGTTTTATTCAACCCCCAAGTGACATTCAATCTTAGTACTTAGTACAACACCCTTTTCCAGTTATAACAGCTTTTAAACGTGAAGCATAGCTTGACACAAGTGTCTTGCAGCGATCTACGGGTATCTTCGCCCATTCTTCATGGGCAAAAGCCTCCAGTTTAGTCACATTCTTAGGCTTGCGCGCTGCAACTGCTTTCTTTAAGTCCCACCAGAGGTTATTAATCGGATTTAAGTCTGGTGACTGCGATGGCCACTTCAAAATGTTCCAGCCTTTAATCTGCAACCATGCTCTAGTGGACTTGGAGGTATGCTTGGGATCATTGTCCTGTTGAAAGGTCCAACGTCTCCCAAGCCTCAGGTTTGTGATGGACTGCATCACATTTTCATCCAATATCTCCTGGTACTGAAGATAATTGATGGTACCTTGCACACGCTGAAGCTTCCCTGTACCTGTAGAAGCAAAACAGCCTCAAAGCATGATTGACCACCCGCCATGCTTCACAGTAGGCAAGGTGTTCTTTTCTTCATAGGCCTTGTTCTTCCTCCTCCAAACATAGCGTTGATCCATGGGCCCAAACAGTTCTAATTTTGTTTCATCAGTCCACAGAACACTATCCCAAAACTTTTGTGGTTTGTCCACATGACTTTTAGCATACTGCAGTCGACTCTTCTTATTCTTTGGAGACAGCAAGGAGGTGCGCCTGGGAGTTCTGGCATGGAGGCCTTCATTAAGCAGTGTGCGCCTTATTGTCTGAGCTAAAACTTCAGTATCCGCATCTGACAAATCTTTTTTCAGTTCCTCAGCAGTCACACGGGGACTTTTCTCCACTTTGCGCTTCAGGTAACGCACAGCAGTCAAAGTCAGCATCTTCTTTCTGCCACGACCAGATAGCGTTTCAACAGTGCCCTTTGCCTTGAATTTGCAAATTATGCTTCCTATGGTGTCTCTTGGTATGTTTAACATCTTTGCAATCTTCTTATAGCCATTGCCCTTCCTGTGAAGAGAAATCACCTCTTCTCTTGTCTTCCTGGACCATTCTCTTGACTTCACCATGTTTGTAAACACACCAGTAAATGTCTAGAAGGAGCTGAGTATCACAGTCATTTTAAATCTGCCTAATTGGTGCTTATTATGCTTGATTGCTGCTCCTTGACATGCACAGGTGTTTTCAATACCTGATCGAAAACACTTGAATGAACCTCTGTTCTTAAGAGTGGTAATCTTTAAAGGGTTGAATAATTGTGTCAATGAAGAAATCACAAAAAAACATTTAT
This sequence comes from Bufotes viridis, assembly GCA_033119425.1. Taxonomy (NCBI): domain Eukaryota; kingdom Metazoa; phylum Chordata; class Amphibia; order Anura; family Bufonidae; genus Bufotes; species Bufotes viridis. The sequence goes on along the minus strand of CM065591.1, from coordinate 244,400,167 downwards.
TACTGTATTACAAAACAATTGATGTCATTTTAGTTGCATTTGGTTCTTTAAAAAGTCCTTGTAAGATTTCATTCTGAAGACAATTACAAATGTACACTAAATTCCCTAAAACCCTTTACAGCATTGGTGGTTGAATATTTTGAACACAACTGTAAAGAGAGATTGTTATATGTTTACTCCTTGCCTGATTCTTTGATGTACCTCTTCGCTGCACCAACCCGGGAATGACAGAATGACAGACTGAGGTGGGACCCTGTGACACTACCACAACATAATCATCTGGGCCACTACCACTCCCATCCTCTACACTGGCTCCCATGGGGGCTCACTGCATCAACACTTGAAATGTCTGGAGATGCTGTGTAAAAGATTTCGGCCTACTATTACAGGAGTTTTCACTCAGAGATTTGAAGTGGTAGCCTCTGGATTATAAAACATATGTTGCACCCTTGTATTCAATTTCACTGTTAGAACAATTGTGTTATTGCTTTTGGTACAATACAATACATTTAGAAACTATGCAGATATGATGCATTGAAAAAAAAAAATAATTGCTCAACAGCAGCAGATGACGTTATTGCCATAAAATGCTTCTGCTATTATAAGGCAGTTACTGCAGCTAGAAGGCACTGCCTGTGCTAGGCACACTCAGCCTCGTCTCCTCACTACACAGCTAAAAGCTTCCCCTGCCCTTCAAAATTCTACCCAGTTAGCCTTCTTTCTAGCCTTTCACTTCACTGTCCCTGACACTACAATAGAGGCTTGATTGTGGCTGCACACCAGGGGCATTGCTAGATCCTCAAAATATCCGGGGCTCAAGCCCCAATTTATATAGCCCAGTTCTCTAAGTGCCCCCCCCCCAAAACAAAACAAAAAAAAAAAAAACAACAACAGCATTTTTCTGAACTTGCTACACAGCAGCAAATACTTGTTACATCCAGGGCCTCCCAGGTGACGTCTCCTTTGATGTAGATCTTCTCTGTCATCATCTTCTCCATTTGGTTTGTATAACTTCTTTTAGCCGTGTCTCGTCTCTGCAGAGTGTGACACACAGACATCTTAGCTCCCTCATATTTTTATCATTATTCCCCAACCAGGAATCCCCACAGTGTTATCCTGCTGCTCGCTATGCTCCCCAAGAAAAATAAGTGCCCGCATAGTAATAGTTCTCCCCATAGTCCCACCAATAGTAATTCTCTTCTAGAATGCCCTCATTAGTAATATTGCCCCCTACAAGCCCCCAACAGTGATAATGCTCCCCAAGAATGCCCCATTAGTAATACTGCCTCATACAGTGCCCCCAACCATGATAACGCTCCCCAAGAGTGCCCCTATTAGTCAAGCCCTTCAGTATTAATAATGCCCTCACAGAGTCCCCAGTAGAAATAAGGCCCCCTATTGTCCCCCAGTGGTAATAAAGCTATCTACAGACCCCTCAGTATTAATAAGGCCCCCATAGTGCTCTTATTAGAAATAAGGCAGATCTATAAGTCCCTCCTATAGAACCCCTAGTAGTAATAAGAATGCCTATAATGTCCCATGGATTTATAATACTCTTTACAGGGCCCCCAGTATTTATACTGCCCCATACTGTTATATTGCTCACCCTGAAGTGCCCCCAGTATTTTTAATGCCCCCTCTAGGTATATTCCTACCTCCACTATAAAGTCCCATATAAATAACATCACACCATCTCTCCTGCTCCCTCCAAAATACAGTCCTATGTAAATAACATCACTCCCCTCCCTTCAGCCCTTCCAATATATAGTCCCATGTAAATACACTATTTCCCTCCCTCTGCCAAAGAGTCCCATGTAAATAACATCACACCATCTCTCCAGCCCCCTCCAATATACAGTCCCATGTAAATAACATCACCTCCTCCCCAGCCACCTTCAACATACAGTCCCATGTAAATAACATTGCCCCCACAATATTCAGTCCCATTTAAATAACATCACCTCCTCCCCAGCCATCTTCAATATACAGTCCCATGTAAATAACATTGCCCCCTCAATATTCAGTACCATGTAAATAACATCACTCCCTCCCACAGCCGCCATTAACATATAGTCCCATGTAAATAACATCTTTGCCTCCCCCAGCCCCCTCCAACATGCAATCCCATATAAATAACATCACTCCCTCCCACTGCTGTCTCTAACATACAGTCCCATGTTAATAGAATCACCCTGCCCCCTCCCCCTCAAACATTCAGTCCCAGGTAAATAACGTCACTCCCTTCCCAGCCACCTCTAATACACAGTTCCATGTAAATAACATCCCTCTCTTCAGCCGTAACATACAGTCCCAGTCAAATAACTCCCACCATTCCTCTTTCTCTCCCTTCACTTACCTCTCCTCATGTAACAGACATCACCACTGCATCTTACCCCAGGACTTCTCCTTTTCACTGCTGTCCTCTTCTGCATTGGTCACATGATGGTGACATTATTGCAGGTCCTTCTTAACCACTGCCTGTTTTACTGGTCACATGACCCGTGACTAGTGTTGAGCGAACAGTTCGAGCATCGTTCGGGTTCGTACCGAATTTTGGGGTGTCCGGGACCCGGACCCGAACCCGGACATTTTCAAAAAAGTTCGGGTTCGGGTTCGTCGTTCGGCATGTATTTAGGCGCATTTTGAAAGGCTGCAAAGCAGCCAATCAACATGCATCATACTACTTGCCCTAAGATGCCATCGCAGCCATGCCTACTATTGGCAAGGCTGTGATTGGCCGAGTGCAGCATGTGACTCAGCCTCTTTATAAGCTTGTGCGCACGTCGGGACGTGCTCACTCCCGATGTGAATAGAACAGGGATAGACGCAGCTGATGCTAGGGCGAGAATAGGCAGGGATAATTGAATAACTGGAAGCAAATTTCTCTCCTCCACCTGTGATTCATCTGAACAACTGCAGCTGAGCTGCTTTTTTGATAGGGATTGGCTATTTTTAGAGTGGCCAGAGTGATTTTTCCATCCACATGTACCTGGGCTGACCGCCGGCCGCCATTTTGCGACTTGTAGTGCTGCAGCAGAAGCTGCCACAGTGTGCATTCCAAAGCTCCAAACAAGTCAGACATCTACACCTGGGATTCAGACCAATAGCGATTTAGCAGCACAGTCCAAGGCTATTTTTTTAAAGGTTGTGCAGACCATTTTGTGGCACATGTTACTGGGCTGATAGGCGCGGCCATCTTGGGACTAGTGCTGCAGCACAATCTCTCCCAACGTCCATTAATCACTTGTAATAGTGGTCTGTGCCATAGAAATCCTACATCAGGGACTTGGGTGTGCTTGTGTCACCCCTACTAATACCAGTCCACCTGTAATCCATACAGTCAAAAGACTGAAAGTATTCCAGTGAGGGAATTTTTTTTATTTAAAAAAGGCCAAGTTAGTTTATCTGGCGTTCAATATACTAGATACAGTTAGGCCTGCGTTTCATACATCTGGAATTAGCAAATTAATGTGCTGGGGTTGGGAAAACATATATGTACCCATACTAGAATCTGTCAAAGAAAGCGGTACTCACATATAACAGTCATTCCATCTGTAATCCATACAGTCAAAAGACTGAAAGTATTCCAGTGAGGAATTTTTTATTTAAAAAGGCCAAGTTAGTTTATCTGGCGTTCAATATACTAGATACAGTTAGGCCTGCGTTTCATACATCTGGAATTAGCAAATTAATGTGCTGGGGTTGGGAAAACATATATGTACCCATACTAGAATCTGTCAAAGAAAGCGGTACTCACATATAACAGTCATTCCATCTGTAATCCATACAGTCAAAAGACTGAAAGTATTCCAGTGAGGGAATTTTTTTATTTAAAAAAGGCCAAGTTAGTTTATCTGGCGTTCAATATACTAGATACAGTTAGGCCTGCGTTTCATACATCTGGAATTAGCAAACTAATGTGCTGGGGTTGGGAAAACATATATGTACCCATACTAGAATCTGTCAAAGAAAGCGGTACTCACATATAACAGTCATTCCATCTGTAATCCATACAGTCAAAAGACTGAAAGTATTCCAGTGAGGGAATTTTTTTATTTAAAAAAGGCCAAGTTAGTTTATCTGGCGTTCAATATACTAGATACAGTTAGGCCTGCGTTTCATACATCTGGAATTAGCAAACTAATGTGCTGGGGTTGGGAAAACATATATGTACCCATACTAGAATCTGTCAAAGAAAGCGGTACTCACATATAACAGTCATTCCATCTGTAATCCATACAGTCAAAAGACTGAAAGTATTCCAGTGAGGGAATTTTTTATTTAAAAAAGGCCAAGTTAGTTTATCTGGCGTTCAATATACTAGATACAGTTAGGCCTGCGTTTCATACATCTGGAATTAGCAAATTAATGTGCTGGGGTTGGGAAAACATATATGTACCCATACTAGAATCTGTCAAAGAAAGCGGTACTCACATATAACAGTCATTCCATCTGTAATCCATACAGTCAAAAGACTGAAAGTATTCCAGTGAGGGAATTTTTTATTTAAAAAGGCCAAGTTAGTTTATCTGGCGTTCAATATACTAGATACAGTTAGGCCTGCGTTTCATACATCTGGAATTAGCAAATTAATGTGCTGGGGTTGGGAAAACATATATGTACCCATACTAGAATCTGTCAAAGAAAGCGGTACTCACATATAACAGTCATTCCATCTGTAATCCATACAGTCAAAAGACTGAAAGTATTCCAGTGAGGGAATTTTTTATTTAAAAAGGCCAAGTTAGTTTATCTGGCGTTCAATATACTAGATACAGTTAGGCCTGCGTTTCATACATCTGGAATTAGCAAATTAATGTGCTGGGGTTGGGAAAACATATATGTACCCATACTAGAATCTGTCAAAGAAAGCGGTACTCACATATAACAGTCATTCCATCTGTAATCCATACAGTCAAAAAGACTGAAAGTATTCCAGTGAGGGAATTTTTTATTTAAAAAGGCCAAGTTAGTTTATCTGGCGTTCAATATACTAGATACAGTTAGGCCTGCGTTTCATACATCTGGAATTAGCAAATTAATGTGCTGGGGTTGGGAAAACATATATGTACCCATACTAGAATCTGTCAAAGAAAGCGGTACTCACATATAACAGTCATTCCATCTGTAATCCATACAGTCAAAAGACTGAAAGTATTCCAGTGAGGGAATTTTTTTATTTAAAAAGGCCAAGTTAGTTTATCTGGCGTTCAATATACTAGATACAGTTAGGCCTGCGTTTCATACATCTGGAATTAGCAAACTAATGTGCTGGGGTTGGGAAAACATATATGTACCCATACTAGAATCTGTCAAAGAAAGCGGTACTCACATATAACAGTCATTCCATCTGTAATCCATACAGTCAAAAGACTGAAAGTATTCCAGTGAGGGAATTTTTTATTTAAAAAGGCCAAGTTAGTTTATCTGGCGTTCAATATACTAGATACAGTTAGGCCTGCGTTTCATACATCTGGAATTAGCAAACTAATGTGCTGGGGTTGGGAAAACATATATGTACCCATACTAGAATCTGTCAAAGAAAGCGGTACTCACATATAACAGTCATTCCATCTGTAATCCATACAGTCAAAAGACTGAAAGTATTCCAGTGAGGGAATTTTTTATTTAAAAAAGGCCAAGTTAGTTTATCTGGCGTTCAATATACTAGATACAGTTAGGCCTGCGTTTCATACATCTGGAATTAGCAAACTAATGTGCTGGGGTTGGGAAAACATATATGTACCCATACTAGAATCTGTCAAAGAAAGCGGTACTCACATATAACAGTCATTCCATCTGTAATCCATACAGTCAAAAGACTGAAAGTATTCCAGTGAGGGAATTTTTTATTTAAAAAGGCCAAGTTAGTTTATCTGGCGTTCAATATACTAGATACAGTTAGGCCTGCGTTTCATACATCTGGAATTAGCAAACTAATGTGCTGGGGTTGGGAAAACATATATGTACCCATACTAGAATCTGTCAAAGAAAGCGGTACTCACATATAACAGTCATTCCATCTGTAATCCATACAGTCAAAAGACTGAAAGTATTCCAGTGAGGGAATTTTTTTATTTAAAAAGGCCAAGTTAGTTTATCTGGCGTTCAATATACTAGATACAGTTAGGCCTGCGTTTCATACATCTGGAATTAGCAAATTAATGTGCTGGGGTTGGGAAAACATATATGTACCCATACTAGAATCTGTCAAAGAAAGCGGTACTCACATATAACAGTCATTCCATCTGTAATCCATACAGTCAAAAGACTGAAAGTATTCCAGTGAGGGAATTTTTTTATTTAAAAAGGCCAAGTTAGTTTATCTGGCGTTCAATATACTAGATACAGTTAGGCCTGCGTTTCATACATCTGGAATTAGCAAATTAATGTGCTGGGGTTGGGAAAACATATATGTACCCATACTAGAATCTGTCAAAGAAAGCGGTACTCACATATAACAGTCATTCCATCTGTAATCCATACAGTCAAAAGACTGAAAGTATTCCAGTGAGGGGATTTTGCTTATAAAAAATAATATATTTCATTGTGGTGCGAGTTGAATCGCAACAATGAAGAAAAATACTATTAAGGGACGAGGGCGCGGTCGTGGTGGTGTCCGTGGAGCCTCTGTTGCTGGTAGAGGGCGTGGCCGTTCGGCTCCAGGCGCACACAGTAGGGAACGAACTCCCTCAACTAGCCGGCAGAATGTACCGCAATATCTCGTGGGGCCCAATGCCGCTCTTAGGATGGTAAGGCCTGAGCAGGTACAGGCATTAATCGATTGGGTGGCCGACAGTGCTTCCAGCACGTTCACCACATGGTCTTCCACCCAGTCTTCTGCGGAAGCGCACAGGTGGCACCTGAAAACCAAGCCCATCAGTCTGTCACATCACCCCCAAGCATATCAGGGAAACGGTCTGAGCCACAAGTTATGCAGCAGTCTCTTCTTCTGTTTGAAGACTCTGCTTCCAGGGTTTCCCAGGGCGTCCACCTAGCCCTTCCCCAGTGGAGGAAGACATACCATGCACTGGCGCACAACCACTTATGTCTCCAGATGAAGAGGACATGGGAATACCACCACAGCAGAGTCACCGACTCTCTGATGATGACGAAACACAGGTGCCCACTGCCGCGTCTTTTTGCAGTGTGCAGACTGAACAGGAGGAGGTCAGGGAGGAGACTGGGTGGAAGACGATGCAGAGGACGATGAGGTCTTAGACCCCACATGGACTGAAGGTCGTGGCGATGACTTTCACAGTTCAGAGGAAGAGGTAGTGGTGAGACCGAGACAACAGCGAAGCCAAAAGAGGGAGCAGGGGGCCAAAGCAGACGAGCCGCCGCCCCAGAGTTCGCCTGCTACTGGACATCGCCAACAGGGACCCAGCCCCACAAAGGCAGCTTCAAAGAGTTCCCTGGCATGGCACTTCTTTAAACAATGTCCTACCGACAAGACCGAGTGACTTGCACGCTCTGCCATCAGAGCCTGAGGCGAGGCATTAACGTTCTGAACCTCAGCACAACCTGCATGACCAGGCATCTACATGCAAAGCATGAACTGCAGTGGGTACACACCTTAAAAACCAGGCACTCGCTGAGGCTCCCCCTGCTCCCTCTACCGCTGCTGCCTCGGCTTCCGCCTCGAGAGGAATGTTGCCACCTGCCGAGCAGCAAACAGAGGATGTGCCACCGACACCACCACCACCGCCACCGTCAACTAGCGTCTCCACTATATCACACAGCAGCGTTCAGCTCTCAATATCTCAAACCTTAGAGAGGAAGCGCCAAATTCCCCGAGTCACCCTCGAGCCCTTGGCCTGAACGCCAGCATTTCTAAACTGCTGGCCTTTGAAATGCTGTCATTCCGGCTGGTGGACACAGACAGCTTCAAACAGCTGATGGCCATGGCTGTCCCGCAGTATGTGGTTCCCAGCCGCCACTACTTCTCCAAGACAGCCGTGCCTTCCCTGCACATGCAAGTGTCCGATAAAATCAAGTGTGCACTGCGCAACGCCATTTGTGGCAAGGTCCACCTAACCACAGATACGTGGACCAGTAAGCACGGCCAGGGACGCTATATCTCACTAACTGCACACTGGATGAATGTAGTGGCGGCTGGGCCCCGGCGGACAGTTCCTTGGCGCACGTCCTTCCGCCCCCTAGGATCGCAGGGCATCATTCTCTGCCTCCTGTAGCCTCCTCCTCCTACTCGGCTTCCTCCTCCACTGCTTCCACCAGCTCATCCGGTCAGCCACACACCTTCACCACCAACTTCAGCACAGCCCGGGGTAACGTCAGCAGGCCATTCTGAAACTCATTATGTTTGGGGACAGGCCCCACACCGCGCAAGGAGTTGTGGCGGGGTATTGAACAACAGACCGGCCAGTGGTTTCTGCCGGTGGGCCTCAAGCCAGGCCTGGTGGTATGCGATAATGGGCGAAATCTCGTGGCAGCTCTGGGACTAGCCGGTTTGGCGCACATCCCTTGCCTGGCGCATGTGCTGAACTTGGTGGTGCAGAGGTTCATTCACCACTACCCCAACATGTCAGAGCTGCTGCATAAAGTGCGGGCCGTCTGTGCGCGCTTCCGCCGTTCACATCCTGCCGCTGCTCGCCTGTCTGCGCTACAGCGGAACTTCGGCCTTCCCGCTCACCGCCTCATATGCGGCGTGCCCACCCGGTGGAACTCCACCTTGCACATGCTGGAGAGACTGTGCGAGCAGCAGCAGGCCATAGTGGAGTTTCAGCTGCAGCACGCTTCGCGTCAGTCGTACTGCCGAACAGCACCACTTCACCACCAATGATTGGGCCTCCATGCGAGACCTGTGTGCCCTGCTGCGCTGTTTCGAGTACTCCACCAACATGGCCAGTGGCGATGACACTGTTATCAGCGTTACAATACCACTTCTATGTCTCCTTGAGAAAACACTTAGGGCAATGATGTTAGAGGAGGTGGCCCAGGTGGAGGAGGAGGAGGAGGATGAGGGCTCGTTTCTAACACTTTCGGGCCAGTCTGTTCGAATTGGCTCAGAGGGAGGTTTGTTTAAGCAGCAGAGGACAGGTTCACAGAGTCGCCAGCCAAGGCACTGTACTGGAGGACGAGGAGGATGAGGAGGAGGAGGTGGAGGGGACGAGGATGGCGCAAGTTCACAGCGGGGTGGCAGCCCAGGCCCATCACTGGTGCGTGGCTGGGGGATACGGTGGGCGATGACGATCGCCTCCCACAGAGGACAGCTTGTCCTTACCCATGGGTAGCCTGGCCCACATGAGCGAATATATGCTCCAATGCCTGCGCAGCGACAGCAGAGTTGCCCACGTTTTGCGTGTGCAGACTACTGGGTGGCCACCCTGCTGGATCCCGGTATAAAGACAATGTGCCCACTTTAATTCCTGAACTGGAGCGCGACCGTAAGATGCGCGAGTACAAGCGCTGCGCTGATAGGCGCTCTTGAGAGCATTCCCACATGTCACAGGGGAACAGGTGGAAGGTGAAGGCAGAGGAGTGGCAAGAGGTCGCCAACGCAGCTGTGTCACGGCCAGCTCATCTGAGGGCAGGGTTAGCATGGCAGAAATGTGGAAAAGTTTTGTCTCCACGCCACAGCTATCTGCACCGACACCTGATACGGAACGTGTTAGCAGGAGGCAGCATTTCACTAACATGGTTGAACAGTATGTCTGCACACCCCTCCACATCCTGACGGATGGTTCGGCCCCATTCAACTACTGGGTTTCGAAATTGTCCACGTGGCCAGAGTTAGCATGTTATGCCTTGGAGGTGCTTTCCTGCCCGGCGGCCAGCGTTTTATCTGAGCAGCGTATTCAGCACGGCAGGGCGTCGTACTGACAAGCGCAGCCGCCTGTCCACAGCCAACGTGGACAAGCTGACCTTCATAAAGATGAACCAGGCATGGATCCCACAGGACCTGTCCCTCCCTTGTGCAGAGTAGTCCTTATTAACTGCCTAAAACATGTCTTGTTGTGCTACGGGCCACTTCTTTATTTGATACAAATTTTATGAAACCCACAGTTGAATGAAACTCTTCTCTGTCTGGGCGCCGGGGCCTAACCAGATGAAAGTGGCCGGTTAAACTAACGGGTGACATGAAGCCATAACCTCTGCCATGCTACCTCTGTCTTCTGTCTGGGTGCTGAGGCCTAAGTCAAATAAAGCGGTCTTCTGCTGTGCTGGGGGATATGAAGCTAATCTCTGACCTCTCTCCTCTGTCTGGGTCCAAAGGCCTAAATCACTGAAAGAGGCCTTCTCCTGTGGTGTGTGATATGATGCCAGAATATGTGCTGTGGGGCCTCTCTCCTCTTCCTGGGTGCAGGGGTCCAAATAAACTAAATTGTGGCCTACTCCTGTGGTGGTTGATATGATGCCTGATTCTCTGATGTGGAACCTCTCTCCTCTGTTTGGGTGAAGGGGTCAAAGTAACTCAATGGTGGCTTCTCCTGTGGTGGCTGATATGATGCCAGAATATGTGCTGTGGTGCCTCTCTCCTCTTCCTGGGTGCAGGGGTCAAAGTAACTCAATGGTGGCTTCTCCTGTGGTGGCTGATATGATGCCAGAATATGTGCTGTGGGGCCTCTCTCCTCTTCCTGGGTGCAGGGGTCAAAGTAACTAAATGGTGGCTTCTCCTGTGGTGGTTGATATGATGCCTGATTCTCTGCTGTGAAACCTCTCTCCTCCATCTGGGTGTAGGGGTCAAAGTCTTTCAAAGTCGCCTTCTCCTGTGCTGATTGATATGAAGCTGATGGTTGTGCCATCTGACATGGTTGCCAGGGTCTGATTCAATGGGGGCCTACTCCTGTGGTGGGTGATCTAAATGCCTGATTCTCTGCTGTGAAACCTCTCTCCTCCGTCTGGGTGTAGGGGTCAAAGTCTTTCAAAGTCGCCTTCTCCTGTGCTGATTGATATGAAGCTGATGGTTGTGCCATCTGACATGGTTGCCAGGGTCTGATTCAATGGGGGCCTACTCCTGTGGTGGGTGATCTAAATGCCTGATTCTCTGCTGTGAAACCTCTCTCCTCCGTCTGGGTGTAGGGGTCAAAGTCTTTCAAAGTCGCCTTCTCCTGTGCTGATTGATATGAAGCTGATGGTTGTGCCATCCTGACATGGTTGCAGGGTCCCATTAAATTGGGGCCTACTCCTGTGGTGGGTGATCTAAATGCCTGATTCTCTGCTGTGAAACCTCTCTCCTCCTCGGGTGTAGGGGTCAAAGTCTGTCAAAGTCGCCTTCTCCTGTGCTGATTGATATAAAGCTTATGCTTGTGCCATCTGACATGGTTGCCGGGGTCTGATTCAATGGTGGCCTACTCCTGTGGTGGGTGATCTAAATGCCTGATTCTCTGCTGTGTAACCTCTCTCCTCCGTCTGGGTGTAGGGGTCAAAGTAACTAAATGGTGGCCTACTCCTGTGGTGGGTGATATGATGCCAGAATATGTGCTGTGGGGCCTCTCTCCTCTTCCTGGGTGCAGGGGTCAAAGTAACTCAATGGTGGCTTCTCCTGTGGTGGCTGATATGATGCCAGAATATGTGCTGTGGTGCCTCTCTCCTCTGTCTGGGTCCAAAGGCCTAAATCACTGAAAGAGGCCTTCTCCTGTGGTGTGTGATATGATGCCTGAATATGTGCTGTGGTGCCTCTCTCCTCTTCCTGGGTGCGGGGTCAAAGTAACTCAATGGTGGCTTCTCCTGTGGTGGCTGATATGATGCCAGAATATGTGCTGTGGGGCCTCTCTCCTCTTCCTGGGTGCAGGGGTCAAAGTAACTCAATGGTGGCTTCTCCTGTGGTGGTTAGTATGATGCCAGAATATGTGCTGTGGGGCCTCTCTCCTCTTCCTGGGTGCAGGGGTCAAAGTAACTCAATGGTGGCTTCTCCTGTGGTGGCTGATATGATGCCAGAATATGTGCTGTGGGGCCTCTCTCCTCTTCCTGGGTGCAGGGGTCAAAGTAACTAAATGGTGGCTTCTCCTGTGGTGGTTGATATGATGCCTGATTCTCTGCTGTGAAACCTCTCTCCTCCATCTGGGTGTAGGGGTCAAAGTCTTTCAAAGTCGCCTTCTCCTGTGCTGATTGATATAAAGCTGATGGCTTGTGCCATCTGACATGGTTGCCAGGGTCTGATTCAATGGGGGCCTACTCCTGTGGTGGGTGATCTAAATGCCTGATTCTCTGCTGTGAACCTCTCTCCTCCGTCTGGGTGTAGGGGTCAAAGTAACTCAAATGGTGGCCTACTCCTGTGGTGGTTGATATGATGCCAGAATATGTGCTGTGGGCCTCTCTCCTTCCTGGGTGCAGGGGTCAAAGTCAACTCAATGGTGGCTTCTCCTGTGGTGGCTGATATGATGCCAGAATATGTGCTGTGATGCCTCTCTCCTCTGTCCTGGGTGCGGGGTCAAAGTAACTCAATGGTGGCTTCTCCTGTGGTGGGTAGTATGATGCCAGAATATGTGCTGTGGAACCTCTCTCCTCTTCCTCGGTGCAGGGGTCAAAGTAACTCAATGGTGGCTTCTCCTGTGGTGGCTGATATGATGCCAGAATATGTGCTGTGGGGCCTCTCTCCTCTTCCTGGGTGCAGGGTCAAAGTAACTCAATGGTGGCTTCTCCTGTGGTGGCTGATATGATGCCAGAATATGTGCTGTGGTGCCTCTCTCCTCTGTCTGGGTCCAAAGGCCTAAATCACTGAAAGAGGCCTTCTCCTGTGGTGTGTGATATGATGCCAGAATATGTGCTGTGGTGCCTCTCTCCTCTTCCTGGGTGCGGGGGTCAAAGTAACTCAATGGTGGCTTCTCCTGTGGTGGCTGATATGATGCCAGAATATGTGCTGTGGGGCCTCTCTCCTCTTCCTCGGTGCAGGGGTCAAAGTAACTCAATGGTGGCTTCTCCTGTGGTGGCTGATATGATGCCAGAATATGTGCTGTGGGGCCTCTCTCCTCTTCCTGGGTGCAGGGGTCAAAGTAACTCAATGGTGGCTTCTCCTGTGGTGGCTGATATGATGCCAGAATATGTGCTGTAGGGCCTCTCTCCTCTTCCTGGGTGCAGGGGTCAAAGTAACTAAATGGTGGCTTCTCCTGTGGTGGTTGATATGATGCCTGATTCTCTGCTGTGTAACCTCTCTCCTCCGTCTGGGTGTAGGGTCAAAGTAACTAAATGGTGGCCTACTCCTGTGGTGGGTGATATGATGCCTGGTTCTCTGCTGTGCGACCTCTCTCCTTTGTCTGGGTGCTGTGGTCAAAATAATAGTAAGTGACCTTCTCCATTGGTGGGTGACTTGAAGCCTGATTCTGTGCTATGGGACCTCACTCCAATTAATATTGTTTAATTTTTATTTATTTTATGTTAACTCATCATTTCCCTATCTACATTTGTTTGCAGGGGATTTAACTACATTTTGCTGCCTTTTGCAGCCCTCTAGCCCTTTCCGGGTGTGTTTTACAGCCTTTTTAGTGCCCAAAAGTTCGGGTCCCCATTGACTTCTATGGGGTTCGGGTTCGGGATGAAGTTCGGGTCGAGTTCGGATCCCGAACCCGAACATTTTTCGAAAGTTCGGCCGAACTCGTCGAACCCGAACATCCAGGTGTTCGCTCAACTCTACCCGTGACATCATTAACCTTTTAGGGACATAGGGCGTACAGGTCAATTCAGACCTGCGGTTTGCGGCGTTTCCGGGTGGTTCGGATCTCCGGTGAGCCGATGACGCGGAATAGGAGGGTGATCAGGGGTGTAATATACACCACCAATCACCCTCCTTAGATCCTGTGAGCGGGCGTGCGATCCCCCACACTCTAATTTTCAGGATGGCCGAGCGTTAGCAAAGTGTCAGCACACAGCTGACTTGAAACGGCGGACATCTGTGCTGGCACAGATATCAGCCGTTTGACCTCTTCCTTGCGGCGGTCCATAGGGACCACTATATGGAGGGGGTTAACAGGGAGGGAGCTCCCTCCCTCTCACATTGGGGCTGCTGTGCCATTTCAGCCACCTGATACTTGACCCAGTGTACTGTACTGTATTATATAGGCATCAGACCCACTGGATCTTCAAGAACCAAGTGGGTCTGGGTAAAAAAAATAAAAAAATAATGAATTTCTTCTTATAGACGCACATTTATCACTGATTTAAAAAAAAAAAATACACTACACATGTTTGATATCACCGCGTCCATAACGACCTGATCTATAAAACGGTCATGTTACTTTCCCCGCATGGTGAACGCCATAAAGAATAAAAATAAAAATTTTGCCCACCTCCCTTCCCAAAAAAGGTGATAAAAGTGATCAAAAAAGTCGTATGTACGCCAAAATAGTACCAATCTAACCGACACCTCATTCCGCAAAAAATTTGCCCCTACATGAGAAAATTGCCCAAAAAACAAAACAAAAAAAAGGCTTTCAGACTAGGGGACACAAATTATTTATATTTTTTTCCTAAAATGATTTTATTGTGTTAAAGTAAAATAAATAAAACAAAGTACACATATAATGTATCGCCACGTCCGTAAGAACCTGCTCTATAAAAAATATCACATGACCTAACCCCTCAGGTGAACACCATAACAAATAAAAACTGTGCCAAAAAAGCAATTTTTTGTCACTTTCCATCACAAAAAGTGTTATACCAAGCGATCAAAAAGTCATATGCACCCTAAAATAGTACCAATCAATCTGTCCTCTCATACTGAAAAAAATGAGCCCCTACATAAGACAGTCGTAAAAAAATTATTGCTATTAGAATAAGGAGAAACAAAAAAATATTTAAAAAATAAAAAATTCTGTTCTACAAAAATAGCACATGATCTAACCTGTCAGATGAACACTGTAAATAACAAAAAATAAAACTGGTGCCAAAACAGCTATTTTTGTTGCCTTGCCTCACAAAAAATGTAATATAGAGCAACCAAAAATCATATGTACCCTAAAATAGTACCAACAAAATTGCCACTTTTTTGGAGTTTCTACTCCAGGGGTGCATCAGGGGGGCTTCAAACCTGACATGGCAGCTTAAAATTATCCCAGTGAAATCTGCCTTCCTGCCTTCCAGAAACCACATGGTTTCCTTATGCGCCATGCCATGTGCCCGTACAACAGTTTATGACCACATATAGGATGTTTCTGTAAACTACAGAATCAAGGCAATACATAGTAAATTGGAAAATCTGCCAAAAAAGTGAAATTCTGAAATTTAATCTCCATTTTCCATTAGTTCTTGTGGAACACCTAAAGGGTGAACAAAGTTTGTAAAATCAGTTTTGAATACCTTGAAGGGTGTAGTTTCTAAAATGGGGCCATTTATGGGTAGTTTCTATTATGTAAGCCTCACAAAGTGACTTCAGACTTAAACTGGTCCTTAAAAAGTGGGTTTTGGAAATTTTCTGAAAAATTTCAAGACTTGCTTCTAAACTCCTAAGCCTTCTAATGGCCCAAAAAATAAAATGGCATTCCCAAAATGATCCAAACATGAAGTAGACATATGGGGAAGGTAAAGTAATATCTATTTTTGGAGTTATTACTATCTATTATAAAAGTAGTGAATTAGAAATTTGCAAATTGTCAAATTTTTCTAAATTTTGGGGTATTTTCTTATAAATAAAAATGAATTTTTTTTGCTTTATTTTACCAGTGTCATGAAGTACAATATTTGACGAAAAAACTATGTCAGAATGGCCTGGATAAGTAAAAGCATTTTAAAGTAATTCACACATAAAGTGACACTGGTCAGATTTGTAAAAAATGGCCTGGTCCTTAAGGGGTTAAAGGTCCTTCAGATTTTCCAGTGCATTAGATTCAAATGTATTGCCGTCCTGAGGAAGGCAATACAGTTGAATCTATCTGGCAGGCAGTACATTTGGGCCTGGGACAAAACATCAGGAGCTCAGGCCCCGAATGTTTTAACCTAGCAATGCCCTTTCTGTGCACTGTCCCTAATATTGTTTTCTGACAAGACCGCACCCTTATTACATGGTAAGATAGTAATATAGTATATAAGACCGAAAAAAGACATTTGTCCATCCAGTTCGGCCGGTTTCCTACAAGTTGATCCAGAGGAAGGCAAAAAAAACCCTGTGAGGCAGAAGCCAATTTTCCCCACTTAAGGGGAAAAAAATTCCTTCCTGACTCCAATCAGGCAATCAGAATAACTCCCTGGATCGACGACCCATCGCTAGTAGCTATAGCCTGTAATATTATTACACTCCAGAAATACATCCAGACCCCTCTTGAATTCCTTTATTGTACTCACCATCACCACCTCCTCAGGCAGAAAGTTCCATAGTCTCACTGCTCTTACAGTGAAGAATCCTTTTCTATGTATGTGTACAAACCTTCTTTCCTCCAGGCGCAGAGGATGTACCCTCGTCACAGTCACAGTCCTGGGGATAAATAGATGATGGGAGAGATCTTTGTACTGACCCCTGATATATTTATACATAGTTATTAGATCTCCCCTCACTCGTCTTTTTTCTAAAGTGAATAACCCTAATTTTAATAACCTTTCAGGGTACTGTAGATCCCTCATTCCAGTTATTACTTTAGCTGCCCTCCTCTGAACCCTCTCCAGCTCTGCTATGTCTGTCTTGTTCACAGGAGCCCAGAACTGTACACAAAATACATTGTGCTCGTTCTGTTAGAGCACCTCCTTGCTTGCTGCCCCATTGATTGGCTTATCCAGGCTGACTGTCAGCCTGTAAGCTGATCGGGGCAAGCCTTCCCACTCCACTAAAGAGTGCTGGAGTTGCTGGAGTGTGGAGTTGCATTGACTTATACTGTTTAATACTGTGTAACTGCATTTTATATGCATTTTGCGGACCGCACATGGCTGGCAATATGATAGAAATGCCTATTCTTGTCTGTGGACAAGAATAGGACATGCTCTTTTTTTTGTTGCGGGGCCGTGTAACGGAAGTGTAGATGCGGACAGCACATGGTGGTGCTGTCCGCATCATTTGCGACCCCATTGAAAATGAATGGGTCTGCACCCCTTCCGCAAAATTGCGGAATGGATGCGGATCCATTATGCAGACGCGTGAATGGACCCTTAGTTATGATTCGTGGTAACAGAATCCATAATGGAATTCTTACATAACCCGAACCTAAACCTTGTATGCCAAACTTGAAACACAAGTTCGCTCATCCCTAGTTGTGACCACAGGGGTGAATAAAGTGTTGTTCTTTTCACTCATTTTTTGTGAGAGTGCTGACATTTTTTAAAATTATTCCTGCAGTACATAAATACACAGCACCCACCTGACACTGCCATACACAGCGCCCACCTGATGCTGCCATACACAGCGCCCACCTGACACTACAATATACATATTAAATACACAGCTCTACAACATGCCCATTACAAAGATAGTTTACTATATACACATTGCACACACAGCCCTGCTACATGTACATTACACAGATAGAACTACTGTGTACACATTACACACAAAAAACTGTACAATAGACTTTTTACACTGGTATAGCCCTACTTTATACACACCTTCCATACATAAAGTACCTCTGTATTCTACACCTGCCTGTGTTCCCTTAACTCCTCCCACACACATGGCTGATCACATGACTGTGACATCACCACAGGTCCTGTAACCACAATGTAGTCTGGAGCTGCTCCTGGTGAGAGGGAATTCAGTGAGGGGCGGGGCTTCTTGGGAGAGGGGCAGGGGCTTCATGTGTGTTGGACCTGGCAGCTTCTAAGGCTAAGGCTACACGACGACATGTGGCGCGCGACACAAAGGGCATAACTACACTGCAACATTATCTTGGATGGATTTTCTGCTACTTTCGTGTCTTATACAGTGCTCCTGACTGTCCGTGCTTCGCCCCCCGATCAGCTGCAGATGACTGGCGGTTCCCGTTAGCCGAACCCCTGCTGTATGTGCCGGCAGCGGCTAAAAATGAAAAATGCCGCTGCATTAATACTCACTATGTCACGGTCAGCACTGACTGTGGCATGTGCGGTGTGTGTGGAGGGTGCTCCCTCCCCTTCCCCATCAGGTCCCCACGCTGCTGTAACGGAGACCCGATGGCAGGGAAGGCCGGCCAATGTCTTCCACAGCCATCAGGGCTGCCTTCCATGTAAGCCTGTGAGATCCAACCCCCTGGATCTTACAGGCAGGAAGGCTGTAAGTGTATTACAGTGTGTAATACACTTACAGCCAATGCATTACAGTACAGAAGTATTGCAATGGATTGTACAGGGGATCAGACCCCCAAATGTTGTTGGGAAAAAAAAGTTGAAATAATTTTTTGCATAATAATAATAAAAAAAGTTTTAAGTAAAAAAAAAAGTGTTCTTTTCTCATAATTAAGTAATAAAAAGTTGTAAAAAATAGTAAAAGAAAAGAAAGGTATACATATTAGGTATTTCGGTGTCTGTATTGACCGGCTCTATAAAAATATCACATGATCCACCCCATCAGGTGAATGCAGTAAAAAAAAACAAAAAACTGTGCCAAAACACCTTGCCTCACAAAAAATGTAATATCAAATGATCAAAAGTCTTATGTGCCCCAAAATGGTACCAATCAAACAGTCATCTCATCCCACAAAAAAAGAGACTCTACCAAAGACAATCGCCAGAAGATAAAAAAAAAAAAATAGGGCAGTCAGAAAATGGTAACACAAAAACAAGATTTCATTCTGTTCAAAAATGCATTTACTGTGTAAAACTTAACAAAAATAAAAATAATAAACATTGTGTATTGCCGCATCCGTAACAACCTGCTCTATAAAAATATCACATTGCATTCCCTCTCAGGTGAATATTGTGAAAAAAAATATTCAAAACAGCCTTTTTTTTTAACCTTGCCTCACAAAAAGTGTAATACCAAGCGATCAAAAATGGTACCAATGAAAAGGTCACCCTATCCCGCAAAAAATGAGCCCCCACATTAGACAATCACTAAAAAAATAAAAACCAATGGCACCCATAAACCAATCCAAACTTTGCGCTGCAAAAGCCATATGGCGCTCCTTCCGTTCTGTGTCCTGCCATGTGCCCCCACAGCAGTTTACCACCACATATCGGGTGTTGCCTTATTCAGGAGAAAGTGGGTAACAAATTATGGGGTGCTTTTTCTCATGTTACCCCTTGTGAAAATGAAAAATTTGGGGGTAAAGCAACATTTTATTGGAAGAAATTAAACTTTTAATTTTCACAGCCAAGTGTTTTAAAATTTTATAAACGTTTAGGGGTCAAAATTCTCAGTACCTCCTTAATATATTCTTTGAAGGGTGTAGCTTCCAAAATAGAGTCACTTTTTGAGGGTTTCCACTCTAGCGGTACATAAGGGTGTCTTCAAATACAAAATGGTGCCCAAAAACCATTCTAGCAAAATCTGCCTCCAAAATGCATTTGGCACTCCTTTCCTTCTGACCACTGCCACATGCCCATAGAGCAGTTCACCGCCACATATGAGGTATTTCTGTAAACTGCAGAATCAGAGTAATGCATATTGAGGTTTAGTTTGCTGTTGACCCTTGCTATGTTGCAAGAAAAAAATGATTACTATTAAAAATCTCGCCTCCATTTTCCTTTAATTCTTGTGGAATACTTAAAGGGTTAATAAATTTTGCAACATCAGTTTTGAATAATTTGAAGGGTGTAGTTTTTAAAATGGGGTCATTAATGGGTGGTTTCCAACATATTGGGCACAGAAATGGCATATCTGTGGAAAAAATAGCAATTTTTACTTAGCACCATCTTTTTTATTTCACTACCGAGCCTTTGAAGTTGTTGGCCAGTGCTGTGTGAATCACCACACTAGGTCTTGAATGGGCCTTGTGCTCTTCTCCTCTGAACTTAGCAGTTTGCCCAAACAAAAGTTTGTGATCACATTATTGTATTCAGGAGAAATTATGTAACAAAATTTCGGGTACATTTTCTCCTTTTAGCATTTGTAAAAATAAAACATCTGAAGCAAAAAGTACAAATAATTAAAATACAATGTCATTTTTAACTGGTGAGTCTGACCGCAATATGGCAGCTCCTTTGCTATGAAAACCAGCCCTGCTCACAGTAGGGCTGCTCAACCTATCAGGGAGCCAGAATGCTGGACCAATCATGCTCTGTGCCGGTGGCACATGCTTCTTGAGGCAGGCTATTTAAACAGGCAGCTGTTGGCAAGGTGCCTGTGATTGGTGGTCAATGTCTCACTGGCTAGTTGTGAGGTTTGCTACTCTGGATCACTGAGCTTTGCTTGGTATTTGTATTAGATTTTTGGATCTTGATGGGAAATCAGCAAAATTTTTTGTGTATTCATGTAAATGTAGCAGTCTCCTTCAGTGAATGAGCAGCCATAACATTGAACAATGTAAACCCGCCTTAAGCCTTTGAATATCCTATACAAATAAAATTACATTTACAAAATGATGCCAACATAGACATATGGTGAATTTTTATTAATAACCATTTTATGAGTTATCACTAAAATTATCTTTAACCCCTTAAGGACACGGCCCTATTTCACCTTAAGGACCAGGCCATTTTTTGCAAATCTGACCAGTGTCACTTTATGTCGTGATAACTTTAAAACGCTTTTACTTATCCAGGCCATTATGAGACTGTTTGTTCGTCACATATTGTACTTTATAACACTGGTAACATTTTGTCAAAAAAGTTCATTTTTTTGTATAAAAAAATACTAAATTTACCAAAAATTTTGAAAAATTTGCTAATTTTCAAGTTTCAATTTCTCCACTTCTATAATACATAGTAATACCTCCAAAAATTGTTATTACTTTACATTCCCCAAATGTCTACTTCATGTTTGTGTCATTTTGGGAACTCCATTTTATTTTTTGTGGATGTTACAAGGCTTAGAAGTTTAGAAGCAAATCTTTAACATTTTCAGAAAATTTCAAAAAAACACTTTTTAAGGAGCAGTTCAAGTCTGAAGTCACTTTGTGAGGCTTACATAACAAACCACCCAAAAAACCCCACTCTAGAAACTACACCCCTCAAGGTATTCTAAATTGATTGTTCAAACCTCGTTAACCCTTTAGGTGTTCCACAAGAGTTCGTGGCAAATGGACATAAAATTTCTGAATTTCGATTTATGGGCAAATTTTCCATTTGAATCCATTTTTTCCAGGAACAAAGCAAGGGTTAACAGCCAAAAACAACCCATTATCTATTGCCCTGATTCTGTAGTTTGCAGAAACACCCCATATGTGGTTGTAAACTGCTGTATCGCCAAACGGCAGGGCATAGAATGAAGGGAACGCCATATGGTTTTTGGAAGGCAACTTTTGATGGACTGGTTTATTTACACCATGGCCAATTTCAAACCCCCGATGAGCCCCTAGAGTAGAAACTCCTAAAATGTGACCCCATTTTGGAAACTACTGGATAAGGTGGCAGTTTTGGTGGTAATATTTTTAAGTTACATATGATTTCTGTTGCTCTATAATACATTTTTGTGAGACAAGGTAATAAAAAATAGAAATTATGAAATTTCATCTCCATTTGCCATAAACTCTTGATGAACACCTAAAGGTTTAACAAAGTTTGTAAAATCAGTTTTAAATACCTTGAGGGGTGTAGTTTCTTATATGAGGTCACTTTTATGGAGTTTCTACTCTAGGTGAGTATCAGGAGGGCTTCAAATGGGACATGGTGTCAAAAAACCAGTCCAGCAAAATATGCCTTTCAAAAACCATATGGCGTTCCCTTCATTCTGAGCCCTGCCGTTTGGCCTTACAGCAGTTTACGACCACATATGGGGTGTTTATGTGAACTACAGAATCAGGGCAATAAATATAGAGTTTTGTTTGACTATTAACCCTTGCTTTGTTACTGGAAAAAATGATTAAAATGGAAAATTTTGAAAAAAAAAGTTGTTTTGGGACCGTTTTTATTTTATTTTTGTGACTGTGTTCATCTGAGGGTTTAGGTCATGTGTTATTTTTATAGAGCAGATTCTTACGGATGCGGCAATACATAATATGTCTACTCTTTTAAATTTATTTAGGTTTTACACTATAATATCCTTTGTTAAACAAACAAAAAACTATTTTTTTGCGCATAGTGTACACATTGACTGTCACTCCAAAGGGCTCTAAACCCAAACAGGGTGAAGATCGCTTCTGCTGCTAATATTTACTATTGGGACAGTATAGTCACCTGAACATTTGGCTCCTGTCCACACCATTGTGTGAGTTTTCTATATATGGACCATTGGTGGATATATGATTTTACAAGATGGACCTTGTAATCCCGAGATCTTAGTTATTTGTTTTTAGTTGTATAATATTAGTTGTATTATTTGCATATAACCATTGCATCTTTTAACCATTAAATTTACAATTATGTATATAATCCGTGTACCAGGTATCTAAGTGCCCCCGCACACATACTACTATTACTTGTTTTGTGTGCACCGATTCACGTTGGTGAAGTGGGTGGAGCCACTGTCCTCCTCCTTGTATACAAAAGCTATTTTAGTATCTCCATAGTCTGAGAGTCAGTTATTT
The DNA here is from genome assembly GCA_033119425.1 of Bufotes viridis. Classification (NCBI taxonomy): domain Eukaryota; kingdom Metazoa; phylum Chordata; class Amphibia; order Anura; family Bufonidae; genus Bufotes; species Bufotes viridis. The sequence goes on along the minus strand of CM065591.1, from coordinate 244,377,689 downwards.
TTAAGTTTCTGTCCAATTGCTCTATAATGTCTACAAGTAATATTCAACAGTTCACATGGCACGATACCTATAGCAATGAATAATGGATTGATTCAGGAAAATTATCTGGCATAGGCTCAAATGGAAGGGGTTGATCTATCTCCACTCACTCACTCTATCTTGCACTCACCTTTTATCCAGAGAATTTGAGCAAAAATCATTTTGCAAACACAATCCATGGACCCCAAATGCATATGAGAACCACTAAGTGTTACAACTAGGGATGAGCGAATTGACTTCGGATGAAACATCCAAACTCGATTTGCATAAAACTTTGTTTCAATACTGTACGGAGTGAGAGCTCGAAAGAGTATTAGAATGTATTGGGTCCGATGAGCCGAAGTTATTACTCGCTCTGTACAGTATTGAAACAAAGATTTATTGTGAATCGACTTCGGATGTTTCATCCGAAGTCAATTTGCTCATCCCTAGTTACAACTAATGAGATGCTACACATAGGTACTCACTTGTCCCAGGCATTAAACAAGTAAAACACTTTTTGAAAGACTATGGATTCTTGTAGCATCTACAAGGACCAATGCATTAAAATGTTTGCCTTTTAAAGAAAAAGGTGGTATGCTTACAAAACTAAAATTAAAAAAGCAAAAAAAAAGTTATAGGTTAAAAGGGATTGGAAGACTTAAACTCAAGTATTTCTTCTTCCTTTAGGATAGTAATAAAATGGTGTTTACTCAAACTTAGCTGCCCAAAACTACCCAATAATGGATCAGTCAAAAATGTGGGTTTTACAGGACAGTAGGTAATAAGGGGAGAAAGACCTGGGATATTAAATAGGTGACTGTTTACTTCCCCCATCGCTGTAATATCTGGGGCAAGTTAATTTTATACAAATACAATGTCCGTGTGCCTGTTCTTTTAAAACTGAACAAACCAGAATTAGGTGTCATATCTTATGCATTTTATTGGCCAAGAGAAAAATCCCTTCAACTACCCTTTACATTAGCTCTTATTAGTGTAGGATGCTGCTGCTGTGAGGGAGAGATTAGGAAAGAATCTGATATCAGAGCTTGGTTTTAAGTCTGCGATCTACAGCAATTTTTTTTGTGGGTGCAATGCAACATTTTTGTACCCTGCCCTGAGCCCAGAGACACAGAAAAATACATTTTAATCCATCTGCTAGTTAGGTGGGCGTCGGCGGCAATTTTGTGCAAGTGCAGTGCACTTGCACCTGCATATGTGCCAGGGACAATAATTTAATACTGTTCTTGTAGTTCAGTGGGTGACATATACCCATTTTTTAAGTGCAACTGCATTGCATATGTACCAGGGAAAGGGAAAATAATATAGGTAATCCGTCTGTGAGTTCAGAGACCCAGGGGGTTAAATATTCACATTTTTTTCTGTAAAGTACCCCTGTGCTGCATATTTGACAGTGTAATCAACTCAATAAATCCATCTGTTAGATTCTGGGGGGACAACCAGTAAATACAATTGTGACATTGTGGTTGAAAAAATCACTTATTTTTTTCCATAAAGTACATTTGCATCCTACACTGCATTTCTGAGAGTGAAATATAACCAGTAAATACAACTGTGACATTGTTGGTGGAAAAAAAATCACGTATTTTTTTCCGTAAAGTACATTTGCTGCCTGAACTGTATTTCTGAGAGTGAAATATACCTAGTAAATACAACTGTGACATTGTTGGTGTAAAAAATCTGTTATTTTTTTCTATAAGGTACATTTGCAGCCTGCACTGCATTTCTGAGAATTAAATGTAATCAGTAATTACAACTGTGACATTGTGGATTAAAAAACATCACTTATTTTTTGCCATGAAGTTCATATGCGGCCTACATTGCATTTCTGAGAGTGAAATATAACCAGTAAATACAACTGTAACATTGTTGGTGAAAAAAATCACTTATTTTTTGCCATAAAGTACATTTGCGGCCTGCACTGCATTTCTGAGACTAAAATATAACCAGTAAATACAGCTGTGACATTGTGGATTAAAAAAATCACGTATTTTTTGCCATAAAGTTCATATGCGGTCTACACTGCATTTCTGAAAGTGAAATATAACCAGTAAATACAACTGTAACATTGTGGATTAAAAAAATCACTTATTTTTGTCCATAAAGTTCATATACGGCCTAAACTGCATTTCTGAGAGTGAAATATAACCAGTAAATGCAACTGCAACATTGTTGGTGAAAAAAATCAGTTATTTTTTTCCATAAAGTAAATTTGCGGCCTGCACTGCACTTCTGAGAATGAAATATAACCAGTAAATACAACTGTGACATTGTGTATTCAAAAAATCACTTATTTTTTGCCATAAAGTTCATATGCGGCCTACACTGCATTTCTGAGAGTGAAATATAACCAGTAAATAAAACTGTAACATTGTTGGTGAAAAAAATCACTTATTTTTTGCCATAAAGTACATTTGCGTCCTGCACTGCATTTCTGAGAGTGATATATAACCAATAAAGACAACTGTGACATTGTTGGTGGAAAAAAAATCACTTATTTTTTGCCATAAAGTACATTTGCTGCCTGAACTGTATTTCTGAGAGTGAAATATAAACAGTAAATACAACTGTGACATTGTTGGTGTAAAAAATCATTTATTTTTTTCCATAAAGTACATTTGCGGCCTGCACTGCATTTCTAGGAATGAAATATAACCATTAAATATAACTGTGACATTGTGGTTTAAAAAAATCACTTATTTTTGCCATAACATACATTTGCAGCCAGCACGGCATTTCTGAGAGTGAAATATAACCAGTAAATTCAATTGTGACATTGTTGGTGAAAAAAATAACTTATTATTTTACATAAAGTACATTTGTGGCCTGCATTGTATATCTGAGAGTGAAATATAACCAATAAATACAACTGTGACACTGTTGGTGAAAAAATCACTTATTTTTTTCCATAAAGTACATTTGCGACCAGCACTGCATTTCTGAGAGTGAAATATAACCAGTAAATACAACTGTGACATTGTGGTTTAAAAAAAATCACTTATTTTTTGCCATAAAGTACATTTGCACCCTGCACTGTATTTCTCAGAGTGAAATTTAATCAGTAAATTTAGCTCTTAGATTGTGGGTGAACATTTCCACGGTTATCAGACCAGTCATTCACAAGTGGCTCGAAGGGTGTGTTCCTGCTGCACTGCATACCTGACAGGGAAATATATTCTGTAATTCGGCAGCGTTTAGATTGTTCGGTGATCTGTACCCCTTTTTTTCTTTCACACTGGCCCTGCACTGCATAAATGACTGGAAAATATATTCTGTAATTCGGCAGCGTTTAGATTGTTGGGTGCTGTAATTATATGCTGTAAAATTGCAGTGTGGGGGCCCAGTGTGACTTCTACACACTTTCAAAATAATCCTTCAGCGTGGCGAATAGATGCCGGACACTCCATGACCCCTTTTTTCTTTTACACTCCCACTTCCCTGCATACCTGACTGGGAAATATATTCTGTAAATCCGGCGGTGTTTAGATTGTTGGGTGAACTGTACCCCTTTTTTCTTTCACACTACCCCTGCACTGCATACCTGACTGGGAAATATATTCTGCATGCTGGTAGACGCGCTGATGATAGCATTCCCACCTGACACCGGGGCCTCAGTGGAAGCACAAGGCGAAGGCAGAGGAGGAGGAAGAAGTCAGCAAAGCAGCTTGGGCACCGCCAGCAACTCAGAAGGCAGGGTTAGCATGGCCGAAATGTGATAAAAGCTTTGTCAGCACGCCACAAGAACCAGCACCACCAGCTGATATGGAATGTCTTAACAGGAGGCAGCATTTCAGCAATATGGTGGAACAGTATGTGTGCACACGCCTACATGTACTGACTGATGGGTCTGCCCCATTTAACTTCTGGGTCTTCAAATTGGGCACATGGCCTGAGCTTGCTCTTTACGCATTGGTGGTGCTCGTCTGCCCTGCAGCCAGTGTATTGTCTGAACATGTGTTTAGCACAGCATGGGGTGTTATCACAGACAAGGGCAGCCGCATGTCCACAGCCAATGTGGACAAGCTCACGTTCATTAAAATGAACCAGGCATGGATCCTACAGGACTTGTCTGTACCTTGTGCAGAATAGACATGTATACCGGCCTCACCTAGCCTTTGTTATACTCCAGCGCACTTTCTCTTTTTCCTTTCCATATTTCCACATGTTTTGGGGTCTACCCAAATTTAAAACAAAAAACAAACAAAAAAAAGTTAAAAACAAAAAACAGTGTTGTTAGCCAGTTTCCTCCTCCACCATCGCTTCCACCTACACTGCCACGTCCACGGCCTCCTCAACCTTCTACTCTATATGGACCTCCTAGTTCAAGATTATTATTTTTAATTTTTATGTATTGTCCAGCTCTTAACCCCCATTTTGCTTCCTTTTGCAGCCCTCTAGCCCTTTTCCATACTTTTTCAGAGCCATTTTAGTGCCCCAAAGTTCGGGTCCTATTGACTTTAATAGGGTTTGGGTTCGTGGTCAAGTTCGGGTCCCGAACTCGAACTTTGCGACAAAGTTCGGCCGAACTTCCTGGTGTTCGCTCAACTCTAGAAATGAACCTTTTTGTGGCCAGTAACATAGTCTATAAAAGACAAAGGTTTATTATTTTTGAATTATCACCTAGATTGACATCCAGTGTTCCATTTCCATTACAGAAAGGTCTTGAAGAACTCTAGCTTATTTATTTTCTCCACAAATGTTCTATTCAAAAACGGAAAAATATCTAAAGTAAAAGTATATTTATCTTGGGATATCACAAGCTTTCACAAGTTCCCACTTTTGTTTACTGCTAAACTACAGTACCTAATTCTACTTGTAGCTTCTTTAAGGTACAGCTCACAGATTTCATTGTTTTGTAACTCAACATAAACCCATTCTTTGTTGACAATATAAATGCAAAACACTTAGGTGTCTAACGTCCCTTGTCAGTTTCCACATGACCGTCTTATACTAAATGTAATGTGTTTCTATTGTCCTGCATTTCCATGGAACAGCTGTCTATGTGCTTGCAATTTCCTCTGTAGGGACACTGAATGTGCAAATAGTAACTTTTTATTCAAGTACAGTGAGTGCATTAGAGATGAGTAAACTTCTTGAAATTCATTTTGTGTCCGATTAATCAATTTAAAAAAAAATTGATTTGTGCCCAAATCGATTCTACATTAATCAAAGTTGCTCCGTTTGCTCTGTATATAAGACTCTAAGATGTGCTCATGCACACAACCGTATTTTGTTTCCTTGTCAAGTTTTTTTTGCTGATAGGATTAGGACTCATTAATTTCAATGGGTCCACAAAAAATGCGGACAGCACACCATGTGCTGTCCACATCAGTATGTCCGTTCCGTAGCCCCGCAAAAAAAATAGAGCATGTCCTATTATTTTCTAGTTTTCAAACAAGGATAGGCATTTTTACAATAGATCCTCAAAAAAAATGGATCCGCAAAAAAAAAGGATGCCACACGGACATAATCCGTTTTTTTTTTTTGTGGATCCTCAATTTGCGGACCGCAAAACACATACGGCCGTGTGTATGAGGCCTTAGTCATCTTTATTATTTTTTTTCTCCTTCTTTCCACCCTTTTAAGCTCTTGAACACAATGTTAACAAACAGCATGTTTAAAGAGGTTTGGCATTATGCTGTGACTTGTGTTATGCTTTTTCATATTACAAAGCTTTCAAAAATCATCACTTATCAGGGGCAGATAGTGTTTAAACATATTTGGTGTTATGAGGAATAAGCAGTGGCTTGTTGGGACCTCCTTGTCCAAAATAATGCCTTAACGGGACAGACATCTATTAATGTTATATGAAATATTGACTTGTTCTGTCCAAGGGTACAGAAATTGTGTGTTAATGTGGGAAGAAGCTCTGCCTGTAAACATACATACATAAGTGTTAACTGTCAGAAGAAACAGTGGCTTGTTCTGAACTAACCTGTAAAATGCTACCTTTTAGTTGGGAGAAGCAGGAGTATAGTGTTGATGTGAAAAAATAGGGTAATAGTGGTACATGGCCACAAGAATAATGGCATCAATAGCAGCACAGCATGGAACAGAAAGACAGTAGATGTGTGTATGGTTGTTTCAGGATAGTAGTAGCAATAGTAGTGGCGGCTGTGTAGTGGTAATGGTAGTGGCAGTAGGGGTGATAAAATTGGCAGTAGGGAGATTAACAACAGGGAGTAGCAACAACAGAAGTGGTGGCAGCAGCAAACAAACCATATGGAACATGACTGTGGTCAGGTAGACAGTGGCAGTTGCATTATGGTAGCAGCAGCAGCCAAATGTATGGAACACAACGATAGGCAGTCAGACAGCAGCAGTTGCATAATGGTAGCAGCAGCAGCCATTCAGAATAGAACATGATTATAGGCAGGCCAACAGTGGCAGTGGCACAATGGTGGAAGATGCAGCCATACGGTATGGAACATGAGAACATGATGATAGGAAGGCTAACAGCTTTAGTGACCTTATGGCAGCAGCCATATGGCACAGAACATGATGGCAGATATATTCATCGGCCTCAGTTGGAAAAGTGTGAACATCTTCATAGATCCATACCTTGTTTATTTTGACAAAATTGATGTTTTGTACACTGGCGGAAAACACTTGGTCCGTCTGAGTGCCATCATAACCTACCATGCTGAAAATCCTCTCTGGAATGACACTGGAGGCTGGACAAGACAGAACAGAGAGAGCATACTAGACCATTTCAGGCTACTGTTCTAATGTGCTTGCCCAGAAGTTCATGGGGTGATGGAAAAAGGTATGCACCAGAGAAAGGCCAGAGTCCAGGTAAGACTGAATCTGCGTATTGAGGCTGTACATCTCTTGCTGATTTCTGTCAGCCTGGCAAGGCAAATACAAAATTGCTCCATCATTTTCATAACTTTCTTTTGACCCTCCAGATGTAGAGGCACTTAAATTCCCAATACTAACTATTCCTTTGCCTACTCTTGCCATCTGGTATAAATAAAACTTAGCTTTTATTCATATTGCAGTTAAATTCTCCCCTCATACTATTAAAACTACCATGGATATCAATCCTATACAGCTTTAATTTGTATTGTCATAAAGGAGCAGCTGCGCATTACTGCTCCCCCTATTTTAACCTGTATTAGCTAATAGTGGATTGTGCACCATGTATTTAAAAACTATTTAGCACACTACCCCCACTCTCTAACTTCTAGTGCTGATGTATCGAATGTTCTGACTGGAAACTCATTCCACATAGGAGACGCCTCTCATGACGTCTTAATTTATTCACTGCACTGTCAATGATGTCAGCACTGACAGTGCAGTGAATAAATTAAGACGTCATGAGAGGCGTCTCCTATGTGGAATGAGTTTCCAGTCAGAACATTCGATACATCAGCACTAGAAGTTAGAGAGTCTCGGATAGATTGAGAAGATGTGAGGTCAGGAAAAGGGGAGGAGATAGGAGGGCTTAAAAGAGTCAGACGCGATTTTTTAGCACAGATGCTACCCGATCCCCTGAAGACGCCGGCAAACGCTGGCGAAACATGTCGGGGGGTAGTGGGCTAAATAGTTTTTAAATACATGGTGCACAATCCACTATTAGCTAATACAGGTTAAAATAGGGGGAGCAGTAATGCGCAGCTGCTCCTTTATGACAATACAAATTAAAGCTGTATAGGATTGATATCCATGGTAGTTTTAATAGTATGAGAGGAGAATTTAACTGCAATATGAATAAAAGCTAAGTTTTATTTATACCAGATGGCAAGAGTAGGCAAAGGAATAGTTAGTATTGGGATTATTTTCATAACACTGATATTGCTGCTGCATGAGGCTTCTGCTGCTTGTGGTAGCAGAAACAGCTGGAAGTGGGAGAAGAAGGAACGCTGGGGGATACAGAGGACACAGACGATATACCTCCCTCAAAGAGGATAGCTCTATACCAATATCAATTGGAGAAAGGTCCAGTCCAGTGCAGGAAGTAAGGTGGGCACATTGTATTTGTAACGGGGATCCAGCAGGGTGGCAACCCAGTAGTCCGCACACGTTAAAATGTGCGCAACTCTGCTGTCGTTGCGCAGGCACTGCAGCATGTAGTCGCTCATGTGTGCCAGGCTCCCCACAGGTAAGAACAAGCTGTCCTCTGTGGGAGGCGTATCGTCATCATTCTCCGTATCCCCCCAGCCACGCACCAGTGATGGGCCTGAGCTGTGTCGGGTGCCACCCCGCTGTGAACCTGCTTCATCCTCATCCTCATCCTCCTCCACCTCCTTCTCATCCTCCTTGTCCTCCAGTAGTGGGCCCTGGCTGGCCACATTTGTACCTGGCCTCTGCTGTTGCAAAAAACCTCCCTCTGAGCCATTTCTAACAGACTGGCCTGAAAGTGCTAAAAATGACCCCTCATCCTCCTCCTCCTGCTGGGCCACCTCCTCTTCCATTATCGCCCTAAGCGTTTTCTCAAGGAGACATAGAAGTTGTATTGTAACGCTGATAATGGTGTCATCGCCACTGGCTATGTTGGTGGAGTACTCGAAACAGCGCAACAGGGCACACAGGTCTCGCATGGAGGCCCAATCATTGGTGGTGAAGTGGTGCTGTTCTGCAGTGCGACTGACGCGTGCGTGCTGCAGCTGAAACTCCACTATGGCCTGCTGCTACTCGCTCAGTCTCCTCAGCATGTGCAAGGTGGAGTTCCACCTGGTGGGCACGTCGCATATGAGGCGGTGAGCAGGAAGGCTGAAGTTCCGCTGTAGCGCAGACAGGCGAGCAGCGGCAGAATGTGAACGCCGGAAGCGCGCACAGACGGTCCGCACTTTATGCAGCAGCTCTGACATGTCGGGGTAGTTGTGAATGAACTTTTGCACCACCAAATTCAGCACATGCTCCAGGTAAGGGATGTGCGTCAAACCAGCTAGTCCCAGAGCTGCAACGAGATTTCGCATTATCGCACACCACCAGGCCGGGCTTGAGGCCCACTGGCAGAAACCACTCGTCGGTCTGTTGTTCAATACCCCGCCACAACTCCTGCGCGGTGTGGGGCCCGTCCCCCAAACATATGAGTTTTAGAATGGCCTGCTGACGTTTACCCCGGGCTGTGCTGAAGTTGGTGGTGAAGGTGTGTGGCTGACTGGATGAGCTGGTGGAAGCAGAGGAGGAGGAAGCCGAGTAGGAGGAGGTGGCTACAGGAGGCAAAGAATGATGCCCTGCAATCCTTGGCGGCGGAAGGACGTGCGCCAAGGAACTCTCCGCCTGGGGCCCAGCCGCCACTACATTTACCCAGTGTGCAGTTAGGGAGATATAGCGTCCCTGGCCGTGCTTACTGGTTCACGTATCTGTGGTTAGGTGGACCTTGCCACAGATGGCGTTGCGCAGTGCACACTTGATTTTATCGGATACTTGGTTGTGCAGGGAAGGCACGGCTGTCTTGGAGAAGTAGTGGTGGCTGGGAACAACATACTGTGGGACAGCCATGGACATCAGCTGTTTGAAGCTGTATGTGTCCACAAGCCTGAATGACGGCATTTCAAAGTCCAGTAGTTTAGAAATGCTGGCATTCAGGCCCAAGGCTCGAGTGGCTAGGTGGGAATTTACGCTTTCTCTGGTGGTGTTGTCGGTGGCACATCCTCTGTTTGGTGGGCGGCAGGTGCCAACTTCCTCCCAAGGCGGAGGAAGAGGCCGAGGCAGCAGCAGAAGAGGGAGCAGGGGGAGCCTGAGTGAGTTCCTTGTTTTTAAGGTGTTTACTCCACTGCAGTTCATGCTTTGCATGTAGATGCCTGGTCATGCAGGTTGTGCTAAGGTTCAGAACGTTAATGCCTCGCTTCAGGATCTGATGGCACAGCGTGCAAACCACTCGAGTCTTGTCGTCAGCACATTGTTTAAAGAAGTGCCATGCCAGGGAACCCCTTGAAGCTGCCTTTGGGGTGCTCAGTCCCTGGTGGCGGTGGCCAGTAGCAGGCGAACTCTCTTGGCGGCGGCTGGTCTGCTTTTGCCCCCTGCTCCCTCTTTTGCTACGCTGTTGGCTCGGTCTCACCACTGCCTCTTCCTCTGAACTATGAAAGTCAGTGGCACGACCTTCATTCCATGTGGGGTCTAGGACCTCATCGTCCCCTACATCGTCTTCCACACAGTCTTCCTCCCTGACCTCCTGTTCGGTCTGCACACTGCAGAAAGACGCAGCAGTTGGCACTTGTGTTTCATCATCATCAGAGACGTGCGGACTCCGATGAGTTGGTATTCCCATGTCCTCATCATCAGGAAACATCAGTGGTTGTGCATCAGTGCATTCTATGTCTTCCACCACTGGGGAAGGGCTAGGTGGATTCCCTTGGGAAACCCTGCCAGCGGAGTCTTCAAACAGCATAAGAGACTCCTGCATAAATTGAGGCTCAGACAGTTTCCCTGATATGCATGGGGGTTATGTGACAGACTGATGGACTTGGTTTTCAGGTGCCACCTGTGCGCTTTCTGCAGAAGACTGGGTGGGAGATAATGTTGTGAACATGCTGGATCCACTGTCGGCCACCCAATTGACTAGCGCCTGTACCTGCTCAGGCCTTACCATCCTTAGAACGGCATTGGGCCCCACCAAATATTCTGGCGGGTACTGGAACCTGAGGTAGTTGGTTCACTAGGACGTGTGGCTGTGGTAGAATGTCCACGTCCTCTCCCAGCACCAGAGGGTACACTAACACCACCACGACCGCGTCCGCGTCCCTTACTAGATGTTTTCCTCATTGTTACCGTTCACCAAGCACCACAATAAGAAAAAAAATATTTGGCCCAATGTATTGATTTCAAATTCAGCACTTTTTTTACAGGAACCTAACACTATCTGCCTATTTATTTATGTAGCGTATTACACTAATCCAGGCACAGCAGTAACTACAGATTTAGGGGAATATCTCTTTTAAGGCTAGTATTTAGGCCCTGGATGAAAGGTATCCTTTTATGGACAGATTTACACTTGGCCTGCAACAGCTCGAACACCAGATTCAGGGTATTGCTATTTTGGCAATTGAATTTCACCCCAGAACAAAATATATGTTTTGCGGACACTATGAAACTTGGCCAGCCACAGCTGAAACCACTGATTTACGGTATTGCTATTTTGGCAATTAAATTTCACCCCAGAACAAAATATACCCTGTTACGGACAGACTTAAACTAGGCCTGCAACAGCTGGAACACCAGATTCAGGGTATTGCTATTTTGGCAATTGAATTTCACTCCAGAACAAAATAAACCTGTTACGGACAGATTTAAACTAGGCCTGCAACAGCTGGAACACCAGATTCAGGGTATTGCTATTTTGGCAATTAAATTTCACCCCAGAACAAAATAAACCCTGTTACGGACAGATTTAAACTAGGCCTGCAACAGCTGGATCACCAGATTCAGGGTATTGCTATTTTGGCAATTGAATTTCACCCCAGAACAAAATATATGTTTTGGCAGACACTATTATACTTTGCCATCCACAGCTGTGAAACCAGATTTATGGAATTGCTATTTTGGCAATTGAATTTCACCCCAGAACAAAATATATAATTTGCAGGACACTATGAAACTTGGCCAGTCACAGCTGAAACCACTGATTTATGGTATTGCTATTTTGGCAATTGAATTTCACCCCAGAACAAAATATATAATTTGCAGGACAATATGAAACTTGGCCAGCCACAGCTGAAACCACTGATTTATTGTATTGCTATTTTGGCAATTGAATGTCACCCTAGAAAATAATATATCCTGTGACGGACACTATTAAACTTGGCCAGCCACAGCTGATTTAACCACTGATTTATGGTATTGCTATTTTGGCAATTGAATTTCACCGCAGAACAAAATATATAATTTACAGGACACTATGAAACTTGGCCAGCCACAGCTGAAACCACTGATTTATGGTATTGCTATTTTTGTAATTAAATTTCACCAATAGAAAATAATCTATCCTTTGCCAGACAGCAGACAGTATTATACTTGGCTAGCCAAAGCTGGAACACCCGATTTAGGGGATTTTTATTTGGGCAATTGAATTTAACCCCTTAATAAAATATAGAAATTGCTATACTGAGTTTCTAGGGGTGACAATTAGCACAGCCAAGCCCCTGATGTAGGATATAGCAAAAAAAAAACTAGTATTGATGGATTGATGGACTTGGTGGCAGCTTGTTCTGGTGCACCACAAATCACAAAATGGCTGCCGATCACCCCAGAAAATAAGTGACAGAAAAACGCTCTGTGCAGCCTAAAAACCAGTGAGCAAGTAACTAGCAGAAGTTCAATCATTCACAGCTGTATATCGATCAGTTCATTAGGCGCGGTTGCTGACTTTTCCCTGCCTAATCTCGCCCTCACAGAAGCTGCGTCCTTTCCCTACACTAATCAGAGCAGTGTGACGAGCGGCGCTACGTGACTCCAGCTTAAATAGAGGCTGGGTCACATGCTGCACTTGGCCAATCACAGCCATGCCATTTGTAGGCATGGCTGTGATGGCTTCTTAGGGCAAGAAGTAAAATGCTAGCTGATTGGCTGCTGTGCAGCCCTTCAGAAAGCAGGAAGAAATCGCCGAACAACGGACCCGAACCCGAACATTTTTGAAAATGATCGGGTCCGGGTCCGTGTCCCGAACACCCCAAAATTCGTTAGGAACCCGAACTATGCTCGAATTGTTCGCTCAACCCTAGTTGAGAGGCGTGAGCCATCCGGTCCACAATCTCATCCTCTTTGTCCTCAATAATTATGTGGCTAGTGCTTCTGCTGCTGCTACTACCCACATTCTGACTCTCGTATGATGAGGCCTGGGTATTTCACTTTGCGCTCTCAGAATGCTACTGGGGTGTTGTGGGCAATAAAGCCTATGAACTAAGTTATTTTTTTATTTTTTTTTATATTGTTCATATACAGGGCAAACAAGTTTCTTAGTTGTTTATTTTTATTTTTTTATGCAGAACTAGCTGCCAGTACACTGCTGGGTGACAGACCATTACTCACTCCTGATCAGATTCCCTAAAATCTACTCAATCATATCTTATTCTCTCCCTGTACTCTGCCATCACACTAAATTAGTGGCTTAGTGTCTGTAATTGCTTTTTGTCAGAAAATAACACGTGACACCCTTCCAGATCATAAGTTAAATACAAAATGCCATTCTATGACCTCAACCCCGACCCCCCCCCCTTCCCGACACTCTTTCCAGTGTCATGTGGTCCTCCATTTTTTTCCTCTCTTTACCCCCCCCCCCCCCCACCAATATTTACAGTAAATGGGGCTGGGTGCCATTTTTACATGGTTTATGTGACACTAATAAAAAAAAAACTTTGGATTGGTTTTATGGACAAACTTTTGTGAAATTTGTAACAAATCTGATTAGTTTACAATCAATTCGCTCATCTCAAATTTGCATCAATTTCTGGCATCATTTAGTTATCTCGTTTTGCAGAGGCCTGGGTTAAAGCATATACAATATTCAGAATGTGCATTTTACTTTAGCCTTTAGAGTTTAGTGACCAAATTATTTTGGAGCTGAAAAGGAAAGTTATGAATTATTATTGTATATCTGCATAGAAATATGGCTATAAATAGCTCCAAATCTATAGTAAAAATATATACAGTGTTAAAATGACAGGTTTCTGTGCTGTAACAAAATGAGACAAAGATAAATAATTTCAGAACTTTTTCCACCTTTAATGTGACCTATAAACTGTACCACTCAATTGAAAAAGAGGGAAGTATTTTAAAAAATATATAATAATATGGTTGCATAAGTGTGCACACCCTTAAACTAATACTTTGTTGAAGCACCTTTTGATTTTATTATAGCACTCAGTCTTTTTGGGTATGAGTCTATCAGCATGGCACATTTTGTCTTGGCAAGATTTGCCCACTCTTCTTTGCAAAAACACTCCAAATCTGTCAGATTGCGAGGACATCTCCTGTGCACAGCCCTCTTCAGATCACCCCACAGATTTTCAATCGGATTCAGATCTGGGCTCTGGCTGGGCCATTCCAAAACTTTAATCTTCTTCTGAAGTCATTCCTTTGTTGATTTGGATGTATCCTTTGGGTCATTGTCATGCTGAATGACGAAGTTCCTCTTCATGTTCAGCTTTCTAGCAGAAGTCTGAAGGTTTTGTACCAATATTAACTGGTATTTGGGACTGTTCATAATTCCCTCTATCTTAACTAAGACCAGGGCCGGTGCAAGGATTTTTGCCGCCCTAGGCAAAAGAAAAGTTTGCCGCCCCCCCCCCCATGTGACATCACAATGCCCCACCCATATGATCTGCCAAATTAAAGGGGTTCTGCAGTTTATTTAAACTGATCGACAGGGGTCTGATACCTGGGACCCCCGCCAATTAGCTGTTTGAGAAGGCAGCGGCACTGGCAGTAGCGGCTCCGCCTTCTCGCAGTGACGTCACGATTAGTATCATTGGCCTGGGTGGGGCTAAGCTTCATTCAAGTGAACAGAGCTTAACCCCGCCAAGGCCAGTGATATTAGTCGTGACGTCACTGCGCCTGCAGTAAACAGCGTGAAGGCCGAGGCTCTACTGCCAGCGTCGGACCCCACCGATCAGTTTAAATAAACTGCAGAACCCCTTTAACTAACGCCAGTTTTCTCTCCCCCCCCCCATGTCATTCTCTTCCCCTCCCCCGTGTAATTCTCTCTCCTTTTCTTGTCATTCCCCCCCCATTTAATTCTCTTCCCCCTCTTGTCATTCTCTTTCCCCCCTTTTCATTCCCCCCCCCTTGTCATCCTCTTTCTCAATCTCCCCCCCCCCCCTTGTCATCCTCTTTCTCAACCCCCCCCCCCCCCTTACTTCTGGTGTAGCGTGGCCGAGCGCTGTATGCTCCATGGGTACAGGAGCTTTAGTCTCCTGTACCCGGCGGACTGATAGGAAGCGCACACTGTGTGCACACCTCCTGTCAGTCCGGCCGGGTATAGGAGACAGATGCTCCTGTACCGCGGACTATACAAGGCTCGGCCACGCTACAATGAGGAACTGACAGGAGGGAGCGCTGAGCGCTTCCCTCCTGTCAGTCCCTCTATTCATGCTGCGCCTGAGCGGTGCGCCCTCATGGACGCACCAGCCCGGGCAGTGCTGCAGCCACCTGAGGCTCTCTATAGAGCGCTCGTGCGGCTGCAGCATGAAGGGGGCCGGCACTCCTAGCAGCGCCCCTTCCCAAGGGGTGCTCTACGCGGCTGCCTAGTCAGCCTATAGGACGAGCCGGCCCTGACTAAGACCCCAGTTCCAGCTGAATAAAAACAGCCTCAAAGCATGATGCTGCCACCCCCATGCTTCACTGTGGGTATGGTGTTCTTTTGGTTATGCGCACTGTTGTTTTTGCACCAAACATATCTTTTGGAATTATGGCCAAAAAGTTCAACCTTGGTTTCATCAGACCATAACACCTTTTCCCACATGTTTTTGTGAGACTTCAGATGTGTTTTTGCAAAATGTAGCCTGGTGTCGTCTTGCCACTCTACCCCATAGCCCAGACATATGAATAATACGGGAGATTGTTGTCACATGTACCACACAGCCAGTACTTGCCAGATATTCCTGCAGCTCCTTTAATGTTGCTGTAGGCCTCTTGGTAGCCTCCCAGACCAGTTTTTTTCTCGTCTTTTCATCAATTTTGGAGGGACGTCCAGTTCTTGGTAATGTCACTGTTGTGCCATATTTTCTCCACTTGATGATGACTGTCTTCACTGGGTTCCTTGTTCCCTTCTCCTGACTGATACCTTTTAACAATGAGCTCCCTCTGATGCTTTGGAAGCTCTCTGTGGACCATGGCTTTTTCTGTGGGATGCGACTAAGAAAATTTCAGCAAAGACAAACTAGAGCAGCTGAACTTTATTTGAGGTTAATCAGAGGCACTTTAAATGATGGCAGGTGTATGCTGACTCCTATTTAACATGATTTTGAATATGATTGCTTAATTCTGAACACAGCTACGTCCCCGTTTATAAGAGGGTGTGCACACTTATGCAACAACATTATTTTAGTTTTTTTTTTTCTTTTGTTTTTACTTCCCTCCACCTAAAAGATCTCAGTTGTATTTCAATTGAGTGGTACAGTTTATAGGTCACATTAAAGGCGGAAAAAGTTCTGATATGATTTATCTTTGTCTCATTTTTTTTTACACCACAGAAACCTGACATTTTAACATAGGTGTGTAAACTTTTTATATCCACTGTATGTGTGCTATGTGTTGCAGTTTTTTCCCCCCCACAAGTCCAAGCTTTGCATTGGAATTAGTGAAAGTCATAAAATATCTGGAAAAAATGCCTTTAGTATCCGTAGTACTAGCCCCGGGTTGTAAAAAATTGAAGCGGTACTCTGGATTTAGTGATTGCCTTTATTTGTTTAACCCCTTAGTGACCACTAATACACCTTTTTTCTGACGTAAACAAAGGGGATTTTAGCTAAGCAGATGGCTTTAATCAATCATTACATGTACTTAAAATGGTGCATTAAAAACTATAACTTGCCCTGCAAAAAAGTACATTGATAAAAAACAAAAAAGATAGCTCTTGGAATGCAATTTTAAAAAAATGAGCTTGGTCACTAAGGGGTTAAAGAATTGGATGTCATACAAATTTGTATGTATGTATGTTTGTATGTATGTATGTATTACAATTTTGCTCACAGAGCTTTATTATATATGCACAGAAGCCTGTCTCTAAAGAAGAAAAATGGTATGGTCGGTTTAGTCCTGAGTAATGCATCCATAGGAATGCTGAATAGGATTAAACACATGTGTCATGTGACCCCAGGTGAACAGTAATGTATTGAGGAGCTGACTATATATAGTCTATACAGCATTATCAGTGTCTTTCAGTTTCTGTGTAGACACCTGGGACCCCCGTGATTAGCTGCTTGAGAAGGCAGCAGCGCTGGCAGTGGCGCTGCAGCCTTCTCACTGTTTACCACAGAGCCAGTGACGTCATGACTAGGGTTCAGCGAACCCGAACTGTAAAGTTTGGGTTCGTACCAAACATTGCGGTTTTACACACCCGGACCCAAACCTGAACATTTCCGTAAAAGTTTGGGTTCATTGTTCGGCGATTTCTTCCCGCTTTATGAAAGGCTGCAGGGCAACCAATCAACAAGCGTTTCAATACTTTGCCCTAAGAAGCCATCACAGCCATGCCTACTATAGGCATGGCTGTTATTGATTAAGTGCAGCATGTGAACCAGCCTCTATTTAAGCTGGAGTCACGTAGCGCCACACGTCACTCTGCTGCTCTTACTATAGGTACAGGCTGGTGCTCTCAGGGAGAGATTAGGCAACAAATCTGTTGAACTTGATGGTGTTAACTCTTCAAGCTACAGCAATTATTGAGGGTGCTATGCTACATATTTGTGCCCAGCCCTGAGCCCATTGATACTGCAAAATAATTTTTAATCTATCTGTTACTGAGGTGGTGGTCAGCAGCCGTTTTAGCAACTCCAGTGTCTTTGGAACTGCATGTGACCTGCATGTGTGCCAGCCTGCCAGGGACATCAGTCAAATTATTTTTTGGTAGCTCAGTGGAGGAAAAATGCCTTTTTTCTGGCAGGTCAAGTCCCCCTACATTACCTAGTCTATAATTTTGGGTTGACAGAGTGCATTTCTGTAGTTGAGGGAATAAACCTGTACTGTCGTACCACAGAGCAGGTTTGCATACACCGCTGAAAAATCGATTAAAAAATTTGCAGTGCTTTGTGCATTTCTGTAGTTGCTGTAATAAACCTGTACTGTTGTACCACAGAGCACGTTTGCATACAACGCTGAAAAAACTGTTTTAAAATTTTGCGGTGAAAAACTGCATTTCTGTAGTGGGGTTAATAAACCGATACTGTTGTGCCACAGAGCACGTTTGCATATGAAGCTGAAAAGCCTGTTTTAAAATTTTTGGGGTGACATACTGCATTTCTGTAGTTGGGTTAATAAACCAGTACTGTTGTGCCACAGAGCACGTTTGCATACAACGCTGAAAAAACTGTTTTAAAATTTTGTTGTTAAAAACTGCATTTCTGTAGTTGGGTTAATAAACCAGTACTGTTGTGCCACAAAGCACGTTTGCATACAACGCTGAAAAAACTGTTTTAAAAGTTTGCGGTGAAAAACTGCATTTCTGTAGTGGGGTTAATAAACCGATACTGTTGTGCCACAGAGCACGTTTGCATATGAAGCTGAAAAGCCTGTTTTAAAATTTTTGCGGTGACATACTGCATTTCTGTAGTTGGGTTAATAAACCAGTACTGTTGTGCCACAGAGCACGTTTGCATACAACGCTGAAAAAACTGTTTTAAAATTTTGTGGTGAAAAACTGCATTTCTGTAGTTGGGTTAATAAACCAGTACTGTTGTGCCACAAAGCACGTTTGCATACAACGCTGAAAAAACAGTTTTAAAATTTTGCGGTGGAAAACTGCATTTCTGTAGTTGGGATAATAAACCCGTACTGTTGTGCCACAGAGCAGGTTTGCATACAACGCTAAAAAACTGTTTTAAAATTTTGCGGTGAAAAGCTGCATTTCTGTAGTTGGGTTAATAAACGGTACAATTGTGCCACAGAGCACGTTTGCATACAACGCTGAAAAACAGTTTTAAAATTTTGCGGTGAAAAACTGCATTTCTGTAGTTGGGTTAATAAACCAGTACTGTTGCATACAACGCTGAAAAACAGTTTTAAAATTTTGGGGTGAAAAACTGCATTTCTGCAGTTGGGTTAATGAACCCATACTGTTGTGCCACAGAGCACGTTTGCATACAACGCTGAAAAAACTGTTTTAAAATCTTGCAGTGAAAAACTGCATTTCTGTAGTTGGGTTAATAAACCAGTACTGTTGTGCCACAGAGCACGTTTGCATACGAAGCAGAAAAACCTGTTTTATAACTTTTGAGGTGACATACTGCATTTCTGTAGTTGGGAAAATAAACCCGTACTGTTGTGCCACAGAGCACGTTTGCATACAACGCTGAAAAAACTGTTTTAAAATTTTGTGGTGAAAAACTGCATTTCTGTAGTTGGGTTAATAAACGGTACTATTGTGCCACAGAGCATGTTTGCATACAATGCTGAAAAAACAGTTTTAAAATCTTGCAGTGAAAAACTGCATTTCTGTAGTTGGGTTAATAAAAGGTACTTGTCAGATCCCTGTCTGCACAGCTCAGCACCATGGATTCCAGGGCTGGCTTACCTTATAAGAGACGCAGGCGTCCTCCAGCATATCGCCACATCCATTCTCACTACCAGGTGTCATCTGAGGCGCTATAGAGCACGCGCGTGCACCTCTCCCTGTCTTATAGGGGATAAGCAGCTGGTCCTGATTATCCTCCCCACCCATGGGTGGGGCTTTGAGTATTTAGGGCAGCTTCACTCTGGAGGAGGTGCCCAAGCGTGGTTGTTGTACCTCTTGACTCCCGCTGAAGCGTCCATCTGTGTCTGTTGGATTTTCTGGATTCTGACCCCTGCTTTGCTGGATCCTGACTCTGCCTACCATCTACTTGCTGGATTGCCTGGACTATGGACCCCTGCTTGGTTTGACTACGTATCTGCCTGCCATCTGTTGGTTGAATCACCTGGATTATCGAACACTGCATCTTCTGTCTACGCTTCTGTCCATCGTCTCCTGTAAGTCTGCCTGGATTCCTGACCCTGCACTGCCTGACAACGAGACAGCTTTAATCTGCACACTGCATTACTCTGAACTTTGTTTTGCCTTTATCTCAAGTGACTTTTGTATAACCGTCTGCCAGTAAAGACCTTCTGTTCCTTTATTCTGCATTTGTTGGACTCTGTTCACATTGCTGCAGTTAGCTGCATTCTGGGTGACTGGTGCAAACACCAGTGTCCTGACTCTGTGAGTCAGCAGTCAGCAATATTGGGCAAATTCCTAGTCCTCTATCAGCTGACACAGAGGATCCACTTCCTCTGAGTCGTAACAGTACGCTTGGGCCATGGATTCCGCTGGCTCTAACCCAGGAATGTCTGAACTTCTACAGGAACTCGAACAACAGCGTACCACTCAGAAACAAGTGATAAATTACTTGCAGCATGTAGCAGCTCGCCTGGACTCCCTTTCTCCAGCACCGTCTGCACAGGGCCCTACTGCCTCGGCTGTTCCTGTTGCGGCTGCAGCGCAGCCAAGCTTTCCGGACCGCGATTATCTGCTCCGCCCCGTTACAGCGGCAACCCAAAAACCTGTCGTGGGTTTCTTAACCAGTGTACAATTCACTTTGAACTGCTTCCTCATCACTTTCAATCTGACCGGGCTAAAGTGGCGTTCATTATCTCTCATCTTGAGGGTGAGGCTCTGGCCTGGGCGAATCCAATATGGGAGAGATCTGGACCTATCACCAGTAATGTGGCATTATTTATGGACTCTTTTAAGAGGGTGTTTGAGGAGCCAGGTCGAGCTTCTTCTGCGGCTTCCTCGCTGCTGCACGTCCATCAAGGAGGCCGGTCGGTGGGCCAATATGCGATTCAGTTCCGCACCTTAGCGTCCGAGGTTTCCTGGAATGAGGAGGCTCTGGTGGCGGCTTTTGGGAGGGTTTGTCTGGACATATTAAGGATGAACTCGCAGGTCGTGATGTGCCTACCTCCCTTGAGTCACTGATCTCTCTGGCAACAAGAATCGACATACGGTTTTCGGAGCGAGCTCGGGAGGTCAGCCGGGAAAAAGACTTCCAAAACTCCAGTTTAAGTCTAATTTGTCTCAGCCTCCACTACGCTCCTCTTTTTCGGATCCTGAACCCATGCAGGTGAATTCCACTCGGCTTTCGGATGAGGAACGTCGTCTCCGCATGTCTTCTGGACTCTGCCTCTACTGTGGTGGCCCGGGCCACCGTGTCCATAGTTGTCCTCAAAAGTCGGGAAACTCCAACGCTTAGGGCCTCTGGGGAGGCGGCCCTAGGCGAAAGTATTCCACTCTCCAGATTCCTGTAACTCTGTTTCTTGGGGCGTCAAAGTCTCCATACCTGCTTCCTTGGATTCCGGATCGGCGGGGAACTTCATACATCAGCATATAGTAAATCAATATCACATCCCTGTACGCCTGCTAAAGAATCCCCTACTGGTGACGGCTGTCAGCGGGCAAGTGCTGACGGATCCAGTCCGGTTTGTCACTGAGCCGTTGGAACTGCAGGTAGGGGTGTTACATGTAGAAAGGATTTCTCTGTATGTGCTCCCTGAACTGTCCCATTCTCTCTTGCTGGGGATACCCTGGCTTAGAATGCACAATCCCATAATCGACTGGACTTCTGGAGAGGTTCTTCGATGGGGACCGCAGTGCCAAGACAGGTGCCTACGTTCTTGCCAACGAAGGGTTTCTACTCCTCCTCCTAAAGGCCTGGAGGCTTTGCCAGTTGTCTATCATTCCTTTTCTGATGTATTTGATAAAAAGGAGGCTGAGGTACTACCACCCCATCGCCCTTATGACTGTCCTATCGATCTGCTACCTGGTACATCTCCTCCTCGAGGTCGTGTGTACCCACTATCTCCTGCTGAAATGCTAGCTACAGCAGATTATATCAAGGAGAATCTTGAAAGGGGTTTCATCAGGAGGTCTTCATCACCTGCAGGGGCAGGATTCTTTTCGTGAAAAGAAGGATGGGTCCCTTCGCCCCTGTATAGACTACCGTGGTCTAAATAAGATCACCATCAAGAATAAGTATCCGTTACCATTAATTTCCGAGCTATTTGATAGACTCCGTGGGGCTCGGATCTTCTCTAAATTGGACTTGCGGGGGCTTACAATTTAATACGTATTCGTAAGGGTGACGAATGGAAGACAGCCTTTAACACCAGGGATGGCCACTATGAATACCTCGTTATGCCATTTGGTCTCTGTAATGCCCCTGCTGTCTTTCAGGAGTTTGTAAATGACATTTTTCGTGATCTGCTCTATTCTTGTGTTGTAGTCTATTTGGATGATATTCTTATTTTTCCAGAGACATCAAAACTCATCGCAGGCATGTGCAGCTGGTCTTACAACGCTTACGGGAAAATCGTCTATACGCTAAACTGGAGAAGTGTGTCTTTGAAAAATCATCCCTGCCCTTCCTGGGATATATCATCTCTGATCAGGGTCTCGAAATGGATCCTGGAAAGGTGGCTGCAGTGCTCAACTGGCCCCGTCCTTCCGGCCTGAAAGGCAATACAGAGGTTCTTGGGCTTTGCTAATTATTATCGTCAGTTCATTCGTAATTTTTCTACCTTGACAGCTCCTATTTCCAGTCTCACCAGGAAGGGTGCCAATCCCAAACAGTGGTCCTCTGAAGCAGAGACGGCATTCTCCTCCCTCAAGCAGGCCTTTTCTTCAGCTCCAGTCCTTAGACGCCCGGAACTTCACAAACAATTCTTCTTGGAGGTGGACGCATCCTCTGTAGGAGCAGGGCGGTCCTGTCACAGAAAGAATGACTCGGGTCGTATGTATCCTTGTGGTTTCTTTTCTAAGTTACTTTCTGTTGCAGAAAAGAACTATTCTATTGGAGACAGGGAACTCCTAGCAATCAAGATGGCTCTAGAGGAATGGAGATACCTTCTGGAGGGTTCCTGTCTACCAGTCATAATTTACACAGATCACAAAAACCTGACATACCTGCAGACAGCTCAGCGGCTCAATCCTCGTCAGGCTCGTTGGTCTCTCTTCTTTGCTCGATTTAATTTTCAACTTCACTTCCGGCCTGCTGATAAAAATACCAAAGCGGACGCGCTCTCTAGGTCTTTTGAAACCACAGATACTGAGGAGGAACCCCAGTTCATTATTGAACCGACTAAAGTAGTCCCAGTGGCTCCAGTCAACCTGTCCAAGGTTCCCCCAGGTAAGATCTTTGTTCCAGAATCCAATCGTAGGAAATCCTACGGTGGGGACATGCGTCCAAGATTGCTGGCCATCCAGGTCAACGGGGGACCTTGAATCTCATTTCCAGACATTACTGGTGGCCTTCCATGACAGCGGATATTGGGGACTTCGTGGCATCCTGTACCTCGTGCGCCCAGAATAAATCTCCCAGGATGAAACCTGCAGGTTTATTATTGCCACTGCCAGTACCGGAGGTCCCTTGGCAGCATATTGGTATGGACTTTATAACCGATTTACCTGTCTCCGAGGGTTGTACAGTCATTTGGGTTGTCGTTGACCGTTTTCCAAGATGTCACACTTTATCCCGCTTCCAGGTCTACCATCTGCTCCTCGGCTGGCTGAGCTATTCATCTTACATATTTTCCGTCTTCATGGATTTCCTCTCCACATCGTCTCAGATAGAGGAGTACAATTCACCTCCCGGTTCTGGAGGTCTTTATGTAAGTCTCTGAATGTATCTCTGGATTTTTCTTCTGCTTACCATCCACAGTCTAATGGTCAGGTGGAGCATGAATCAAATATTGGTCAACTTCCTGCGACATTTCTCTAATGCCCATCAGGACGACTGGGTGAGGCATCTTCCCTGGGCGGAGTTTGCCCATAATAACCAAGTCAGTCAAGCCACAGGTAACTCTCCATTTTTGTAATCTACGGCCGACATCCAAGTGTTCCTCTCCCTATACAACCTTCTTCAGGGGTTCCTGCAGCAGATTCTTGTGTGGAGCAGCTTTCTCGTGTCTGGTCTGACACAAAGGAATTTCTTCAGAGAACAGCTGACCGGATGAAAGGTCCGCAGATAAGAGCGTAGACCTTCTCCTCAGTTTGCCATTGGAGACAAGGTATGGCTTTCTTCTAAGAATATCCGTCTCAGACTGCCCTCCTACAAACTGGCTCCGCGATTCCTGGGACCTTTTCCTGTGATAAGAAAAATTAATCCTGTTGCTTACAAACTCAAATTACCAGCTACCTTGCGGATTCCCAATTCTTTTCATGTGTCGTTACTTAAACCAGCTGTCTTTAACAGGTTTTGCAAAGGTACCTCACTGAACCCTCCTCCTGTCACTACAAATGACGAATTTGAGGTCAAGGACATTCTAGATATGAAGGTTATCCGAGGTAAGACCTTCTATCTGGTGGACTGGAAGGGCTATGGTCCTGAAGAGAGGTCATGGGAGGCCGCAGCCAATATCCATGCCCCCTGTTGTTGAAGAAATTTCACTCCAGGTCGACCGTGCGGAGGAGGGGGTGTAAGAGGGGGTACTGTCAGATCCCTGTCTGCACAGCTCAGCACCATGGATTCCAGGGCTGGCTTACCTTATAAGAGACGCATGGCGTCCTCCAGCATATCGCCACATCCATTCTCACTACCAGGTGTCATCTGAGGCGCTATAGAGCACGCGCGTGCACCTCTCCCTGTCTTATAGGGGATAAGCAGCTGGTCCTGATTATCCTCCCCACCCATGGGTGGGGCTTTGAGTATTTAGGGCAGCTTCACTCTGGAGGAGGTGCCCAAGCGTGGTTGTTGTACCTCTTGACTCCCGCTGAAGCGTCCATCTGTGTCTGTTGGATTTTCTGGATTCTGACCCCTGCTTTGCTGGATCCTGACTCTGCCTACCATCTACTTGCTGGATTGCCTGGACTATGGACCCCTGCTTGGTTTGACTACGTATCTGCCTGCCATCTGTTGGTTGAATCACCTGGATTATCGAACACTGCATCTTCTGTCTACGCTTCTGTCCATCGTCTCCTGTAAGTCTGCCTGGATTCCTGACCCTGCACTGCCTGACAACGAGACAGCTTTAATCTGCACACTGCATTACTCTGAACTTTGTTTTGCCTTTATCTCAAGTGACTTTTGTATAACCGTCTGCCAGTAAAGACCTTCTGTTCCTTTATTCTGCTTTTATTGGACTCTGTTCACATTGCTGCAGTTAGCTGCATTCTGGGTGACTGGTGCAAACACCAGTGTCCTGACTCTGTGAGTCAGCAGTCAGCAATATTGGGCAAATTCCTAGTCCTCTATCAGCTGACACAGAGGATCCACTTCCTCTGGTCGTAACAGTACTATTGTGCCACAGAGCACGTTTGCATACAATGCTGAAAAAACTGTTTTAAAATTTTGTGGTGAAAAACTGCATTTCTGTAGTTGGGTTAATAAACCAGTACTGTTGTGCCACAGAGGACGTTTGCATTCAATGCTGAAAAAACTGTTTTAAAATTTTGTGGTGAAAAACTGCATTTCTGTAGTTGGGTTAATAAACTGTACTATTGTGCCACAGAGCACGTTTGCATGCAATGCTGAAAAAACTGTTTTAAAATCTTGCAGTGAAAAACTGTATTTCTGTAGTTGGGTTAATAAACCAGTACTGTTGTGCCACAGAGCACGTTGGCATACAACGCTGAAAAACAGTTTTAAAATTTTGTTGTTAAAAAATGCATTTCTGTACTTGGGTTAATAAACCTGTACTGTTGTGCCACAGAGCATGTTTGCATACGACGCTGAAAAACAGTTTTAAAATTTTGCAGTGACAAACTGCATTTCTGTAGTTGGGTTAATAAACCAGTATTGTTGTGCCACAGAGCACGTTTGCATACGAAGCTGAAAAAACTGTTTTATAACTTTTGTTGTTAAAAACTGCATTTCTGTAGTTGGGTTAATAAACGGTACTATTGTGCCACAGCGCACGTTTGCATACAACGCTGAAAAAACTGTTTTAAAATTTTGTGGTGAAAAACTGCATTTCTGTAGTTGGGTTAATAAACCTGTACTGTTGTACTACAGAGCAGGTTTTCATACAACGCTGAAAAAACTGTTTTAAAATTTTACGGTGAAAAACTGCAATTCTGTAGTTGGGTTAATAAACCAGTACTGTTATGCCACAGAGCACGTTTGCATACGACGCTGAAAAAACTGTTTTAAGATTTCTGGGGTGACATACTGCATTTCTGTAGTTGGGTTAATAAACCAGTACTGTTGTGCCACAGAGCATGTTTGCATATAATGCTGAAAAACCTGTTTTATAACTTTTGAGGTGACATACCGCATTTCTGAAGTTGGGTTAATAAACCCATACTGTTGTGCCACAGAGCATGTTTGCATACAACGCTGAAAAACTGTTTTAAAATTTTTGGGGTGAAAAACTGCATTTCTGCAGTTAGGTTAATAAACCCATACTGTTGTGCCACAGAGCACGTTTGCATACAACGCTGAAAAAACTGTTTTAAAATCTTGCAGTGAAAAACTGCATTTCTGTAGTTGGGTTAATAAACCAGCACTGTTGTGCCACAGAGCACGTTTGCATACGAAGCTGACAAACCTATTTTATAACTTTTGAGGTGACATACTGCATTTCTGTAGTTGGGAAAATAAACCCGTACTGTTGTGCCACAGAGCACGTTTGCATACAACGCTGAAAAAACTGTTTTAAAATTTTGTGGTTAAAAACTGCATTTCTGTAGTTGGGTTAATAAACCCATACTGTTGTGCCACAGAGCACGTTTGCATACAATGCTGAAAAAACAGTTTTAAAATTTTGGGGTGAAAAACTGCATTTCTGTAGTTGGGTTAATAAACCTGTACTGTTGTGCCACAGAGCACGTTTGCATACGACGCTGAAAAAACTGTTTTAAAATTTTGCGGTGAAAAACTGCATTTCTGTAGTTGGGTTAATAAACCCATACTGTTGTGCCACAGAGCAGGTTTGCATACAACGCTGAAAAAACTGTTTTATAACTTTTGAGGTGACATACCGCATTTCTTAAGTTGGGTTAATAAACTAGTACTGTTGTGCCACAGAGCACGTTGGCATACAACGCTAAAAAAACTGTTTTAAAATTTTGTTGTTAAAAAATGCATTTCTGTACTTGGGTTAATAATCCCATACTGTTGTGCCACAAAGCATGTTTGCATACAACGCTAAAAAAACAGTTTTAAAATTTTGCGGTGAAAAACTGTATTTCTGTAGTTGGGTTAATAAACCCGTACTGTTGTGCCACAGAGCAGGTTTGCATACAACGCTAAAAAAACTGTTTTAAAATTTTGCGGTGAAAAACTGCATTTCTGTAGTTGGGTAAAAAAAAACATACTGTTGTGCCACAGAGCACATGTGCATACAACGCTAAATAAAATGTTTTAAAATTTTGCGGTGAAAAACTGCATTTCTGTAGTTGGGTTAATAAACTGGTACCATTGTGCCACAGAGCACATTTGCATACAACGCAGAAAAAACTGTTTTTTAATTTTGTGGGGAAAAACTGCATTTCTGTAGTTGGGTTAGTAAACTCGTACTGTTGTGCCATAGAGCACGTTTTCATATCACACTGAAAAATCTGTTGTATAATTTTTGGGGTGACATACTGCATTTCTGTAGTTTGTTGCAATAAACACTGGTTTTGTGCTACATGGCAGATCTGAGGCCTACCCTGTATTTCAGTCATTTTAAGTAACCTATGAAACTCCGCATTTACATCGTTGGTTGAAAAAACACCGGTTTTGTGGTAGATTGCACATTTGTGGTGTACGCTGCATTTCTGACAGTCAAATTAAACCGTTAACCTCTGCTGTTACATTGTTGGTTTGAAAAATCTAATTTTTGTTGATAGTAAAGTAATTGTATTGAATTGCTCCATTACACTGTTGTGTGACCTAAAGAAATATATTCTGTTTATGACACGGGCATTGCCTTACTGTTAGTCAACTTAATTGTTGAATTTTGGCAGTTAAATTGACACCAGAGATAAACCATCTGTTAGTTTGTTGGGTGAATGCAAATAATGAGGAGAACATCAAATAAGGGACCTGGACATGGTGGTGGTGTTGGTGGAGCTCCTGTTGCAGGCAGAGGACTTGGCCGTTCTGCGCCAGCTACAGATCCAAGTGAAACACCTTCCTCATTTGCGAGCAGGCGACAGAACCTGCAGCGTTATTTGGTAGGCCCGAATGCCGCTCTACGGATGGTGAGGCCAGAACAAGTACAGGCGATAGTAGGTTGGGTGGCTGACAGTGGCTCAAGTTCCTTCACAGTATCTCCCACCCAGTGCTCTGCAGAAAACTCAAAGTTGGCACCTGCAGCCCATGCTCCTCAGTCTTTCACCTCACCCCCTTGCAAAGCAGCCAAGCAGCCTGAGCTCCAAGTCATGCCTCAGACTCATGCTTTTTGATGACTCTGCCGGCAGGGTTTCCCTGGGCCATCCACATAGCCCTGCCCCAGAAGTGGAAGACATTGAATGCACTCATGCACAACCACCTATGTTGCAGGATGAGGACATGGGAATAGCACCGCAGCATGTCTCTGATGATGAAAAACACAGGTGCCAACTGCTGCGGCATTCTACATTGTGCAGACAGATGAGGAGGGCAGGGGTCAAGAATGGGTGGAAGATGATGTGGATGATGATGAGGTCCTAGACCCCGAGTCGACTCAAGTTCATGCTAGTGACATGTGCAGTTCTGAGGAAGAGGCGGTGGTCGCACAGAGGCAACAGCACAGCAAAAGAGGGAGCAGGTTGCAAAAGCAGAGCGGCCGTCGCCGAGACAGTAAACCTGCTACTGCCCACCGCACCCAGGGACCTAGCACACCAAAGCCAGCTCCAAGGAGTGTATTGGTGTGGCAGTTCTTCACACAATGTCCTGACGACAAGACATGAGGGGTTTGCATGTTTTGCCATCAGAGCCTGAAGCGAGGCATAAACGTTCTAAACCTGAGCATAACCTGCATGATCAGGCATCTACATGCAAAGCATGAACTGCAGTGGAGTAAACACCTTAAAAATCAAGAAAGGTCTCAGGCTCCTCCTGCTTCCTCCTCTGCTGCTGTCTCTGCCTCTTCCTCCACCTCTAGAGTCACAGTGACACCTGCCACCCAGCAAACAGAGGATGTGCCACCAACACCACCACCTCTGTCATCATCAGCAAGCATCTCCACCATGTCACACGCAAGTGTTCAGCTGTCCATCTTCCAAACACTGGAGAGAAAATACCCATCTACCCACCCTCGATCCCTGGTCCTGAATGCCAGCATTTTAAAATTACTGGCCTTTGAAATGATGTCATTCCGTCTGGTGGAGACAGACTGTTTTAAACAGCTGATTGCGGTGGCTGTCCCACAGTACGTCGTTTCCAGCCGCCACTACTTTTCCAGGCGAGCCGTCCCTTCCCTGCACAACCAAGTGGAGGATAAAATCAAGTGTGCACTGCGCAACCCCATCTGTGGCAAGGTCCACATAACCACAGATACATGGACCAGTAAGCACGGGCAATGATGCTATATCTCCCTAACTGCACAATGGGTAAATGTAGTGGCGGCTGGGCCCGAGGCGGATAGCGGTTTGATGCATGTCCTTCCACCACCGAGGATCGCAGGGCATTATTCTTTGCCTCCTGTTGCCTCCTCCTCCTACTCCGCTTCCTCCTCCTCCTCTTCTACCACCTCCTCAACCGGTCAGTGAAAGACCTTCACCACCAACTTCAGCACAGCCAGGGGTAAATGTCAGCAGTCGGTTTTAAAACTTATGTGTTTGGGGGACAAACCCGGAGATGTGGAGGGGTATAGAAGAACAGACTGATGAGTGGTTGCTGCCAGTGAGCCTCAAGCCCGGCCTCGTGGTGTGCGATAATGGGTGAAATCTCGTAGCAGCTCTGGGACTAGCCAGTTTGACACACATCCCTTGCCTGGTGCATGTGCTGAATTTGGTGGTTCAGAAATTGCTTAGAAACTATCCAGACATGTCAGAGCTTCTGCAAAAAATGCGGTCCGTCTGTGCACACTTTCGGCTTTCTCACCCTACTGTTGCTCGTCTATGTGCGCTGCAACGTAACTTTCCCCAGGGTTTGCGCAGTCTCACCCACTGCTCTGTTCCAGTACATGTGTTTCTTCTTGTGATGTTTTATTTTTCTAGACACCTTGATATGTTAAAGGACTACTACTGCTATGTAGGTTATTGTTAAATGACATGTATCAGCGTAGAGAGCCAAAGAGATACCCACTCGGCACAGCACACCTTTGTGAACTAAGAGCAAGGTGGGTGGTTTGGGCTCTGCAACCAGAAAGAACCAACACGTGGTGAATTCTAAGAAAAGTGCATTTACTACAGGTTAATAAAGGCAAGTTAAAGGTAAAAGAACAGGAAGAAGGTCAAGCAAAATACACGGTATAGTATGAACAATTCAAGTCAGATTCTACAATAGTTTCCGCTTTTACTACGTCTGCCTCCGCAGTACGGACACTGAACAAACAATATTCCAAAAACTATCACTAACTGACTCTAATTTCACAGTTGGGTGCACACACCCCTGTTCCCAGTGGTCCAGATGGACTGCTTATAGTTTGTAGAAGCGCGCGGTGGGGCCCAATATCGTTCCTTTCTTTTACAGTGAAGCGTTCTCTCTAGAGACAAGCGAATTTCTCAAAAATTAGATTCCGTCGGTTTGCCGAATTTTCTGAAAAGATTTGATTTGATCCGAATTTATCTGTGGTGAATCACGTTAAAAAACAGCTATTTCCTGGCTGCAGAGAGACTGTATAGTGGTGTCTGCTGTGTTATTGAAACAATACTGTGAGTCAGTATGACACGCAGAGGACAGGTGTCGCTCCTAGAATCACTGCAGACTTTACTTATTTGGGCAGTTATGGGGCCAAAACTGACCAAATACCTCAAGTGTGAAATCCGCCTTACAGGTCGATGTTAGCGTTAAGAAGAAGAGCACTCCTCTTACACCGTCATTAGCTGATTCCACATAAATGTCTACAGAACCTGTTCTATTAAACGCCTATAAATGTAGAGCCCTCCCGAAAGAGTGGAGATGGTGTCAGCAGTAAGTTTGTGTTGATGTCCCTGATTATTTTGCCCTTCCTCTGATCCATCAGAACAATAACCCCCCAAAAACGGATTCTGTCTGTTGAGCGTCCGCCTTCACTTGGTCAGCATTTGGTCAGTAATCTATCAATATTGCTAAAGCAAAAAAAAAAACAGGAGTGGATCCAAAACAGAGATGACAAATGAATGGAATATTTGCATGTCTTCTGTGTTTTGTACCCACTCCTGCTTTTGGCTACCAAATCATAAGCCAATTCTGATGCAAAATAGGGACCATGTCATACAAGCCTTACAGCAGCTACATAGACAGGATCCGTTGTGTGTTTCATTTTTCCTTCCTTCTGACAGATCAAAAAAGGGTCAAATAAATGATGATGTCAACCAGGCCAAAAAGGCAAAATAGTGGCCGAGTCATGGAGTGAGGAGGGTGGGAAGAGCATGAGAAGTCCACATAGTGGCCCAATGACAGAGTGGTGAGGTGGCAGCAGCATGGGGAGACCACAGAGTGGCCCAGTGACATAGTGTTGAGGTGGCAGCAGAATAAGGAGACCACAGAGTGTCCCACTGACATAGTGTTGAGATAGCAGCAGCATGAGGAGACCATGGAGTAGTGATATGGCAGCAGCATGAAGAGACCACAGAGTGGTGAAGTGGCAGCAGCATTGGGAGACCAAAGAGTAGCGATGGGGCAGCAGCATGAGGAGACCACAGATTGGTAAAGTGGCAGCAGCATGAGGAGACCACACAGTGTCCAAGTGACATAGTGTTGAAGTGGCAGCAGTATGAGGAGACCACAAAGTGGCCCAGTGACATAGTGTTGAGGTAGCAGCATGAGGAGACCACAGAGGTGCCCAGTGACAGAGTGGGGAGGTGGGGGGAAATACCAGTGCCAGCTGAAGATGGTGGGTGACAGTAGGAGCACCTGGCAGCAGTTGTGGCATCAGGCGGGTAGCAGCATCAGAATAGTAGCTGAAGCAGGAGCCAGAATACACGGGTCTCTTTTGTCAAAGTGTTGGTGTGGCACCATGGATGATCTAGTCTGATGCATCAGGCACTAGTGTTTGAACAATCTGGCTGATCCATGCCCGATTCATCTTTACAATGTCAGTTTCTCCACATTTTGGGTGGACAGGCGAGCTCTCCTTGAGGTAACTATGGCCTCCGCCGCACTAAACACCCGCTCTAATGTAACACTGCTGGCCGGGCAGGAAAGCTTGTCAAGGGCAAACTTGGCCAGTTGCGGCCACAAATCCAGTTTGGCTGCCCAGTAGTCCAGGGGATCTTCGATCTGGGGTGGCAGGGTGCACTCCAAGTATGTCACAACCTGCTGGTTTGTACAGTTTCTACCATATATCTACCTGCTGGTGAGTAGTTTCTTTAATAGGCGGGTGAAGAAAACTGCTCATCAGCGACTCTAGACTTAAGTTGCTGCTGATCGAGCTGGTACTGCTGCTGCCACCCTTACCCCCCCCCACCCCCAGCAGCCATGGCAGTGGAACATGAGCACAGAGGGCACCCCCGGTCAGATCTGCGTGAGGATGGGCAATGGTGCACATAGGCAGCAGCCAACTGACGACATAGGTCGTCTCTATATCAGTTCAGTTTGTCCTCCCTCTCAGCGGGTGTAAAAAAGGCCCCCACTTTTGACGAGTAACAAGGGTTTAACATGGTGAACAGCCAGTAGTCATCCCTCTGCCGAATGGTGACAATTCGGCTGTCACTACGCAGCAAGTGAGCATACATCGGGCCATTTGTGCAAGTCACTCGGAAGTACTCCCTGCCTACATCTCCACTGCATACTGCCACAATGTGCCTGTGTCCTCTGCCTCATCTTCCTCATCACCCTGTAGCTCCTCTCGCTGGTCCGGCCCATCCTCCTCTCCTGTCACCTGTGTAGAAAAAACACCCATTTCTCTACACATTGCTTGTGCTCGAATGTCCTCCTCCTTCTCTAGTTCAGCCCTCACAGGGCTCATGTGGCCATGAAATATAGTCGCCATGTCTCCTGTCGCCTGGCCAGCCAGATATCAGAGCAGCGAATGGATCAAAATGATTCCAGGCCACTGCATAGATACATTGTTGTTATATAGACAATATATTTCTAAACCAAAACTTAGCGAATATTGTCCAGACATGGTATACAGCATTATAAAGATTACCCACAATGCAGGACATGTTATAATATATCCTGAAATCATGTAGATAGATATAGCCTAAATATGCATGGAGATATCTCTCGAAGACGTGGGACGTATCCCAGACTGGTAACTTATAACGTGGGTACAACCAAAATATCTATAAACATATATTATGCGAGCCACCGATGTGGAACATACATCAACCCTAATCTATACTGGCTATATTAAATTCTATATTTAGCCCATAAGGCTGTAGTGATCTCAAAGTATGGATCCATTTTAATTCTTTCCTCCTAAGTACTTTATTTTTATCACCACCCCTCCTTAAAAGCCCTACAGAGTCTATAGCACGAAAATAGAGCTGATTAATAGAGTGTCCTCAGTCAATGAAGTGTTTCGCTACCGGTTTATCTGTCATGGCCTTCCTGATTGTACTTTTGTGTTTGTCCCTGAGCTCCATAGTGGTTTCACCCACATAAATGTAGCTACAGGGGCACTAAATCATATAGATTACATCCCTGGATCTACAGGTATAGTATTTCTTGATCTTAAAGGTTTTTCCACTGTATGGATGGGTGAAGAAATCCCCCTTCATAATACCAATTGCAGCATGCTAGACATGGAAAATTACCTGTCTTTCTCGGGGCCAATAAGATCTGTTTATCTGTTCTGGCTCCACCCACATCAGATTTTACCAATCTGTCACGTATACAGACATTCCATCTGTACACCATCATCGGGGGTGATGCAAACTCATCTAGGTTAGGCATTCCTCGATGGAGGATGTGCCAATTGTTCCTAAGGATGTCAGATATCGCACCACTGTCT
Source organism: Bufotes viridis (assembly GCA_033119425.1). Taxonomy (NCBI): domain Eukaryota; kingdom Metazoa; phylum Chordata; class Amphibia; order Anura; family Bufonidae; genus Bufotes; species Bufotes viridis. The sequence goes on along the minus strand of CM065591.1, from coordinate 244,344,029 downwards.
CCCCCGAAGATGGACACAAAGGGAATTCTGTTCTCTTTCCCAATCCATGTGGATCCACCCAGAACCGTATCACGATTGACTGCTAAGGCCTTACTCCTAGTTTTCTGTAATAGGGTACGTGGATAACCCCTTTGGGTGAATTTTGTACACATCTCATCTGCCCTGGTCTGGAATCTGTCATTGTCTGAGACTATTCTTCGTACCTGCAACAATTGGTTCCATGGTAGATACTCTACCATGCGTCGGGGGTGATTACTGTCATATACCAATAAAGTGTTTTTGTCAGTCACTTTTTGAAAGAGATCAGTCCTGATCTCACCACTTTCAATATATACTCGTACATATAGGAATTGTAACTCCTCCGTAGATGCGGTCAATGTAAATTGTAGACCTGGGACCCCCCCATTCAGGTGGAGATGGAATTGTTCCAATTCATTCTTGGTGACCCCCCAGATCATGAAGATGTCGTCGATGTAGCGCCACCAGCATAGGACCCTCCCAGTAAACGCGGAATACCAATCTGTCCTCGACCTCCGCCATGAAGATGTTAGCGTAGGTGGGGGCCACATTGGACCCCGCTTCTGTTGGTAGAAGGTGTCCCTGAAGAGGAAGTAATTCCTCCTCAGGACCACCTCCAGGAGGTCGAGGACCAGACGGCAGGCGCCCAGGGAGATTGCCATGCTGGCCAGGGCCACATCGACAACATTAAGACCATAAGTCTGATCAATAGAAGTGTAAAGTGAAACTACATCAAAGATGACTACAGGGGCGTAGCTAGAAATGACTGGGCCCCACAGCAAATATTTGTATGGGGCCCCCCTCCCCACGTGTTTTGCTCCCCCCTCTATAATGTGCCAGTAGCCAGCCATATAGCCCCCCAGCCCCCCTATAATGTTCCAGTAGCCACCCAGCCATATAGCCCCCCCCAGCCCCCCTATAATGTGCCAGTAGCCACCCAGCCATATAACCCCCCCCCCCATAATGTGCCTGGCCCATAACACCCCCTCCCCCCCTATAATGTTCCAGTAGCCAATGCAGATGATAAATTCCCCCCCCCCCCAATGTAGTCCATCATTCAGAATTATTGATTTTCCTAGCCAAACCAAAAAATCCACTAGACAGTCACAGTCAGACTGTACTTACACGTCCGGCAGCAGCGCAGCTCTGATGCCGTCTGCAGCGCAGCGGCGCGATTACGTCATTGCGCCGCCTGCGTAGTTCCGTCAGGCACCGCCAGCCTCTGCAGTGGCGTTGCTAGGGCTGGTGTCACCCGGTGCGGTAGAAAATGGTGTCGCCCCCCCGTGCCCATAGCTCACCTGGTCCTTGTCCCTTCTGCAGCAGCTGGCATCTCTGTGTGGTCCTCTGCTTCAATCGCTGGTTTGAGGACTGTACTGTTCGCCCTATAAGATGCACTTAGGTTTTAGAGGAGGATAGTAAGAAACAATATTTTCCATTACACCTCAGGTCAGACCAGCAATCAAACCTCCAATGTTAATCACACCTCAGATCAGCCCCCCATGTCAGCCATCAGCCCCCATCCATCATGCCCATGTCAGCCGTCAGCCCCCATCCATCATGCCCCCATGTCAGCCATCATGCCCTCATGTAAGCCCCCCCATCCACTGTCAGCCCCCATCCTTCATGCCCCCCATGTCAGCCGTCAGCCCCATCCGTCATGCCCCCCATGTCAACCGTCAGCCCCATCCGTCATGCCCCATCCGTCATGCCCCCCATGTCAGCCGTCAGCCCCCCATGTCAACCGTCAGCCCCATCCGTCATGCCCCACATGTCAGCCGTCAGCCCCCCATCCATTATGCTCCCTAACAGTGCGCCTATGCCAATTACATCAGACTACACCCGGAAGAGAAGACCGGACTCTCCTCCTCCCTCACAGCGATGCCGGCCGTCTTCTCTTCCCGGTGTAGTCTGACGTAATCGGCATAGGCGCACTGAGGACGGAGAGGGCAAGCGCCTGTCCTCCACCACTCAGTACGCCTGCGCCAATTGTGGAGCTATACGGAGCAGGCGCAAGGATTCAAGAGAAGACAGGGCCAGCGAGAGGAGGAGAGCACTCGCTGGTCCTGTCTGTCAAGCGCAGAGGGGGCGATTCTAAAGCCCATGGATGTGACGACGGCTACCAGCAAGTACGGCCCAAGTAGCTTGCTGGTAGTGAAGGTAATCGGCATAATATAAAAGTATGAATTTTCTTAAATAGAAAAGGTAAGGGACATATGGATGAATTCAGCTGACATTAGCAAATAGCTAATGTCAGCTGGTGAAAAAATAATCAAATGGGGGGTGAACTACTAGATTGAAGCCAGACAATCAGTGTGTCACAGTACATCAGTGCTTGCCTTAAGGCAAGCTGAGGCTGAGCCTCTTGAAAGTGACAATCAGTCACACACATACCCCAGTCCTCTCCTTCCTCCTTCTCCTTGTTGCTTCTTCAGCTCAGCTGAGCCACCGAGAGTCTGAGGATCGTTATCTGAGCTGCTGCTCTCACACTGTCGGCTACTGTGAGAGCAGCAGGACCCGGAAGTGCTGTGACCCTGAGTTATCTCTGCTACAGAGACACTGATTGAGAGAGGGAGGAGAGGGGTCTGGGGAGCAGCAGCAGTGCACGGCAAGCAGACAGAGAGAGAGAGAGAGAGTAAGTTCACTCACACAGCAGCTGATAGCAGCAGCCGGGTCCCGCATGTGTCCTGGGGGCGGGTGACACCCCCCAAGAAGTCAGGCACGTAACTAAAAGAGGGGAGGGGGAACTGTGAAAGGGGGGGGGCCCAGGCCAAACTGTGAAATGGAGGGGAGGAGGGGGGGGCCCGCCGGCACAGTGGACAGTCTGAGAGCGCGCACTGTCGGCAATTAGCCTGCGCAGCGCCAGCAGCAGCTGATTACTGGGGCGGGGAAGCAAAGGAGAGAGGACACGTGCTGCCTGGGCGCCGGGCCCCTTGTCAGCCCGGGCCCCGAAGCAGCCGCTTCCCCAGCTTCCCCGGTAGTTACGCCCCTGGCTGACTAGCATAAATGTGCCGGGTAACTCAATTTGTTTTAACTTCAAGAGAAAATCACTAGTGTCTTTGACATAGGACGGAGCCGAGGTCGCATGGACACGCAGAACCTTATCCAGAAATATCGAGACAGTATTAAAGATTGAACCCCTGCTCGACACAATCGGTCGGCCAGGGGGATCAATCAAGCTCTTATGTATTTTAGGGAATATGTATATCACTGGGGTGACCAGTTGGCTGATTCTAAGGTACTCATTAAGGTCATCATCGATGATTCCTGTATCCCTAGCCTTATCCAAAATCACCCCAATGATACGCATAATGTCATATTTGGGATCACTACCCAAAACCACATAAACTTCAACATCACATAACTGTCTCATGATTTCACCAATTTACTTACACGTGTCCATGACAACGACAGCTCCCCCCTTGTCTGCTGGCTTAATTGTAAGTTGTTTGTTACACTCCAGCTCCTTAATGGCCTGTCTCTCTTCAATAGATACATTAGACCTCTGATATGTCGGCTTGGTACCCTGTAATTCAGAAATATTCCTTTTCACAATATCAATATATGCTTCCACTGTATGGTTATTATGGGGTGGTGAGAAGTTACTCTTATTCCTTAAACCATATAATTTACATGACAGTTCACCATTTTCAAAATTCTTTTTTGACCCAACATTTGCGGTATTTGTCACAGCAAAAAATGCTTTCAGTCTTAACCTCCTAAAAAAGCGTTGTAAGTCCAATTCGAATTCAAACCAGTCACGATCAATCGTGACTCAGTTCTACTGAGGAAATGTTCACCACCAGATCCCTCATCTCCTCTGATTGCGTCTCGTCGATCGGCCCCTGTTGGGCCCAGATTGAATCGGTGGTAGATCTTTAAAGGGGCCGGTGGTGTTTTCTACCACCCCTTCGGCATCCACCTCTCCTCGATATCTTGTTGCCCCTAAAAAATTAGATAATACCGACTCATCCGTGGAATCTGATTCCCCTGTGGTGAAACCAAATCAACCGTGGTCAAATCTTCTGTCCTGTAGTCCTGGTGACTGACAAATAAAGTGGCCTCCTCTAAGGGCCCAAGGAAATGGCAGGCGCCACTCATGAGCTGCCACTGGCTAACATTGAAGTTACACAGGGGAGTTCTTCTGTCCGCCTGTATCATCAAGATATCATTTATGGCTTTTCTCTGTTCATATGATATAGAGGGTGGAATTCTAACGGGTTCTACATATGTGTGCAGGGCTGGTACTGCCTTTTTTGCAAAGAAATTATGGCTTTGTACTCTCCACCTTGGCTCAGCACAAGCCATCAGTGCTTAAGCAGGTGATTGGACCATGTGACCCAGTGACATCACGGAAGGTCCTTCACCCCCTTCCCGGCTGAATACAGAGCAGGAGACCGGTAACCGGCTGCTACGTGAAAAATGGAGGGGGTAAGTTTATGTTTTTATTATTTTTAACCCTCTAGTGCCCTTTTTACTTTGCATTCTCTATTGAGAATGCTATTATTTTAATTTATAACCATGTTATAAGGGAAAATAATAAAATCTACAGAATACTCCACCTGAAACTGGACTTCAGTGATGAAGTCAGGCTTCAGGTCTGAGTACCAAACATGGCGATTTTTCAGACGCGCGTGCAAAACGCATTACAAACGTTTGCACACGCGTGGAAAAATCGTGAATATTCCAGCAACGCACCCGCATCCTATCCGGGCGTCAAACGTGACGCCCGTCTGAAAGAGGCCTAAGTCTCACATTCCGGAACATAAAATTATCTCTCCCAAGGATATAGCAGACAACTTTTGGGCCTATTAACTATACAACTTACAAGAAGACACTTGCAAAACCCAAAACTTTCTACATTCTCTGAATCTCCCTAAAATATCCCCAGACTATGCCTCTTCTCTTAACTCCCCAATCACTGAATCAGAAGTTATCAATACCATAAAAAATGTACAGATAGGAAAGGCTCCTGGCCCTGACAGCTTCACAGGAGAGTATTACAGTTAGCTACAGCTAACTTTCCACTCCTTATGTCCTCCATACAAAGGTAGACTATTACTGTGTGGAGTACAAGGGTGGACTTCTATTTTCTGTGTGCACAAATGTTTACATCAGTCCTATAAGTGGCAAAAAGAGGAACATTCCTACTGTATGGATGGAGGACTTCTTCATGGATATCTGGGCTGGCTTGAGAAGCGAAGCACTACAATTAGACATGACATCACCTGTAAGTATGTAGACTTAATTTCTAGATTTCACTGTACATTTTCCATTGTTGGAAATGGAGATTGATAGAGATGAGGGGTGGACCCACTATGTCAACCATCCGGTTTGACTTTGGGCTAATCTTAAGGGCATTGTCATGGTGGTCTCCTTTATCTCCTATACAAGGATCTGGACTTTGCTGCAGGGAACCAACCAGGCCACTACCAAATTCAGTAGCTTCAATATGCCAAATGGTCCAATGAAACGAGATGCCAGCTTGTAGGAGGGAATCGTAAAGGGGTTGTGCCATGAAAAATATTTTACATTTTTCAAACCAGTACCCGGATCTGATACTAGTTTTGTAATTGCATGTATAACCACTGAGCTATTCAATTTTGGACCAGAGACACAGGCGTGTTGTACCAAAGGATCAGGAAGTACCTTTAAATTGTCTTTAAAACAGTTCTGAGGTCGAAGCAGGCGTCAGTGGGGCAGTTTGTTAAACAGACTAGGGTCAGAACAGATGGAGTGGAGTTTGTAGTGGGGCAGAAGTTCGGTACATGGGTGGTCAGACACATAATACAAAGATGAATGGAGAGCACAGGTCACAGCCTGCAGCTTGCCCTTGGGAACACCAACCAAAGGAAGGAGCAGAACAGCAAGGGGACAGATAGCCTTGGTCAGTAGCAAGCAGAAAAGCATCCAAAAAAAACAGGCTGAGGAGCACAGGATACCACAGAGTTGCTTTATTAATGTAGCATGTTTCTAAAGCGTGCCACTTTCCTGAGTGTTGAAGCTCCATTCCCACAGTGAGAAGTGGGTCAGCGGGAACCCCCCCCCCCAACCCCCCTGAATGACTGAATCTTTGCAAAAACTTATTCAGAACAACTGGAGCGTTAATGTTCTCTAGAGGCTCCCAGTATATCTCGTCCATCAGGAAGAACATCTTGCCTCTGATCTTTTTCATACCCAAGATGCTATTTACCCCATACAGACTTTCATAGCCGGCTGGAGGAGGAGGTCTACAGTGCCAAATAAGTAACACTGGCTTGGGTAGTGACAAATCAAAAGCATTAGGGATCCACAAAAAAAGCAGGGAGGGGTTAACACTGTAAGCTATGCGTCTGAGGCCTTGAGCTGTGGATGTTCTGGCTGCATCCCGTTATTTTCATCTTGTTCCTCACTTCTAAGAAATGTAGCAAAGGTCAATATCTTTGTAGCAGTAACTTTTCTAGTACGTGTGTCTTCATCTTATTGGTTGTTGATTCCCCCGTCCCCCTTGCTATATATATGTTACCCCACCCTCAATAAAGTTAGAGTATTTCTCAGTGATACCTGTGTCTGTCATTTATTTGCTGCTGAGAAATATCTCTCCTGGTACCAGTAAGACTTAACCCAAGCTGACCACTGGAGTCCGGTACCAGGGGTACCTAGCGAAGGGTCCAATTTCCCTACAGTTTTGGGGGCTCGTCTGGGATCGAGAGGGTCATCCTCGGGTCCGGTGAGAAAGACATTGATTTTGTCCTCCGTCTGATCCGAGGGCACTGGCCACGTCTCGACCCAAGTAAGTTGAACCATCTACTTAAAGACGTCAGGAGGTCGCTGTGTCAGGGACACAGGAGATATGGCTCAGGCCAGGGAGCCTTATAAAGTGGCTGCACGGACTCCGGGAGTCCAAGCAGAAAGAACCACTAAAGATAAAAGTGCACTTAAAACTAAAAGATACTGTTCAGGGAACAGAAGGTTACAAGCTTGGATTAACTCTTATATACATAGTATAAATGTCTTAGAAGTAATAAGATTATCTGTCTGTGTGAGGTACTGACCGGGTGGTAAGTGTACGGTCACATCCCACTGTTAATTCATCATGTTTTCACTACTACGAATGTGTAAATTGTTTATGTTGTGGAGAATCGTTAGACTAATATGGGGGCAAGGATCCAAGACAGATTTCCCAAACCAGAACCAAGAGAAACGTGTAAGGTATTTGTAGCTAGTGTCAGACCAACAAACTATTACCTGATCAACCCATGGGTAGATAATTTAGCAGGCTGGACTGAGGCAATGGATGCTGCAGATCCATTCCCCAGGAACGGTGACAATAGTATTTATCATATGGATATGGTCAAAGGACTATGTCTAGATGATAAGACAGCCTGGCCGCATTTTGATGCGGATCCTTCCTGGGACATGGATTACATGTCCAGAGGAGGTGAAAAGTGGCTAGAAATAGCCCCCATTGGTATGATGCAGGTAATAAGAAAAGGAACAAGAATCCAAAAGGTCTCAAAGATGATAGGACTCTACATGAAATAGAACAGGAGGTGGGAACAAAGAAAATAAGTCAGAAACCCCTCCATCCTACATTAATTCTACCCCCACATAGTCCACCTAGGGTCGCAGCTGCAACAAGCCCACCAGCAGAGTCACCCACTTCTACCTCAGTGCAGGGGAAGATTCGGGAGCTGAGGGTGGAGAGGGTTCCTCACAGAGTGTTAGTTTTGCAAGTCCTCCCATCTCACAACGTTTGAGGAGTAATGTCCGTGAGGATACATTCCCCTTCATGACAATAGGGGATCAGTTAGTTAATGGAGAAACCCATAGAGATAGAGGACATAAACAGAATTAGGCACAATCACATATCTCAGGAGAGCCTGTAAGGGAAGAAATTATACACAGGAGGATATGAAATTAATAATTGATGGTGTTATAGACACACACTCTGGGTGGGATTGGACAAAGGTCCCCACAATGAATAACATTCAGGGACAAGTCAGTGCTGACACTTACAGATTAAACACAGAACAGGGCAGGACTGATACCGGATGTGACACAGTTGCTTTCAGCCATTGCTGCAGATGCTGTCTGTTTCAGAGTGATAGATTTGAAGAATGCTTTATTCTCTATCCTGGTTGACAAGCAGACTAGGTTCCTTTTTGATTTTTCCTTTGAGGGTCGTCAACTCACCTGGTGCGGGATGCTCCAGGAATATGCTGATTCACCTGTAGTGTACAGCATTGTCCTCCAAGCCAGTTTAAAACCATGGCACCCCCCCAGGGTTCTGTGCTCTTGCAATACGTGGATGATTTGTTACTGTGCAGTATGTCAGAGGAGGCTAATGTTACTGATGGTGTATCTTTGTTAAAATGGTTATCAGAATGTGGACACAAGGTGTCACGCAAGAAAATGCAATGGTGTAAAAAGCAAGTTGAGTACTTGGGCTTTGTCCTCACAAAGGGAGAAAGGAGAATCAGCACAGAAAGAGTCCAGTCTGTAGCGGGACTGGTCACCTCGCACATCAGGAAAGACATGCTATCTTTCCTTGGTATGATAAACTACTGCAGACAGTGGATTCCTGATTGCTCCTACTATGACAATGTTCTGAGGCAAGCCACACTGACGGAACAGCCAGACTTAATTAAATGGTCAAAGGAAATGTTGAATGCATTTGATTACTTGAAATGTGCTTTAATGACAAGTCCAGGTTTGGGCCTCTCTGACTACAACCTCACATTCCACATATATGCTCGACAAAATTGTAAAACCATGGCGGGTGTGCTGACCCAGTATCACGGAGGCAAGTTGAGTCCTTGTGTATTTTTCTCAAAGGTAATGCTGGCTTCTGTCCAAGGAATGCCAGCATGTCTTAGATCTCTTGCAGCCTGTGCAATGATGGTTGAACTTGCAACCCTACTGACAATGGGACATGATACAATCCTGTACACCACACATGATGTGTAGGACTTCTTAAAGGCATACACACACAGCACATGTCAGCCCAAAGGTTGTCTGGGTATGAGATCCTGCTCCTCAGCAACCCCTCCCTACAGATCAAGTATGCCGCACACACCTCAGGCCCAGCACCCATACTCAATGCACTGCTTGGACTCAAGGGACCCGAGGATCACCTGGTAGAGACACATGATTGCATACATGCCATACAACATAAGACCTCGCCCCGTTCTGATTTATCATCCATACCAGTTGAAGGTGCACCTGAATTTTTTGTAGATGGATCTTGTAGCAGACCAAATGACAATTCCTACCACGCAGGGTACTCAGTAGTCATGTTACCTGACATTGTCCTCGAGGCTAGGCCAATCACTTACCAGTCTGCACAAGCTGCTGAAATGATTGCACTCACCAGAGCATGCATATTACACGAAGGTAAGCCAGTTACCATTTACACTGACAGCAGGTATGCTCATGGCGTGGTCTGGGACCACGGTGTTATCTGGCAAAGAAGAGGATTTGTTGCAGCTGACGGTAGTAATCACATGTCACACTCACAACTTGTCACACAACTTCTGTAAGCCATCAGGTTACCCTCACAACTCGCAATTGTACACTGCAGAGCACATACCGGAGGTAAGGATCCTGTGTCACAGGGGAATGCCTTAGCTGACACAGAGGCCAAGAAAGCTGTATTACTTTCCTCAGCCACTGAAGATGAAAAGGCTGATTGGTGTTATACAATTTTGCAGAAAAATCCTAAGACTGGATTAATCTACAAAGAGGGGAAACCATGCATAACACAACACAGTGCTCCTCTGTTCATTGCACATTTCCACGGAGTAGGACATAACAGCATTCAAACAACATACATGCTGCTAACACAAAACTTTTATATTACGGGTATCAAAGAGTTAGTTTCAGACAGTGTAAGGAGATGCATCACATGTTTGAGGAACAATCCAAACAACAATGTCAAAGTCCCACACCAACATCTTGACCACCTCACCACTCCTTTCACACATTTGCAGGTAGATTTTACACACACATACCTAGGCAGAAAAGGAAACAGGAATACGCCTTGGTCATAGGTGACATGTTTTCAAGATGGCCAGAGGTCTACCCTACAAAATCAGAAGATGCAAAAACAGTAGCAAGGATACTCACACAGATCATCATTCCAAGATGGGGCTGTCCACTGGTGATTGAATCTGACCAGGGGCCGGCCTTCACCTCAAAAGTAAATAAGGATGACACCTAATAAGAAACTAGGAATGTCAGTATTTGAGATACTCATGGGTAGGCCATTCCCCACCCCTTGGGCTAAGCACCCACTGGTAGTGCAGGAAGGGGATATGGATCTCAGAGAAGAGTATGTTACCAAACTAATAAAGGTTCTAAGTGAAACTGAAGAAAAAGTTGCTTGTAAGTCTCCTTGTCTTCCACAGGAACCAACTCACCCTTTTCAAGTTGGTGAAAGAGTTCTAGTGAAAAACCTAAAGAAAGGAAAAGCTCCAGGGGACTTCACCTATGGACCTCCCACCACCGTGGTAGCTGTGACCCATACAGTAGATCTCACAGAGGAAACACCCACCTGCATACAGGCCACCAGAGTGAAGTTGGTAAAGAGGCGCCCCAAAAGGAGGTAATAACAGGGGCAGACAGCCCTGACCTCGAAAATGGACAAAGTGAGGTACTAATGGGAGCAGACAGCTCTGACCTCCACCAGGATGCACTCCCTCAATTCTAGGAAATAGCACAGATGGTCCATTCTGACTATGGGGCTACTAATGATCTTATTAAAAACAGAAATACCCTCTTGTAGCAAAGACCCTCACCCTGGGGCTGGTATACACACATATCCAGGAAATTACACATGGTACACAGGTGGAAACACAGGTAGACAGCAGGGAAATTTTACTAAAGGGTATTGGGCCAATTATAGTACTACCAATCAATCACTAACTCAAAATCAGGTATGTACTGGATATGTGGAGATAGAAAGATAAGATCCAGATTAGAAGGAAATTGGCAAGGGAATGTGCCTTAGCCAAAGCTATCATGAACATGCATATCTTTGAAGAGTCGGAACTCCTCAAGGAAAAGGTAAACTTAAGGGTGAAAAACGGACACTTAAATCGAGCTTTGACCCACATGTGTACATAGACGCTATAGGGGTCCCAAGAGGGGTCCCCGATGAATTCAAGGCCAGGGATCAAGTAACCGCTGGTTTTGAATCTATCATCCCTATTATCACTGTAAATAAAAATGTAGATTGGATTAATTATATCTACTATAATCAACAAAGGTTTGTTAACTATACAAGAGATGCTTTACAAGGGGTAGCGGATCAATTGCAGGCTGATTCTATTATGACATTCCAGAATAGGATAGTCTGTGTAAGGTGCTGGTTCATCCCACCTCATGTTGCACTTTCATCCCCAATAATAATGGTCCAAATGGTAAGGTGACAGTAGCCATACAAAAATTAGAAGACTTGTCAGGTGAATTAAAACAAAATTCAGGATTGAACAATCCATGGGACCAGTACTTTGGATGCTTTAGTAACTGGAAACGGGCAATTGTGAAAATAGGCCTCATGATTCTTATTGCTATTATAATGATAACTGTAGTTGCTTTGTGTGTCATACCCTGTGTAAGGAAAATGCTTATTAAGGGCATGACCAATATGTCCTTTTATGAGGCTTCACCCTCCGATTCAGACGCCCATTCCCCAGAGGGGTATCGGGAATAGTTGGCGGTGTATAGAGAAAGAAGAAAAAGAACCATATTATATTAAAATTAAATGGTTCTAAGAGGGAATTGAAGGGTTAACACTGTAAGCTATGCATCTGAGGCCTTGAGCTGTGGATGTTCTGGCTGCATCCCGTTATTTTCATCTTGTTCCTCACTTCTAAGAAATGTAGCAAAGGTCAATATCTTTGTAACAGTAACTTTTCTAGTACGTGTGTCTTCATCTTATTGGTTGTTGATTCCCCCGTCCCCCTTGCTATATATATGTTACCCCACCCTCAATAAAGTTAGAGTATTTCTCAGTGATACCTGTGTCTGTCATTTATTTGCTGCTGAGAAATATCTCTCCTGGTACCAGTAAGACTTAACCCAAGCTGACCACTGGAGTCCGGTACCAGGGGTACCTAGCGAAGGGTCCAATTTCCTTACAGCAACCAAATTCAATAGCTTCAATATGTCAAAAGGTCCAAAGAAACGAGGTGCCAGCTTGTAGGAGGGAACCGTAAAGGGGTTGTGCCTTGAAAAATATTCGACATTTTTCAAACCAGCACCTGGATCCGATTACTTTTGTAATTGCATGCATAGCCACTGAGCTATTCAAAAATATGTATTTGTATAGCACCACCTGTTGATTGATCTTTTCCTTTTTTTTGGTCCACTAAACTCATGTGGTCGCATGTGCTCAGTTTAAATAATCAACTGTCACCAGTCATATCTTCAGTTGCAGGCTGGAAGTTACAGGGAAAGAGCTACCACAGAAAGAACATGCCTCCTGACAAAGGACATACCTCATGAGTAGAGTTGAGCGAACACCTGGAAGTTCGGGCTCGCCGGGTTCGGCCGAACTTCGACACAAAGTTCGAATTCGGGGTCCGAACTTGACCCCGAATCCAAACCCCATTGAAGTCAATGGGGACCCGAACTTTGGGGCACTAAACTGGCTCTAAAAAAGTGATGGAAAGGGCTAGAGGGCTGCAAAAGGGGAGTACGAGCTGGACAATTGCCCTGTAAACAAATGTGGATAGGGAAATGACTTAAAGTAACATAAAAATTAAAAATAATAATCTTGGACTAGGAGGAGGGGGTCCATATGCAGAAGGAGGATGAGGAGGCGGTAGACGTGGCGGTGTAGGTGGAAGGGGTGGTGGAGGAGATAGTCGTCCAAAAACACTGTTTTTTGTTTTTGTTTTTAATTTGGGTAGACCCCAAACCATTGAGAAATATAGAAAAGAAAAGAAAGTGCACTGGAATATAAGAAAGGCTGGGTGAGGCCAGTATACATGTCTATTCTGCTCAAGGTACGGACAAGTCCTGTGCGATCCATGCCTGGTTCATTTTAATCAACGTGAGCTTGTCCACATTGGCTGTGGACAGGTGGCTGCGCTTGTCTGTGATAACGCCCCCTGCCGTGCTAAACACACGTTCAGACAATACACTGGCTGCAGGGCAGGCCAGCACCTCCAAGGCAGAAAGGGCAAGCTCAGGCCATGTGCCCAATTTGGAGACCCAGAAGTTGAATGGGGCAGACCCATCAGTCAGTATGTGTAGGCGTGTGCACACATACGTTTCCATCATGTTGCAAAAATCCTGCCTCCTGCTAAGACGTTCCATATCAGTTAGAGGTTCTGGTTCTTGTGGCGTGCTGACAAAGCTTTTCCACATTTCGGCCATGCTAACCCTGCCTTCTGAGGTGCTGGCTGTGCCCCATCTGCGTTAGCGACTTCTTCCTTCTTCTCTGCCTTCGCCTTCGATGAATTTGCAGAATATGTTTCCCAGTCAGGTATACAGAGCAGGGGTAGTTTGAAAGAAAAAAGCAGTACAGATCACCCAACAATCTAAACGCCGCCAAATTTACAGAATATATTTCCCAGTCAGGGATACAGTGCAGGGGTAGTTTCAAAAGTAAAAAGGGTACAGATCACCCAGCCAGCAATCGAAATGCCGCCGAATTTACAGAATATATTTCCCAGTCAGGTATGCGGTGCAGGGGTAGTTTGAAAGAAAAAAGGGGTACAGATCAGCCAGCCAGCAATCTAAACTCCGCCGAATTTATAGAATATATTTTCCTATTAGGTATTCAGTGGTGCAGCAACACACACACTCCAAGCCACTTGTGAATGACTGGCCTGATAAACGTGGAAATGTCCACCCACAATCTAAGAGCTGGATTTACTGATTATATTTCACTCTCAGAAATGCAATGCAGGCCGCAAATGTAGTTTATGGCAAAAAAAAGTGATTGTTTTTCAACCACAATGTCCCAGTTATATTTAATGATGATATTTGACTCTCAGAAATGCGGTGCAGGCCACAAACGTCATTCATTTGTCCACCCAGAATCTAACAGATGGATTTACTGAATTGATTACACTGTCACATATGCAGAACAGGGGTACATTACAGAAAAATATGTGAATATGTCACCCCTGGGTCCCTGAACTCACAGACAGATTACCTATATTATTTTCCCTTCCCCTGGCACATATGCAATGTAGGTGCACTTAAAAAATGGGTATATGTCACCCACTGAACTACAAGAACAGGAATAAATTATTGTCCCTGCCACATATGCAGGTGCAAGGGCACTGCAGCTGCACAAAATGGACACCGACACCCACCTAATTAACAGACAGAATAAAAACGTATTTTTCTGTGTCACTGGTACAAGAATGTTGCATTGCACACACTAAAAAAAAAAAAAAAAAAAAAAAAAATCGCTGTAGATCGCAGACTTAACACTAAGCTCTGATATCAGATTCTTTCCCAATCTCTCCCTCACAGCATCAGCATCCTATCCCTACACTAGTAAGAGCTAACGTAACGTGCGGCGCTACGTGTCTCCAGCTTATATAGAGGCTGGGTCACATGCTGCACTGGCCAATAACAGCCATGCCATTAGTAGGCATGGCTGTGATGGCTTCTTAGGGCAAGAAGTAAAATGATAGCTGATTGGCTGCTGTGCAGCCCTACAGAAAGCGGGAAGAAATCGCCGAACAACGGACCCGAACCCGAACATTTTTTAAAATGATCGGGTCCGGGTCCGTGTCCCGAACACCCCAAAATTCGGTAGGAACCCGAACTATGCTCGAATTGTTCGCTCAACCCTAGTTGAGAGGAGTGAGCCATCCGGTCCACAATCTCATCCTCTTTGTCCTCAATAATTATGTGTCTAGTGCTTCTGCTGCTGCTACTACCCACATTCTGACTCGTATGATGAGGCCTGGGTATTTCATTTTGCTGTGATGGCTTCTAAGTGCATTCATCTTAAACGCTTTTTGATTGGCTGCCCTGCAGCCTTTCAACAAGCTTTATTAAACGGCCAAACAACAAACTCGAATCCGAACTTTTACAGAAATGTTCGGGTTCGGGTAAAAAAAAACTAAAGTCCGATACAAACAGTTTGCGTTCGCTCAAGACTACTCATTAGAAAGCAATAAATGTGGAGATCTCAGGTTCCATGTAAGGTACACAGCTGGTTCTGGCTTTGTTAGAAAGAGATTGGCATGTACTATATGATGTTTTTAATTTTTTACATTAATTATGGCATAGCCCTTATAAGTCTGATATGTTAAGAAGAAAGACATACTTTATCTCCAAGAGAGAATCAAGGAGGGACCATATATCTATGATCAAAAACTTTCTTAATTTGAGCAGAGGGCTGTAACAGAGAGGCCTTGGTATCATGTCAGATCTGAAAAGAATTACCCACAGTGGAGTTGGCTGCTGGGACTCCAGAGGAAACAGGTACTGGAAGAGGAATTCCTATCTGATAGCCAGAGACAATGAAGAAAGGAAAATTTCCAGATGATTATTCACCAACATTATTATAGTATTAAAATGATGCCAGTGGAAGCAGAGGGCCCTAGTCACCATGGTGTGTGGACGAGGAAAGACAAAAGTAATTGACAAGAATTTTGTTGACAGGATGACAGGCTAAGAAATAATCCAGTCAAGAAGTTAACAGGCATCTTTTCAGATTTTTTAGGTAAACTTTACCCTCCGATCAGAAACAATACGAGCAGTTAAGCCATGTAGGTGGAAAATATGGTCAATGAACTATTTAGCCAGATGGTTGGCAGAAGGCAAGCCAAGGAGTGGTATAAAAGGGGCCATTTTCGAAAACCTATCCACTACTAGTGATGAGCGGCAGCGGCAATATTCGAATTTGCGATATTTTGCGAATATTTAGGAGAGTATTCGTCATATATTCGCAAATTCAAGAATTCGCAAATATGGTCTTGATTGCAAAAATCAGCAATGTAATATGCACGTAATGAGCGCAATACAGGCGTGGGTCACTATAGCTACAATTTTCAAGCTGCTAGAAGTTTCCTGAGACTGGAGAAAATGTTTAGCATGGCAGAACATTACAATAGCTTTATATTCAGATAGAGTGCTCCAATATATTTGCAATTGCGAAATCGGCACTAATGATGCGAATATTTTGGCGCAATACGTGCAACTTCACATTTTAACAGGTGTAACTACATATTAGTGATTGGTGCACTAAGTATTGTTGTGAACTTGTGACATCATAGCACTATGTATGTATGTAGTATACATACATACATACATACATACATACAGCACTATGTATGTAGCATGTATGTATGGACAGCAGAACCTCACACTTTATCACTATCTAACCTACACTGACTATCTCCCACTAACTATCTGTATTATATATATAAGCTAACTAACTAACTATCTAATGTAATGACACAGGAAAGCAGAGAGCACAGCAATAACACTGCTGTCTCTCTCAGATCTGCAAAATACTGCATACAATGGCTGCTGGGGAGGTTCTTATATATTAAAGGGGTAGGCAACTTTCCTTTTGGTTGCTAGGGATGTTGCTAAGCTCAGACAAAGACATTGCAGCCTTCTCATTGGCCCACAAGCAGGGAGGGATCATGGGTTCAGATGAAAAGAAATCTAAAATTTTCGAAAATTACGAATATATATCACTATATTCTAAATATTCACGAATTCTCAAAGTGGCGATATTTGGGATTAAAATTTGCGATTCGAATATTCACGCCCATCACTATCCACTATCACCCATACTTCAGTGAATCCTGAGGAGAGAGGCAAGTCGGTAATGAAGTCAATGGATGAAGTAGACCTGTAGGCCTTTGTCTAGAAACCTTGTTTTGGGCATAGGTGGGGCATGCAGCGACAAAGTCCTGAATATCTTGAGACATAGATGGCCACCAGTGGTGTCTAGCAATCAATTCTGCAGTGATGTCCCCAGGTTAGGATTTGCCTCCTCTTGGCCAAAGGTATGAAAGTGTTACCAAGCAGAATATCACACAGTTGGACAGACGCACCTGAAAGTAGGCTAGCTAGATTGATGATATGTTGAGAGCCCCCTCTTGGTCAGCTGGATCAAAAAACTGGGATAGAGCATTGGTTTTAACATTTTTGTCTACAGAACAGAAATGTAACAGAAAATTAAAACAGACAAAGAACAAGGAGAACTTGAGAGTCTAAAAATGGAGGTTCGGTCTCTGGCGTCTATTCTTTAGCATTCATTACTTTCCTGGTCAGGGTAATGATTGGTGCTTTTACTGTGAAAAAGTGTAGAATGAATTGCCTATAGTATTTGTCAAACCTAAAAAACATTGAATAGCTAGAGGGTTGGTTGGTCGTAGCTAATTCAGAACAGCTGAAAATTTTTCTGGCTCCATCTGTATTCCCTGGTCAAACATAGTATAGCCCAAGAACAGAAGGGAAGTCTTCTCAAAGATACGCTTCTTAAATTTTGCATACAGACGGTTCTCAATGAATAGCTGAAGTATCGTGAGAAGATTTTGGCAATGGAAAGTTAGGTCAGGCGAGTATATCAGGATATTGTCTATGTGGACAATGAGACAGGTCATTAATTTCCTTAATGGATCCAAATCAAGTTATAGGCTCCCACAAATCCGGCTTGGAGAAGATCCTTACACCACAAAACCATCAAAGAGCTTAAGTATCAATGATAATAGCTTTTAGTTTATAAGGGATCTGTCCATTTTCTTTACTATTTACTATTCTTTATCTTTAATTCCTGAAAAAAGAGAAAAATAGCCGTTGGTACGTTGCCTTCCTTTTGGAGCGCTGCAGATTCCAATTGTGAAGTGGGTCCTGTTCACATATACAAGTGCGTTTTTCAAATGGACCGCGCTGCTTCAGAGAGAACGAAATAACTTTTATCCAGAAACACACAGACTTCCTTTAGGCATGGAAAGACACTCAGATCACCCGGATTCACCGCTCCATTGTAGACCTTTGTGAGAAATCAAGGTTGCCACATATAGTGAAGTACAGTCACGATGGTTCAACTGCAACGGATTTTATTGTAGTTACAAGATACAAGTTGATAAAAGGCAGTGATTTATGTACACTGCCTTTTATCAACTTGTATCTTGTAAGTACAATAAAACCCGTTGCAGTTGAACCATCTTTAATTCCTGCCAATCCTTCTCAGAAAGCCATCATTGGTGCCTCATTGATCCAAGCCAGTTTCAAGGCCGCGGATTGGAACTGAATTGCATATTGACCCATGGTAAGATTGCCTTGGCATAACCGCAATGGGGAGCAGGCTGCCGAGGTCCAGGCTGGAAGGCACCTTAAGGAGGTTGCCGTAAAAACCCAAGCCATCCATAGGTCGAGGAAGTATTTGGATATGTGCACACTAGCCCTTTAAATGGCCAAGAGTGTGCAAAAGGAGATACCAGACGTCCTAACAGGAGGAGGACAGCAGTGGGACAGAGGGCCCAGAGTAGAGTGGTGCTCATGCAGGAAGATGTAGGACATATTCTGGATATGAAATAAAGAAACCTTTTTGCAAAGACACAGCTGCTGGGCCTTGTTATTCTACGGAAGAAATGGAGAAGAGGCACGGCACAGGACACAAGCACAACATCCATACTTATTATGTAAAACTGGTATCTACAATACTACTATATGGTCATATATGCTGTGATAATATTTCTATTAGTACAGTGCATTCGGAAAATCTTTAGAACCTTTCAAGTGTTTAATGTTTTGTTATGTAGAGGCCTTGTGCTAAAAAATGAAAACAGAATTTTAGAAATGTTTGCAAATTGATTAAAAATAAAATAAATACAAATTTGCTTAGGGATAAGTATGCAGACCCATTGCTATGACACAAACTTTAGCTCTGGAGGCCTCCCATTTTTCTTGATCATCTTTGAGATGTTTCCACTCATTGACTGGAGTCAACCTGTAGTAACTTAAGTTAATTCGACATGATTTAGAAAGATCCACCCTTGTCTATATAAAATCTCACAGCTAACAATGCATATCACAGAAAAAAACAAGCCATGGGTAGAAAAGAACTGCCTGTAAAGCTCAGAGACAGGATTGTGTGGAGGCACAAATCTGGAGAGGGGTGCAAAAAATGTATTCTGCATTGCAAATTCCAAAGAGCGCAGTGGCCTCCATAATTCTTAAAAGGAAGAAGCTTGGAATTACCAGGACTCTTCCTAGAGATGGTCTTCCTGGGTTCAACTCTAAACCCGGACAACTCCTTTACTGTATATAAAATTGAGTTGCTTCATTTAAGCTAATTCTACATTAATTCCTCAATGACAAACATTACCTCACATGTATTTTTGTTATTCTCAGAGACAGGGCACTCACAAATCAGCAGTGAAGTAAGATGGTGCTCTGTAAGAAAATTGTCTTACAGCTACAGTATGTTGTTTTTATATACGGCACTGGAGAATTAGACCAATGACCCAAAAAAATTAACCTGAAAAATATCCAGTATATACAATAGTGTTATCCCTTAGTTATAAGTGATTAAGGCACTAGACCACTGGGTAGGTGCACCATGGCTTACAAGAAACTTGCAACATTAAGGCCTCTTTCACACGGGCGTCATGTTTGACGCCCGGATAAGAGGCCGGTGCGTTGCGAGAATATGCACGTTTTTCCCGCGCGTGTGCAAACGTTTGTAACGCGTTTTGCACGCGCGTGAGAAAAATCGCAGTGTTTGGTACCCAACCCGAAGCCGGACTTCATCACTGAAGTCCGTTTCGAGTCTTCTGGAGAATTGATTATTTTCCCTTATAACATGGTTATAAGGGGAAATAATAGCATTCTTAATAAAGAATGCATTGTAAAATGAAGAGGAAGGGGTTGTGACATAATAAGTCATCTAGCCATTTGATCGCGCAGTATGCGTTCTTCTTTCTCTGCATCAGCTAAGATCTAAGTGACCTAGATGACGCCACATCACATGGTCCAATCACATGGTCCATCACCATGGTAAGATGGACCATGTGATTGGACCATGTGATGTGACGTCATCACTGGTCCTGTAGATCCTAGCTGATGCAGGAAAGAGAGGAGAGATCGCAACTACGCGATCAAGTGGCTAAGGTAAGTTAACTTTTATTATTTTTAACCCCTTCCTCTTCATTTTACAATGCATTCTTTATTAAGAATGCTATTATTTCCCCTTATAACCATGTTATAAGGGAAAATAATAGAGATCGGGTCCTGTTGCTAAGCAACCATGCGGGAAAATCGCAACGCATCCGCACTTGCTTGCGGATGCTTGCGATTTTCCCGCAGCCCCATTCACTTCTATGGGGCCTGCGTTGCGTGAAAAACGCAGAAACTGAAGCATGCTGCGATTTTCATGCAACGCAGAAGTGATGCGTGAAAATCACCGCTCATGTGCACAGCCCCATAGAAATGAATGGGTCCGGATTCAGTGCGGGTGCAATGCGTCCTCCTCATGCATTGCACCCGCGCGGAAAACTCGCCCGTGTGAAAGGGGCCTAACTCTGAATGTTTGTGAAAGCAGATATTAAAGATTAACACATTTGAATGCACTTGGGGAGATTTATCAAAACTGGTGTAAATAACATCTGGCTTAGTTGCTCATAGCAATCTTTGGAAAATGAAAGGTGGATTACTTGGTTGCTATTAGTGTTGAGCGTGAATATTCGCATAGCGAATTTTTTTAGCGAATATCGGCACTTCGCTAATTCGCGAATATTGCGAATATAGCGCTATATATTCGCTATTTCGAATATTCTTTTTTTTTTTTATTGTTATATTTTTTCTTTCCCACTTCTTAAAAGTAGTTCTACATAATACATTCGTCAATCGTCATCTTCTTCTACCAAGCCAACCATAGTAAACCAGGTCTAAGTTGAAATCGTCATTGCGATTAATTCAAGTTATATTAATCGCATTGTGATTTCAACTTAGACCTGGTTTCTATGGTTGGCTTGGTAGAATTAGCGAATATGACGAATGTATTCGTCATATCCCTCAAAACAAAGATAGCAAAGTATTCTCCATCTTCGTTTTAGCTACCTACCTATACGTCAACTTAATAATTCTAGCCATCAAATAGGAAGGTTGACTATAGTGACTGCTGTGTTTAATTTGCTATGCGATTATATTATTATTATTATTATTATTATTATTATTTTATAAATAGAATAATTATAAAAATTAAATAGCTGTGCTAAGTTGAAATCGCAATGCGATTACTTCAAGTTATATTAATCGCATTGCGATTTCAACTTAACACTGCTATATTCCATATTCATTAATTCTAGCCTAATATGTAATATAGCAGTGCTAAGTTATAATCGCAATGCAATTAATATAACTTAAATTATTCGCATTGTGATTTAAACTTAGACCTGGTTTACTATGGTTGGCTTGGTAGAATTAGCAAATATGACGAAAGTATTTGTCATATTCCTCAAAATGAAGATAACAAAGTATTCTCCATCTTCGTTTTAGCTGCCTATTCGTCAAATTCGCTAATTCTAGCAATCAAATAGGAAGGTTGACTATAGAGACAGCTGTGTTTAATTCGCTATGCGATTATATTACTTTGCTTTTTTTTTTAATAAATAGAATAATTATAATACTTGATAATTATTATAATTATTCTATTTATTAACCACTTGCCGCCACGCTAACGCCGATGGGCGTCAGCGCGGAGGCTCTCTCAGGTCTCAGTCACGCCTATCGGCGTCATCTCATGAGACCTGAGATTTCGCATGAACGCGCGCGCGTCGTGCGCGCGCGTTCATGTGATCGAAGTCGGGACAACTGAAACTACAGCGTGCCAGCGCTGATCATGCGCTGGCAGGCTGTAGATGCGGAAAAAAACGCATTTAAATCGCATATCAGACGCTGTTTTGTAAACAGCGTCTTATATGCCTGCTGTCTGCCCGTCTGGTGGTCCCTTTGTTTGGGACCACCAGAGAACACAAAGGTAAAGTGCACCAATCACTACACACACACCCCCCCACCCCCCATCACTGATTAACCCCTGATCACCCATGTCACCCCCCTGATCACCGATGTCACCCCCTGATCACCCCCTGTCACCCCCACTGTCACTAATCACCCCCTACAGGCTCATTCAGACGTCCGTATGTGTTTATGGATCCATGGATTCGGATCCATGGATCTACGGATCCGCAAAATACGGACACCGGCAATGTGCTTTCCGCATTTTGCAGATCCGCACAGAACTATATAGAAAATGCTTTTTCTTGTCCGCAATTGCGGACAAGAATAGGACATGTTCTATATTTTTGCGGAACGGAAGTGCAGACCCGGAAGCGCGGATCCGTAATTCCGGATCCGAGCGGGACAAAGTCGGTCCCCATAGAAATGAATGGGTCCGCAATTCCGTTCCGCAAACAGAATTGGGAACGTGTGAATGGGGCATAAGGGTCCCTTATCACCGTCAGTTAGCTAGCTACTTGTTAGGTAGTTAGCGCCCAGCCCACCGCACCGCAGTCACTGATTTTGGCAGAGATTTTTTCATCCACATTGATCGATGCGAATGAAAAAATCTGCGCCGTTCATTTTATTTATTTTTATTCAGCCCAGAGGCTGAACGGAAAAAAAAAATCTCATTACCCGTATGCTCAATATAAGGAGAATCGCAGAAACTCCTAATGCTGGCCATACGTGTAATGATTGCGGACACCCTCAAATGCCAGGACAGTATAAATACCCCACATGTGACCCCATTTTAGAGAGAAGACACCCCAAGTTATTCCGTGAGGGGTATGGCGAGTTCATGTAAAATTTTATTTTTTGTCACAAGTTAGTGGAATATGAGACTTTCTCAAACCACTAGTGGACTAGGCTTAAAACTTCACTTTTACTAATTAATCGTTAAAAGTACTATAAACATATAATATAGCAGTCATAACATACGTATCCGGACACAAATGGATCAATTTTTTCCTTCAGTCCAAGTTGTCCTGTGGATGGAACCCTCGTGATTAATATATATCAATGAGGGTACAACATCCAAAGAAGAACCCGGTCTACAGAGATTGAACCCGGACAAAATAATTAGGCACGGCGTACAACACAATAGTATTAGTGCAATGTTTTTTTGTGTTTTTTATGTATAGCGTGCGTACGCGTCTTAGCATCACACAACTGTGATGGTCACTGTAACAGATTCTTTGGAAAACACGGATCAAGCAACATAGGTGAATAAAATGGTACAATCTCACCAAAATGAAGATGTATGTGCTGATCAGGTCACGTACAGGTACTGCTGGAAATACAATGTTCACAAATTCCAGTGATACTTGTCAGTAATTATGCCAAATAACTCCTGGTTAACCCTAGCAGTAAGCCTGCCTAGATACAGTGAAGGGTGCTACTCTGTCACCTGCCTGATGACACAGAGCACCCGCCCCGACAGGGGCGACCCCATACGGATCCTTGCCCTGTCTGGGAGCTAGTGGCTGCACTTCCCCTCCAGCTATAGGTCCCTACATGGCATGTTTCATCCTAGAATAGGAATCTTCAGGGGACAATTTTTCAATGCCGGGAAGCGATAAACACTGTAAATAAACCAGAGAAAAAAGCCACCTATAAGCATCTTCATCACAGAATGGCTTACATGAGTATTAGCCCCTCCCTTTTTAAAACCGCACTAGAATGGAAGGGGTCATATCAACTTACATAATGAAGATGTCGGCGGTGAAAGTGCCTGTAGGACAGTGGTCCACACACTAGGAGAAGGGAAGTGTCCCTCTTGCTCCCTTAATCAGACGCCGCAGAATCGCGGTAACACTACTCCAAATGCCGGGAGAGGGGGAGGTCCCACCTCACCCAGTTTAAATAGCCACCTGTATCCCGGCCTAACACATGACCACTCCCCTTCCGCTTCCGCCCGGCCATTGGTGACTCACGCTGGAACGCAAGCCAAACCAGCGTATCCAACCGTCAGCCGGAAGGGGGAGGACACTTCAATGAAAACGGCCGCACGCAGCTTAATGCAGTGGAAGCGTCCCAGGTCGCCTTAGCAACCCACTACAATACTTCCACTACAAACAGTTCCCTGATAAACGGAACTATATCACAGGCATAATAGCTAATGATCTCAAGCTTAACAGCAGGCCAAGTCACATTCTCAAGTACATGGATGAAAATGTACAATCACATGTACCTGGACAAAATCAATGAGGTTATTGTCCATTACGGCAAAAGATTGGTCATACACTTGGTGTCACCCTTTCGCCCTCAAGAAGGGGATCCCTCGTGGTCAATATCTGAGACTTCGGCGTAATTGCTCACGACAAAGTGACTTTAAAGATCAAGCCGCTGATCTGAGGGATCGTTTTCTTGAACGGGGTTACCCGTTAAACACTCTTAAACCCGCCTATCAGGCAGCTTCAGTCAGGGACCGTCATACCCTCCTAGTGCCTGAAAAACGGACAGTGACAGGTACATGTACCCAGGAACAAGGAGGAGACATTATTCGGCTGATTAGCACCTTTAATGGGGCATCCAATGCAGTAAAAGAAATAATCTGTCGGCACTGGCACATTCTTAAAATGGATGCTGACATTTCAAGGGTGATTTCAACAAACCCTAATATTACCTATAGAAGGGGAAGGAGTATACGGGATAGGCTTGTAAAGAGCCATTTTGTGGCCCCGACTACTACCGGCACTTGGCTTGATGCAGAGTTCCCGGGTAACCATCGCTGTGGTAATTGCACGTTCTGTAAATTTATTGTGCATAGCAAAACGTTTACAAGTTCTAACACCGGGAAAGTGTACACTATTCGCAATTTTATTAATTGCAAATCTGTAGGAGTTATCTACAAAATCACCTGTCAATGTGGCATTGAATATGTGGGTAAAACCACCAGAGAATTCAGAAGACGTATTGGCGAGCATATCGGAGACGTGCTTCACTCACGTGACACCCCGATTGCTCGTCATGTTAAAGATGAGCATGCAGGTCGGGCCGAATGCCTTTCATTCTCAGGTATTGAATTGATCAAACCTATGATTAGGAGAGGCAATTGGGATCAAAAACTATTACAGGCAGAGAGTAGATGGATCTACTATCTTAGGACCCTGTATTCAGGTGGTTTGAATGAACAGCAAAACTTTGGGTGTTTCATTTGATCCATTTACCCCTCTTTCCAGTCAGCCGTGAATATCTCTTTAAAAAGTAACAAAAAGATGCTGTTGTTTAGGGGTTTTGGTAGAATGACAGAATAATTTCCCCAGTGCCTTTATACCTTGACGCACCATGAGCCCATACTGCGGTTTTATCCGACATAGTCGGTGTTATTTAGACTAGCTGAAGCGTATTGACATGAGTTATTATCTTTTGTTTTGTTCTATATACATATTTGTTATTTTACACATCAAGAGTGTCATATCCTTAAGGTATCACTGGTGTCCGCAGGTACCTCTTAATTTAATTTAATGACCGGGTTATCTTTGGACACCAAGTGTATGACCAATCTTTTGCCGTAATGGACAATAACCTCATTGATTTTGTCCAGGTACATGTGATTGTACATTTTCATCCATGTACTTGAGAATGTGACTTGGCCTGCTGTTAAGCTTGAGATCATTAGCTATTATGCCTGTGATATAGTTCCGTTTATCAGGGAACTGTTTGTAGTGGAAGTATTGTAGTGGGTTGCTAAGGCGACCTGGGACGCTTCCACTGCATTAAGCTGCGTGCGGCCGTTTTCATTGAAGTGTCCTCCCCCTTCCGGCTGACGGTTGGATACGCTGGTTTGGCTTGCGTTCCAGCGTGAGTCACCAATGGCCGGGCGGAAGCGGAAGGGGAGTGGTCATGTGTTAGGCCGGGATACAGGTGGCTATTTAAACTGGGTGAGGTGGGACCTCCCCCTCTCCCGGCATTTGGAGTAGTGTTACCGCGATTCTGCGGCGTCTGATTAAGGGAGCAAGAGGGACACTTCCCTTCTCCTAGTGTGTGGACCACTGTCCTACAGGCACTTTCACCGCCGACATCTTCATTATGTAAGTTGATATGACCCCTTCCATTCTAGTGCGGTTTTATGGTTCAATCAAATTTTATTAAGCCAAAAATGAGAGTGACATGTATGGTCAGCTAATCAAGTAAGTAGAAGGGCAATACAGTCTGTGACCAATTATAAGAAAAGGAAACATTGATAATAGAAAGCATGTAAATGCATATAATGAATCAGGACATATAAGACAAAGACAAGGGACTGGGAACGGGGGGAGAGGTGATACGGGGGGAAGAGGGAGGGAGAGGACATATATAGTAAGGATCACGAGCTTCACCAGGCACAACTACCAGAGTCCAACCAGGTGTGAAAACGGGGAGAGCCCCTGAATTGTAACCAAGGATCCCATGATAGTGTATAAGCACGAGTCTGATTGTGAGCCTCAGCTCCTAGTTCTTCCATCCGGACCAGGATATCTAGAGCATGTACCCAAGTGAGTCTCCGCAGGTAGTCTGCTGATTTCCACTGGCGCGGTATGATCTGTCTCATAGCCTGCACAAATAACCTAAGGGCTCCTTTCTTGACCTGCTGAATCCTACCCGAGTAGATAGAAAGCAGAGCTATCAGAGGGGATGGTAATATAGTAGTCCGGTATAAAGCGTTATAGAGAGCAAAAACATCCTGCCACAAGGGAGCAACCCCAGGACAGTCCCACCAGATGTGGAGCATAGAGCCAACTGCGGCATGACATCTCCAGCATGTGTTGGGAGCAGAAGGGTAGAACTGATGCAGCTTGACCGGAGTCCTATACCACCGTGTGAGAATTTTATAGTTCAACTCCTGTAGGCGGCAGGAAACCGTCGACTTATGAGTGAACAAGAGGGAGCGATTCCATTGTTCAGAGGAAATGGTAACCGCCAAGTCACTCTCCCAACCAGATACAAACCCCACATCCCTTAGTTGGTCGGTTAACGTACCATCCCCTACCTCTCCGGCACCGATCAGACCATAGATCAGGGATATGCCATGACAAGGGCCTGACGTTGCTGTGCAGAGTTTCTCAAAGTCAGTCAGAGGAGTGGATAATTGCCGTCCAGGAGCCAGGGAGCCTATGAAATTGCGGAATTGAAGGTAGCGGAACCAGCGGCCTGGGGAGTCGGTAAAGATGTGTGAAAGCTCATTGAGGGGTAAAAGAGCGGAATCCCTGTATACGTCTAGTGCGGTTTTAAAAAGGGAGGGGCTAATACTCATGTAAGCCATTCTGTGATGAAGATGCTTATAGGTGGCTTTTTTCTCTGGTTTATTTACAGTGTTTATCGCTTCCCGGCATTGAAAAATTGTCCCCTGAAGATTCCTATTCTAGGATGAAACATGCCATGTAGGGACCTATAGCTGGAGGGGAAGTGCAGCCACTAGCTCCCAGACAGGGCAAGGATCCGTATGGGGTCGCCCCTGTCGGGGCGGGTGCTCTGTGTCATCAGGCAGGTGACAGAGTAGCACCCTTCACTGTATCTAGGCAGGCTTACTGCTAGGGTTAACCAGGAGTTATTTGGCATAATTACTGACAAGTATCACTGGAATTTGTGAACATTGTATTTCCAGCAGTACCTGTACGTGACCTGATCAGCACATACATCTTCATTTTGGTGAGATTGTACCATTTTATTCACCTATGTTGCTTGATCCGTGTTTTCCAAAGAATCTGTTACAGTGACCATCACAGTTGTGTGATGCTAAGACGCGTACGCACGCTATACATAAAAAACACAAAAAAACATTGCACTAATACTATTGGGTTGTACGCCGTGCCTAATTATTTTGTCCGGGTTCAATCTCTGTAGACCGGGTTCTTCTTTGGATGTTGTACCCTCATTGATGTATATTAATCACGAGGGTTCCATCCACAGGACAACTTGGACTGAAGGAAAAAATTGATCCATTTGTGTCCGGATACGTATGTTATCACTGCTATATTATATGTTTACAGTACTTTTAACGATTAATTAGTAAAAGTGAAGTTTTAAGCCTAGTCCACTAGTGGTTTGAGATTATATTTTGGAAGTGTGACTTTGACCAATGGAGAATTTTTGACTGTGACTCCATAGGCCCCATTTTGGTTTCTGAATATGAGACTTTGTAAAATAAAATATATATATATCAATTTCCGCTAACTTGTGCCCAAAATTTTTTTTTCTGTGAACTCGCCATGCCCCTCACGGAATACCTTGTGGTGTCTTCTTTCCAAAATGGGGTCACATGTGGGTTATTTATACTGCCCTGGCATTTTAGGGGTCCTAAAGCGTGAGAATCCAAATGCGTAAAAATGCCCTGTGAAATCCTAAAGGTACTCATTGGTTTTAGGGCCCCTTTGTGCATCTTGGCTGCAAAAAAGCGTCACACATGTGGTATCGCCGTACTCAGGAGAAGTACGGCAATGTGTTTTAGGGTGTATTTTTACATATACCCATACTTTGTGTGAGAAATTTTGCTGTAAACGTTGACTTTTTAATTTTTTTTATACAAAGTTGTCAATTTACAGAGATATTACTCTCACCCAACATGGTTATATGTAAAAATACACCCCAAAACACATTGCCCTACTTCTCCTGAGTACGGTGATACCACATGTGGGACACTTTTTTGCAGCCTAGGTGCGCAAAGGGGCCCAAATTCCAACGAGTACCTTTAGCTTTTACATGGCTGCTCACAATTTAGCCCCATCCAAAATGCCAGAACAGTACAAACACCCCAAGAATGACCCCATTTTGCAAAGAAGACACCCAAAGGTATTCGCTGAAGGGTATGGTGAGTCCATGAAAAATGTAACTTTTTGTCAAAAGTTAGCGGAAAGGGAGACTTTGCGAGAAAAAACAATAAAAAAATCAATTTCCGCTAACTTGTGCCAAAAAAAAATCTTCTGTGAACTCGCCATGCTCCTCACGGAATACCTTGGGGTGTCTTCTTTCCAAAATGGGGTCACATGTGGGGTATTTATACTGCCCTGGCATTTTAAGGGCCCTAAAGCGTGAGAAGAAAAATGCGTAAAAATGCCCTCCTAAAAGGTACTCATTAGAATTAGGGCCCCTTTGCGCACCCAGGCAGCAAAAAAGGGTCACTCATGTGGTATCGCCGTACTCAGGAGAATTAGGGCAATGAGTTTTGGGGTGTATTTTTACATATACCCATGCTGGGTGAGAGAAATATCTCTGTAAACTGACAACTTTGTATAAATATTTTTTAAAAGTTGTCATTTACAGAGATATTTCTCTCACCCAGCATGGGTATATGTAAAAATACACCCCAAAACACATTGCCCTACTTCTCCTGAGTACGGCGATACCACGTGTGTGACACTTTTTTGCAGCCAAGATGCGCAAAAGGGCCCTAAATCCAATGAGTACCTTTAGGATTTCACAGGGCATTTTTCCGCATTTGGATTCTCACGCTTTAGGGCCCCTAAAATGCCAGGGCAGTATAAATACCCCACAAGTGACCCCATTTTGGAAAGAAGACACCCCAAGGTATTCCAGGAGGGTCATGGCGAGTTCACATTTATTTATTTATTTTGGCACAAGTTAGCAGAAATTGATATATATTTTTTTTTTTTTTACAAAGTCTCATATTCCACTAACTTGTGACAAAAAATAAAATTTTACATGAACTCACCATACCCCTCACGGAATACCTTGGGGTGTCTTCTTTCTAAAATGGGGTCACATGTGGGGTATTTATACTGCCCTGGCATTTTAGGGGCCCCTAAAGCGTGAGAAGAAGTCTGGAATCCAAATGTGTAAAAATGCCCTGTGAAATCCTAAAGGTACTCATTGGTTTTAGGGCCCTTTGTGCACCCAGGCTGCAAAAGTGTCACTCATGGGTATCACCGTACTCAGGAGAAGTAGGAAATGTGTTTTAGGGTGTATTTTTATATATACCCATACTTTGTGTGAGAAATATCTCTGTAAACGACAACTTTTTAAATTTTTTATACAAAGTTGACAATTTACAGAGATATTTCTCTCACCCAGCATGGGTATATGTAAAAATACACCCCAAAACACATTGCCCTACTTCTTCTGAGTACGGCGATACCACATGAGTGACACTTTTTTGCAGCTAAGATGCGCAAAGGGGCCCAAATTCCAACGAGTACCTTTAGCTTTTACATGGCTGCTCACAATTTAGCCCCGCCCAAAATGCCAGAGCAGTAAACACACCCCACAAATGACCCCATTTCGGAAAGTAGACACCCCAAGGTATTCACTGAGGGGCATAGTGAGTCCGTCTGAGATTTTTTTTTTTTTTGCCAGAAGTTAGCATAAATGGAAACTTTATTATTGTTTTTTTCCTCGGAAAGTGTCATTTTCCGCTAACTTGTGAAAAAAAATGAAATGATACATGAACTCACCATGCCCCTCCGTGAATACTTTGGGGTGTCTTCTATCTAAAATGGTGTGATTTGGGGGGTATTTATGCTTTCCTGACATTCTAGCACCTGAAGAAACATGACAGGCGCTCAGAAAGTCAGAGCTGCTTCAAAATGCAGAAATTCACTTTTTTGCACCATAGTTTGTAAACGCTATAACTTTTACCCAAACCAATAAATATACACTTATTGGATTTTTTTTTATCAAAGACATGTAGAACAATAAATTTTGTGAAAAATGTATATAGAAATGTAGTTTTTTTTAAAAAAAATTTACAACAGAAAGTGAAAAATGTCATTTTTTTGCAAAAATGTCGTTACATTTTTATTAATAGCAAAAAAAGTAAAAATGTCAGCAGCAATGAAATACCACCAAATGAAAGCTATATTAGTGAGAAGAAAAGGAGGTAAAATTCATTTGGGTGGTAAGTTGTATGACCGAGCAATAAACGGTGAAAGTAGTGTAGTGCGGATTTGTAAAAAAGGGCCTGGTCACTAGGGGGGTATAAACCTGTGGTCTTCAAGTGGTTAAAAAAATAATAATAATAATATAATCGCATAGCGAATTAAACACAGCTGTCTCTATAGTCAACTTTCCTATTTGATTGCTAGAATTAGCGAAATTGACGTATAGGTAGGAAGCTAAAACGAAGATGGAGAATACTGTGTTATCTTCGTTTTGAGGAATATGACGAATACATTTCTCATATTCGCTAATTCTAGATACCAAACCAATAAGAGAGTTGCCTTAAGTTACAATCGCAAAACGCGATTATTTAAAGCGCATATTAATCACGATAATGACGAATATTCGATTTCGACGAATAGGAAACTAATATTCTATCGAATATTCGCGAATTTTGTCGAAATCGAATATGGCACCTGCCGCTTATCACTAGTTGCTATGGGCAACACCCAGTTTTCCTTGGCAGCTTTGATAAATCTCCCCCATTATGTCTATTGGGTCATTTTGGCAAAAATAACTCGAGTATGGACAGCAAAATATGATGGTTGTGTGTCTCCCTGGGGATGATGCACCCTAAAAACAAGATAAACAAAAATATAAATAGAGCCCTATAACGTCTCTCTTTGGGACTCACCTTTAAGGTTTTTGTCCCCTTCCCTGTGTGTTTTCGTTGCTTGAGCATAAATATATGTAGTCTTACTTGAAAGTAACAATAATATTTAATAATTAAAAGCATATCTATCCTTCAAAGGTTCGTATTAGCCAAAATGAAAGAACACAAATGGCTTACAATATCCGGTGTAGACAATTGGAAGCATGGCTGATGTAATTATGGACCCGTTATCTAAAGGGCAATAATCTTTTACAAAAAAAAAAGTTTAATGTTGCCATAAGCATTTTATATTTCCCAGAAGACATTGCAAAAATCAAGAATTTTGCAGCACGGAGCAGGCAGCAATCTTTCTTTACTTAATTAAGGTTTTCTTTTGTTGTTTCCCCTTGCTCTTTTCACACACGGCTTCTCAAATTAAGATAAGGGATTGATCTGCGTTGCTGGGACAATGAGTAGTGCTTAATTAGTTCATTACTCCATTTTTTTTTTATCATGGACGTGACTGATGTTTAATTAAGCTTCTGGTAATTGCATAGTTTATTACTTTACTATAGAAACAACAGCATAATATCATGAATTAACTTTTTGCCTTAAAAAGTTGTGAATAATTTGTTTCCAAAAGAAGTTGATTTATGTAGGGTCACTTACATATACATGTTTACAGATGCATTTTTAGGCACTCAGAGCACCAAGCAGCATATGAAGTGAACTGACGACCAAGCTATTACAATAACACATATCCTAATAATACAATGTAACAGAACACTTGTATGTTAATTTTTGCTATGCGTAGCAACTTTATAAGATTTATTAGCTTTGTCTTCCTACCATAGATTTATTATTCCTGAAGGTTATAATGTTAAAGTTTTAGGAATGGTGTTTATTATAAAAGGATGCAATCTGTCTAATACATACCTAACAGATAACTAAACATTTGGTCACTGACAGGCATAGATTTGATGACACATTTGTTTACACAGTGAAAAGGACGAGTAATTTTGCTGTTGTTGACCGACTGACAAATAATGTCTGGCTGATCAGATGACAAAAAAGTTAGCACCATGAGAGCTAATACTGTTGACATTAAGTAAAGTCAGACAACCTATTTCTAGTCCAAAAATGTCACTGGCCTATAATGTAGTTTTCATGAATTCAATTTCAAGCCAAGAGTCTGTTACTAACACACAAAGTCCTGCTAAGGCCTAAACCAGTAAATCATACTGTTCACATCTACATAGTAACATAGTATATAAGACCGAAAAAATACATTTGTCCATCCAGTTCGGCCTGTTTCCTATATATAGTCCTGCAATACTCTGGTAGACCCTACAGCAGTCTTCCTCATCTCCCTCTTGCATCTCCGGCTGCTCCTGCTCCCCCTCTCCTGTCATCTGTGTAGAAAAACCACCCACTTTGCTACACATTGCTTGCGCTCCAATGTCCTCCTCCTCCTCCAGTTCAGCCCCCACAGGGCTCATGTGGCCGTGAGATGTAGGCGCCATGTCTCCAGTCCCCTGACCAGGCAGATTTACCAGCATCTTTTCCAGGATATAAATCAGTGGAATGATGTTGTTCATCCCCTAGTCCTGACAAATAGCATGGCCTCCTCAAAGGGCCTGAACAAACATCAGGTGACACACATGAGCTGCCATTGGCTGACGTCGAGGTTCCACAGGGGAGTACTCCTGTCCACTTGGATCATCAAGAAATCGTTTATGGCCTTTCTCTGTTAGTGTAGTCGGTCCAACATATGAAGGTTGAAATTCCAACGGGTGGAAACGTCACATATCAGCCTATGTTGGTGGACGCGGTTCTGCCGCTGCAGCTCAAGGAGGGTGTGCTTGGCGGTGTACGAGTAGCTGAAGTGCATGCAAATTTTCCTGGCCATTGTTAGGATGTCTTGCAGATGAATGGAAGACTTCAGAAACCGCTTTACAACCAGGATTGAACACATGCACCATGCAGGGAGCATGCCTCAGCCCTCCTTGACGCAGTGCCAACACAATGTTCTTCTGGTTGTCGGACACCACAGTTCCGATTTTTTGAGTTGTCGTGGAGAAAGCCAGGATTTCATTTCTTGATGAAGGACATGGAGCAGTTCCTCCCCTGTGTGACTCCGTTCACCCAGGCAAATGAGGTGTAGAACAGCGTGACACCGCCGTGCCCTGCTCAAGTATGCTCAAGGAGCACTGTGAATTGTCCCTGCAGATGAGGCTGAGGACACGGTGGAGGATGAGGAGGCAGAGGTGGACATTGTCATAGGGCCAACGGCATGAGAACGTCGAGGTGGAAGCGGTGTCACCTGGGCAAGTTGCTGGTGTGGCTGGGCAGGAACCACATTTATCCAGTGGGCTGTAAAGGACATATATTATCCTTGACCATATTTACAGCTACTGACCAATTTTCCCAAAAAAGGCTGTATCACAAACAAATTTCACCACTGAATGGCTAATCGACGAATTGTTAGTACGCACGGAAGATACTCTACAATCACTCATCAATTTTCCCAATAAAGGCTGTTTCACAAAAAAAAAATTAACCACTGAATGGATAATCGTTGCAATTCTTCAGTCCCTGCAGAATAAGGCCCCTTTCACACGAGCGAGTTTTCCGCGCGGGTGCAATGCGTGACGTGAACGCATAGCATCCGCACTGAATCCTGACCCATTCATTTCAATGGGTCTGTGTACATGAGCGTTTTTTTTCACGCATCACTTGTGCGTTGCGTGAAAATCGCAGCATGTTCTATATTCTGCGTTTTTCACGCAGCCCTAGCCCCATAGAAGTGAATGGGGCTGATGGAAAAAACGCATTGCATCCGCAAGCAAGTGCGGGTGCGTTGCGTTTTTCACTGATGGTTGCTAGGAGATATTGTTTGTAAACCTTCAGTTTTTTATCACGCGCGTGAAAAACGCATCAAAACGCATTGCACCCGCGCGGAAAAAACTGAACAACTGAACGCAATCGCAGGCAAAACTGAATGGCTTTGCCTGCGAAATCGCACAGTTTTAACTGAACGCATCCGCAACGCATCCGGACCTAATCCGGACACGCTCGTGTGAAAGAGGCCTAAAGTCTATATTCACTGACCAATTTTCCCGAAAAACGCTGTATCACAAAACAAATTATCAGTTATCTTTTTTTTGCCACTAATAAAAGCCCAAAATGGCTGCAATTTTCTCACTTCACTACGCAACAGCTAATAAGCCCTTTTTCTTTTTCCCCACTAATACACGCCAAAAAAAGACATTAGAACATATAACTGCGGCCGTGAATGGCAAATAATATTTTTTTGCACTACTACACGGCAAAAAAAAGGCTTTAGAACATATAACTGCGACCTTGTACGGCAAAAAAAGTTTGTTTGTTTTTTGCCACTAATACACGCCAAAAAGGGCTGTCATTTTTTCACTTCACCAAACAACGGCTAATACGCCCTTTTTCTTTTTCCCCACTAATACACTCCAAAAAGAGGCTTTAGAACATATAACTGCGGCCGTGAATGGCAAATAAAGTTTTGTGTTTTTTTGCCACTAATAAACACCAAAAAGGGCTGTAATTTTCTCACTTCAACACACAACGGCTAAAAAGCCCCTTTTTTCCCCCACTAATACGCAACAAAAAAAGGGTTTAAAACATATTTATAACTGAACCATACAAGGGCTAATAAGACCCCAATAACAAGAACCGGAATTACAGAGGTATTGTAAACCTGAAATGAGCAGCAGTATAATAGCAATTTGGATCCCCAGTTAGTGCAGCAAGGTGTAATAGAATTGTTCCTATTACCCAGGCTGTAAACACCCCTATTGAACCCTTTTCTGCTTCAATACTGTGGAATAATTCCTCCCTATCCTTTCCCTACACTTCTAATGCTCTATACCTGAACTTCTATTGAGCAAAAATATAAGTTTTCAAGTCTTTCCTAGCACTATCCCTAGCACCTGCTGACATCTCTCCCTGCACTAAGAACACTGGTAAATGGCTAAATCCAAGATGGCTGAGGCTATTTATAGGGCTATGACATCACAGGGCTGGCTGGCTGCTGATTGGCTGCATGCATGGCATTGTGGGTGATCCCTCTTTCCCGGAGTTCCTTGCTCCATGTCCTAACATGTGCAGCAGCCGTTGTAGGAAAACATTTGATTTGTTACCACGAAGTGCGAGGAAATTCGGATATGGTGCAAATCGAATAATTCCTGAAATTGGGATCGAATTCCACTTCATCAGCTTCGATTCGCTCATCTCTAATAATAATCATTAGTTTTTCAGACAGATGAGATGAAGCACTTATATTTTAATGCATTGTGCTGGATGCCAACAGGTCTGCACGAGAGCCAGAAATTAATATATTCTGGAAAGGTCATTAGAAGGAGTTTGAGAGATTTCCATGTAACTGGTCCCATTGACTTTGTACCCACCAGGAAGGTTGCATGAGCTTTAAAAGTGAGCAGGAATTATAGCATTATTTAATTTGTAATGCTGTTTGACATGTTTTGGTAAAAGACTAGTTAACATTGTATCATTTTACATTACCAAAACCCTTTCTCTGTTGAGCCATGATAAGACATTGATCTCACTTGTTAGGACAATGAATTCTTGTTAATTAGTCCATTAGATTTTAATTTGTTCTAGTTGCCTGGATGCTCGATTAAGCTTTAGTTGATTGCAGAGTTTATTATTTTGTATAGCTTACATGAGCAGGAAAGAAAAGATGATTCCTTACACAGTCACGTTTAAGGTCAGTGGTTCTGACCAACTATTTTCACCTTGTTACAGGATAAAACCTATTCAACTTATATGAGTTCACCCTTTTTTAATTGTAATGTGCATTCAGAAAATATCCTATTGTTTATATCACGTTTTTATGTTCAACATCCTTTCTTTTTGTCTTTGGTAAGTTTACTTTTTCCATGTCACTATTTATATTTTAAACAAATTTGTATGTAATCCTTCAATTTCCACACAGGCCAATAGGCCTAAAGTATGTTAAGATTTCCTGTCTTTTGAGAGCAGCTACATGGGCCATAGGCACAATGGACAGGAGGGGACCCCACTGACTTATATGGAAGAGTTTTATAGGCATTCTCTATGACCTGAAGTCAGGAAGGAACTGATAAACTGTAATATCACCTATTGTGCATGGTGGATCCTCTGTTATCTATGTAAAGGTATTACTTATCATTGTAATTCTATAATTTCACAAAAAATTATAAAAAAAAATATGTTTAAGATAAAAATGATTTAAACAATAGTTCTTTTTCTAATGACCCATTCCCTTTAAACCCATGTGTGGTGACATTTAAAAAAGCAGAGAAAGCCAAAATGTTATACATTTTTTTCCAAAATGGCACTTGCAACAAAATTGGTGACTTTTGTACATCAGATTTCAGTCATACCAGAATAATACCTTCCCCCATTAGAGAACAAATTAGTAGTCAATATTAATCAGGATAATTTACATCCCTTAGGTTGGATCCAATGGAAATTGCACCAATCCTGAAAGAAGGGCTTAGACTTCAGCATCTTATACCTCAAGATAAGTCGATAAACATAGTATACTATCCCATTCAACAGGAGAAAAGTATATTCTACCTTTAAGGGGTGTTCCCATAATCAATGTAAAATATGAGTGTCAGAAATCTTATAGTACATGATAATCTCTTTTTCATTAAAGCTAGAACCAGCCCTGTACCTCACATGGGTCCAGAGATCTCGCCTATTCATTGCTCCAATCACTCTGCTAATTTCAAAGGTGTGCCCTTTCTGCTTTGGCTCAGGAAGGTGTGTTCTTTCTGCTGTAGCTCTCTCCGTATCACAGCTAAAGAGGCAGTTGAAGGATGGAATTGAGCATGTGCGCCCACCTCAGAGCAGTGGACAAAGAAATATTAAAAAGAATAAACAGCATGTGGCACTATACAGATATGTTTTAATGAATATACTATACTACATTTTTAATTACATGCAATTACACAAGTATTCAGATCCAAATGCTAGTCTGAAAACTGCAAAATATTTTTTGTGGGACAACCTATTTAAGAGATGTTTTTCAGTACCTTGCAAAGCCATTCTTGACTTTTTTTGCGTTTTGTTACATTACAGCCTTAAGTTCAATGTTTTGTTAATCTGAATTCTTGTGTGATGGATCAGAACACAATAGTCTAAGTTAGTGAAGTGAAATGAGAAAAATATATAAGTAAAACTATTGTTTAGAAACAGAAAACAGAAAATTGGCATGTGCGTATGTATTTACCTCTTTTGTTAGGAAGCCCATAAAAAGCTCTGGTGCAACCAATTACCTTCAGAAGTCACATAATGAAAAGATGTCCACCTGTGTGCAATCTAAGTGTCACATGATCTGTCATTTCATATACACTAGTGTTGAGAGAGCATGCTCAGCCAAACTGGTGTTTAACTCGCGCATTGCGATACTCGGCACATCGCGGTGTTCAGCCGAATACTGTGTGTGCTCGAGCGTGATGCTCGAGTCTCCTCCCCGCACGTTTGTTGGCTGCTACGCAGCTAATAAACATGCAGGTAAGCACTGCCCTCACTGTAATGCTGTAGCCATGTTGGTTACTGGCATTACAGAGATTGGCTGGCAAAAATCCGTGATCGGGTGCTATATAGCACCCGATGACATGTGGTTCGGCTCAGACTTATTCAGGGCGAGCTGCAGCAGGGACAGATAGTGTAGGGAGAGGAATTGTATTTTTGTTAGGGAGTTTTGAGTGTTGAAACTTTGTTAGAGACCCAACAGTCCTTTTAAGGACTATTGTTTTATCTGGCAGCGAAATATATTAGCGCAACGTGCGCTAAATTGGGTGCAATAGTTTGGCTGTTGGTGA
This sequence comes from Bufotes viridis, assembly GCA_033119425.1. Taxonomy (NCBI): domain Eukaryota; kingdom Metazoa; phylum Chordata; class Amphibia; order Anura; family Bufonidae; genus Bufotes; species Bufotes viridis. The sequence goes on along the minus strand of CM065591.1, from coordinate 244,305,704 downwards.
GAGCGGCGACATTACCTGCGCAACATCTCCTGTATAATGTTTGCACATCATAAATATCAGTTACATTCAGTTTAATTTTTTAGCCGCTGGTGGCAGCGACATTACTGTACCTGCTTCACATCTCCAGTATAACATTTGCGCATCATAAATATGACTGACATTCAGTTTCATTTTTTCGACGCTGGTGACAGCGACATTACCTACGCTACATTTCCTGTATAACATTTGCACATCCCTAATAACGGTTACATTCAGTGTAATTTATTTCTGCATACACTTACAAAACCTGTGCTTCTGTACATGTGACTTGCATTCATATATTTAATTTAATATGCTCAAGGTGAAAAGTAAGAGACGGGGAAGTGGCTGTGCTGCTGATGGTGCACGCAGAGGCCGTAGCCCAGGGCGCGGTGAAACTGTGCCTGCTGCCAGAGCACAAGCAACACACTCATCCACGATACCTAGCTTCATATCCCAGTTTGCAGGACATCGTAGGACACCACTCTCGAAGTCACACCAGTTAGACCAGGTGGTCGGTTGGATTGCAGCAGATAATGCTTCCAGTCGGTTAAGCACCACCCTGTCTTCCACAAAGTCCAGTCTCTGTAGCCAAGAGTCTGGTCAACAGAATCCTCACCCTGATATTCCTTCCACCCACCATGGAGAGTCTTGGCAAACAAGTGATCCCACACTCGGATATTCCGAGGAGCTCATTTCATCGCCATTCCTTGATTTGGCCCTCTCGCCAAGCCTTTTTGAAAAGTGACATGAGGAGATCTTGTGCACTGATTCCCAAACTCTTGAGCATCCACTGTCAGAAAAAGATGATGGTGGGAAACAGCAATTATTGTTTCATCAGGTGGATGATGATGATAAGACATAGTTGCCAATAAGTCAACAGCAATTAGTGTCTCAAGAGGTTAATTATGAGGATGAAACAGTTTCAATAAGTTAGGTTCTTGTTAGGTCAACAAATAGGGTGGATGACCAGAGTGAGGAAGTGGAGGTGGTGGACGATGAAATCACTGACTCAACCAGAGAAGGGCAAGCCAAGCGAGGACAGCAATATAGAGGGGGTAGGATCCGCAGCACCGCAACAGGCTGGAAGAGGCAGCGGGGTGGTAAAAGGGAGAAGGCAGGCAACAACAAACAGGCCCGCAACTGTTCCCCGCAGAACCCCCTTGCGGCAATCTCCCTTGCTAAGGGGTAGGTGTTCCGCAGTCTGGCAATTTTTTGAGGAAAGTGCGGACAATAAAATTTTTTTAATTTGCAACCTGTGCCGTACCAAAATGAGCAGGGGATTGAACACTATCAACCTCACCACCACTGGCATGATCCGCCACATGGCATCAAAGCACCCTGACAGGTGGGCCGAACGCCTGGGTCCACAATCAGTGTCTGCTGGTCACACCACTGCTTTCTCTTTCCTTATGTTAATTGCTGGCCAATCCCCTGTCCAAGATGCAGGCCCGGATGCCTCTCGCCCTGCACCTAGACCTTTGCAAGCACCATCAGCTAGCACATCCACTTCTGTGTCCCAGTGCACCATACAGATGTCCATACCCCAGGCCTTTAAACGAAAGCACAAATACCCAGCCACCCACCCTCAGGCCATAGCACTAAATGAGCACCTTTCCAAATTGCTGGACCTGGAAATGTTGCCATTTAGGCTTGTGGACACAGAGGCTTTCCGCAGCCTGATGGCCATGTCTGTGCCTCGTTACTCAGTCCCTAGCCACCACTATTTTTCCCGGTGTGCTGTTCCCACCTTACACCAGCATATGTCCCGTAACATCACCCGTGCCCTGACCAACGCAGTTATTGGAAAGGTCCACTTAACGACTGACACATGGACAAGTGCTTGTGGCCAGGGACGCTACATTTCCCTGACCGCACACTGGGTGAATGTTGTGGCGGCTGGGAGCGAGTCTACCCTGGGATCGCACAGGTGCTACCGACGACAATAATTGCGGGCCCTACTTCAATCAGGATTTTCACCACCACCCACATTAGTGGCAGCAACCCCCCCCCTCCCCTTCTCCTCCTCCTCCCCCACTTCCACCTCTGAACTCTCATCTTGCAGCACCCGTCAGCCATCAGTCAGTAGCTGCAAGCAGTGTAGCACTGCAGTGGGGAAGCGGCAACAGGCCGTGTTGAAACTTCTTTGCTTAGGTGACAAACAGCACACCGCTGCAGAGCTATGGCAGGAAATAAGGGACCAGACTGAGCTGTGGCTCTCGCCACTCAACCTACAACCAGGCATGGATGTGTCTGATAATGGCCATAGCTTGCTGATGGTTTTGGAGCTCTGCAAGCTCCAACAAATACCATGCCTAGCCCCTGTGTTAAACTTAGTGGTTTAGCGGTTTATCAAAACCTACCCCAATTTTCCTGAGCTACTGGTGAAGGTGCACCGCATTTGTTCCCATTTCCAAAAGTCATCTACAGCTGCAGTTGGTCTGGCAACGCTGCAGCAGCGCTTGCAATTGCCAGCTCACCGACTGTTGTGAGACTTGAGAACACACTGGAACTCCACTTTCCACATTTTGGCCAGGCTTTGTGAGCAGCAGAAGGCAGCCGTGGAATACGAGCTGCCAGTCAGCTTCCACTCTTCACAAGCAATGAGGGGGCATGGATGCCTGACGTCTGTGAGGTTTTAAGAAACTTTGAGGAATCAACAAAGATAGTGCGCGGCGATGCTGCTATTATCAGCGTGACCTTCCCACTTCTGTGTCTACTGAAACGCTAGCTGCTCACAATGAAGGCAGACGCATTACATGTGGAACAGTTGGAAATGGGGGAAGGCAGTACACATGGTAATAGCCAGACCACCTTCCGTTCGTCTTCTCAGCGCAAATTATATGATGATGATGAGGAGGAGGAGAAACAGGAGACAGTTGCCTCTGCTACAGAGGGTAGTACCCATAGCAGGTTTATTCCATCTGTTCAGCGTGGATGGGCAGAAGAGGAGGAAGAGGATGAGGAGATTGAGAGTCATCCTCCTGATGAGGACAGCAAAGTCTTGTCTGTTGGGACTCTGGCACACATGGCTGACTGTATGTTATACTGCCTTTCCCGTGACCGTCGCGTTATATGCATATTGGCCAACACCGATTACTGGTTGTTCACCCTTCTCGACTCCCGCTACAAAGAGAACTTCTCACTCGCAAAATGGTGCAATGCCAGAAGATTCTTGTGGAAAAATTGCTCCAAAAATTTCCAGCTGACAATGCTGGCGGCAGAGTATGTAGTTCCTTGGGCAACCGAGGAGAGATGAGGGGAACACACAGCAGTTCCAATAGAGGCAGGGCAACACTTTCCAATGCCTAGGACAGTTTTATGACACCCACCAGCTCACCCTGATGCGTGGCCTAGTGTCACAAAGAGGGAAACATTTTGGAAGATGGTGAATGAGTATGTAGCAGACCGTGTCAGCGTCCTCAATGATCCCTCTGTGCCTTACAACTATTGGATGTCCAAGCTGGACACACGGCACAAATTGGCTCTCTACGCCTTGGAGGTGCTGGCCTGCCCTGCCGCCAGCGTTTTGTCAGAGCGGGAATTTAGTGCTGCTGGGGGCATAATAACTGATAAGCGCATCCGCCTGTCAACTGAAAATTCTAAGGGAACAGCTCGTCTACCACTTGTTGATTGTGTGATAAGCAGATAGACACTAGGCGCAAGGACGTGACCGCGGTATGGATACAACAATGTCTTTATTGTATAGACGACGTGTTTCGGGGCACCAAAGACCCCTTTATCAGGTCTAAAAAAAACATGTAGTGGTACAAAACTTTAAATAAATTGATAATATTAAAATATTTTGATTACATTAGAAAACAGTTAATTGTATGGTAAAATGTATAAGTAAATATATAAAAAGTAATAAGTATATAAATAAAATTCATAGTAGTTACTAGACGATTTTATCATATGACAATTGATAAAAGAAAGAACACATTTTCATATATGTGAGTATCTAAACATTATAAATTATTATAAAATATTAGACAGTTCATTACAAGGGCTGAATGTGGCCATAATACAGTGTCATTACATAAATAAACGGAACTAGCCATAGGTCAACATTTTATTTTAGTAAAGAATGAATGATAAATGGTAGGACTTGAAAAGTACATGTATCCTTAATATCGTGCACTTTGTAGAGATGTCTCCTGTAGATGTTGTGGTGATCCTGGCTGTGGTTGGAATGGATAGGGAATTAGGTTAAGAGCTGGTGTGGAAGGATGCAGTGGTGGAATGTAAGACTGGCGACTGCATGCACATATATATATATATATATATATATATATATATACACATACACGCACACACACACATATATACATACATACACACACACATATACATACACACATATACACATCCATACGCCTACACACATATACATGCATATATATACACACACACAACGCACATACACATATATATACACATACACACACACATACACATTGATATATAGCTAAAACTGGTGTGATAGATAGTGATTACTGCAAGTATTTATAATCCTGGATGGTAGTAACTGATAGTGTTATATAGATAGAGGTAGCTTATGCAAATATGGTGTGTTATGTAGATGGTAAGGACTGTTGGAGATGATGGTAACTGTTGCCTGTGTAATGATTATTACATTGTTTCTAATATAAAACACATGTGTATGAATAAATAGGGACGAAGATGGAGATGAGTAATGGAGTTAGGAAGAGTAGAGAATACCTGGAGGGATCGGGATGACAGGAAGATCTGGTCAGTGTGCAGTGCTTCTCAGCACGCTGCACGTGTCATGTGCGGTGCCAAAAAGAGCGCGCACTATCTTCGAGCTTTAAAACGGGGATTGAGGGCAAAGGGGGCGTGGCTGGGGAGCGCTCTGATCTGAAGCCGGCAAGTGCAGGGAGAGATCAGTGAGGAACGAGGCCTGGGGGCGTGGCTATTGGGACGCTGTGATGAATGGAAGTTTGATGTTTAGTAGGCAAGACTGGGGAGGTGAATTGAGGATGGGATGGACCTACTTAAGATATTTTGAGCATTGAATGAGCCTGTGTGAACCAATTAATAAATTATTTACAGTGGTATAGACTTGGAATAATTACTATGAAATAGGGCATGGTTGGGATCCATTTATCATCTTGTTTAAGTTACTGAAGACTGGGGGAGAAAGATGTGATATGTAAATAGACGATGTATATATGGTGAGTGATAAATATATATGCAAGAAAGAAAAAAATATAATAATAATTAAAAAAAATTAAAAAAAAAGATATATATATACACACGTACATATCCATATATACATATACACACACACACATACATATATACACACACACACACATCACATACATGAATTGTGAATAAATAAGGGGATGTTGGAAAGATTTGGTTTTGAAATAGACTAACTGTGGTATGTTAGAGGTGTTAGCTTTAAACTGGGCTAACTGCAGTATGTTGGGGGTCCAGGGGGGGAGAGACTTTTATGTAGTGGTATGTAAGTGGTCCATGGGGGGGGGAACGGATTTCTCTGTAGATACACTCATGTAAATTAGTCCATTAGGTTCCAATGAATGGAGTTTAAAAATCCAAAACATTTCCCGTTTTTGTAGGGTTCTGTATCTATCTGGGCACTGAGCTTTGATGTGTTCGATGGGAGTAATCAACATTTTTGAGGGGTCCTGATTATGGAACATCAGATGGTGTCTGCATACACTGTGCTTTAAGTAGCCTTTGTTGATGTTAGAACGATGTTTGTTTATACGTTCTCTCAGGGCTTGGATGGTTCTGCCGACGTATTGTAGACCACACTCGCACTCCAAAAGATATATTACATAGGTAGTGGAGCAGTTGATGAAACTTTTGATATTGAATGTTTCTCCTGTAACATTGCTCTTGAAGCTTTTGGTTTTATTAGTGATATTAGAACAACATTTACATAAGGTATGGCCACATCTGAAGCTGCCTACCGGATTTGGGGCCTTATTGATTGTGTCGACCGGGGCTATCTTCTTCTTTTTCAGTTTTCTTGGGACCAGGATGTTCTTTAATGATTTTGTTTTTCTGAACGTGATTTGTGGTTTCTGCAGTAGGTTTGATTTGAGGTATGGGTCGTTTGTTAGAATATACCAATGTTTATTGAGTATTTCCCTCAGTTTATGATGATTCGGATTGTAAGTGGTTACTAATGATGTTTTGAATCGATTTGAGTTCTCCAGTTCATTTGGTTTATCCTTAGTTGTTAAACATTCCTATTGGGTTAGAGCACCAGCTTTGGAGAGTGCATTTTCAATGATCCTGTTCGGATATCCTTTTCTTGTAAATCGTTAATTTCTAACGATAATTTGTTTTCCCTTAGTCCTAACAGCAGCACAGATGGGGTTAACCACCCCCCGTGGACTGGCAGGACCGGCGGAATGTTTAATGAGCCCAAGACTAATAACTCAATTTAACAATTAAGTGTCTCCTTAAAAGGAGGAAGTCAACCCCCAGCCCACTGTGTTTATAGTAAGAAGAAAACTAGACTTACTAGGGTGGGAAATTTGTGTGCTGCTGTTAGGACTAAGGGAAAACAAATTATCGTTAGAAATTAACAATTCCCTTACGTCCTACCAGCAGCACAGATGGGGAGATAGCAAGAAGAAACCCCTAGGGAGGGCCTTCCTGCCTGGCAGAACTAAGAAAAGTCTGCCCAAAGGCCGAAAACTCAGCTAGACTGGCATCTAGTCTATAATGGGAGATGAATGTCGATTCAGAGCTCCAGGAGGCAGCTTTGCAAATCATGTTGAGAGGCAGAAGACTCCTCTCGGCAAAAGAAGTAGCCACAACTCTAGTAGAGTGGGCCTTCACGAATCCCGGAGGGTCCAGAGATTGTGGAAACAAGGGATTCCTTAATAGCCTCCTCAATCCACCGACTGATGGAAGGTTTGGATGCCTTACAGCCTTTAAACTTACCGGCAACAGGATTAGCAGATTCTCATCTTTCCTGAACTCCTTGATCTATCCACATAGATCCGGAGACATCTCGAGACGTCCAGAGGATGTCTAGCAGGTTCCTAGGAGGAGGTGGTAGATGTCGACAGAACCGGGAGGAATATCACCTGGTTGATGTTCTGGAAGGAAGGAACTTTAGGCCTACAATACGGGAGGAATCTAAGAAAGTCCCGGTCATGTAAGAAAATGGTATAGGGCTCATGCTGAGAGAGCTTGAAGCTCAGAGACCCTCTTGGCCAAAGTCACTGTAAGGAGAAACACAAACTTCCAAGTGACGAACTTGATGTCCACCTCCTCTCACGGTTCAAAGGGGGAGATGCTAACCCCTGAGAACTACTGAAAAACCCATTGAAAAAAGGGGTCTCAGTACTGTAGGCTTTAATCTTTCAGCTCCTCTAAGGAACCGTTTGATCAGCGGGTCCTGAGAAAAAGCCTGTTAAGGCAAGCTGAAATGGCTGAAACTTGAACCTTCAGAGAAAAAGGGAAAGGCCTCTATCAAGGTCGTCTTGCAGGAACTGAAGGATAGCGGAGAGGGGCGGATCTGCAGACGCCACCTCAGTTGAGGTACAACAGGATGAGAATATCCTCATAATACAAGAGTAGGCTCTCTTGGTAGAGTCCGCTTTAGAATGAGACAGCGTTCTCAGGACCGACTCTGAAAGCCCTTCTATTCCGGGAAGGGACTGATCAACCTCCAGGCTGTCAGGTTGAATCTGTGCAGATCTGAGCAGAGGTGAGTGTCCCACGACACCAGGGTCTGCTGTGGGGGGAGCCTCCAATATTGTCCTCGACTCAACTGGGCGTAGCTATAGGGGGTGCAGAGGGTAGCAGTCGCTACCGGGCCCAGGAGCCTGAGGGGGCCCAAAGACCCTTGTGCCGCATAAGAAGACACACAAAGCACTGAGGGAAGGGGGGCCCAAGCTGAACTCTTGCACCCGGGCCCATGAGCCTTTAGCTACGCCCCTGCCTCGACTCAACTGGGTGAGCTAGGTAAACCAGGATCTCTTCGGCCAAAACAGTATGATGGCTATCACCGAGGCCTGATCCTGACAGATTTTCATCAATACCCTCGGTATCATGGAAAAGGGAGGGAAGATGTAAGCCAGCCTGACCAGCCAGGCGCACTGCGCGGGGCCGGCAGTAAACAAGCTGCCGGCCAAACTGACAAGGTACCTAGGAAAAAAGGGCAACGCCGTTACCCAAACGAAAAGAAGGCTCCCCGCACTTTCCATAAGAAAGGGGGGAACAAACCGCCTAGTCCACCTGTCCAGGAGGACAGAAAAAAACACAGTGGGCTGGGGGTTGACTTCCTCCTTTTAAGGAGACACTTAATTGTTAAATTGAGTTATTAGTCTTGGGCTCATTAAACATTCCGCCGGTCCTGCCAGTCCACGGGGGGTGGTTAACCCCATCTGTGCTGCTGGTAGGACATAAGGGAACCTGTTCTTTAAGGCGGGGTTCCATTTTATGTCTTTTAATAAAGAAATAAGTTGAGTGGAATCTCTGAGGTAAGAGGGAAGATTAGTGACATGTTTTTGTAAAAATAAATCAATGTAGTGTGATAAGTTGATTGATAAAAAACAGCATGGGTTTACTTCAGGGAGATCAAGTCAAATTAATCTTATTGACTTTTTTGATTGGGTGACTAAAATAATAGATAGCGGAGGTGCAGTAGACATCGCCTATCTGGACTTTAGTAAGGCTTTTGATACTGTCCCACATAGAAGGCTTATCAATAAACTGCAGTCTTTGAGCTTGGGCTCACATATTGTTGAATGGATTAGGCAGTGGCTGAAGGACAGAAAACAGAGGGTTGTAGTCAATGGAGTATATTCAGACCATGGTATTGTTACCAGTGGGGTACCTCAGGGATCTGTTCTGGGACCCATATTGTTTAATATCTTTATCAGCGAAATTGCAGAAGGCCTCAATGGTAAGGTGTGTCTTTTTGCTGATGACACAAAGATTTGTAACAGGGTTGATGTTCCTGGAGGGATACACCAAATGGAAAAGGATTTGGGAAAACTAGAGGAATGGTCAAAAATCTGGCAACTAAAATTTAATGTTGATAAGTGCAAGATAATGCACCTGGGGCGTAAAAACCCAAGAGCAGAATACAAAATCAGTGATACAGTACTAACCTCAGTATCTGAGGAAAGGGATTTAGGGGTCATTATATCAGACGACCTAAAGGTGGGCAGACAATGTCATAGAGCAGCAGGTAATGCCAGCAGAATGCTTGGGTGTATAGGGAGAGGCATTAACAGTAGAAAGAGGGAGGTGCTCGTGCCGCTCTACAGAGCACTAGTGAGACCTCATTTAGAGTATTGTGTGCAGTACTGGAGACCATATCTGCAGAAGGATATTGAAACTTTGGAGAGAGTTCAGAGAAGAGCTACTAAACTAGTACATGGATTGCAGGACAAAACTTGCCAGGAAAGGTTAAAGGACCTTAACATGTATAGCTTGGAAGTAAGAAGAGACAGAGGGGATATGATAGAAACTTTTAAATACATAAATGGAAGCATCACGGTAAAAGAGGAGAGAATATTTAAAAGAAGAAAAACTGCTACAAGAGGACATAGTTTTAAATTAGAGGGGCAAAGGTTTAAAAGTAACATCAGAAAGAATTACTTTACTGAGAGAGTAGTGGACGCATGGAATAGCCTTCCTGCAGAAGTGGTAGCTGCAAATACAGTGAAGGAGTTTAAGCATGCATGGGATAGGCATAAGGCCATCCTTCATATAAGATAGGGCCTGGGGCTATCCATAGTATTCAGCATATTGGGCAGACTAGATGGGCCAAATGGTTCTTATCTGCCGACACATTCTATGTTTCTATGTTTCTAAGCTGCAAGTGAGAGAATTAATGCCTGATATAATGGGTCAGATATAAAGCACAGTGTATACAGACACGATCTGATGTTCCATAATCAAGACCCCTCAAAAATGTTGATTACTTCCATCGAACACATCGAAGCTCAGTGCCCAGATAGATACAGAACCCTACAAAAATGGGAAATGTTTTGGATTTTTAAACTCCATTCATTGGAACCTAATGGACTAAACGAGAGCCTAAAAAATCATTGTTTCTAACATCATTTACATGAGTGTATCTACAGAGAACTCCGCCCCCCCCCCCCCGCATGGACCACTTACACACCACTACATAAAAGTCTCTCCCCCCCCTGGACCCCTAACATACTGCAGTTAGCCCAGTTTAAAGCTAACACCTCTAACATACCACAGTTAGTCTATTTCAAAACCAAATCTTTCCAACATCCCCTTATTTATTCACAATTCATGTATGTGTGTGTGTGTGTATATATGTATGTGTGTGTGTGTATATGTATAAATGTATATGTACGTGTGTGTGTATATATATATATATATTTTCTTATTTTTTTATTTTTTTTATTATTATTATATTTTTTTCTTTCTTGCATATATATTTATTACTCATCATATATACATCGTCTATTTACATATAACATCTTTCTCCCCCAGTCTTCAGTAACTTAAACAAGATGATAAATGGATCCCAACCATGCCCTATTTCATAGTAATTATTCCAAGTCTATACCACTGTAAATAATTTATTAACTGGTTCACACAGGCTCATTCAATGCTCAAAATATCTTAAGTAGGTCCATCCCCAATTCACCTCCCCAGTCTTGCCTACTAAACATCAAACTTCCATTCACCACAGCGTCCCGATAGCCACGCCCCCAGGCTTCGTTCCTCACTGATCTCTCCCTGCACTTGCCGGCTCCAGATCAGAGCGCTCCCCAGCCACGCCCCCTTTTCCCTCAATCCCCGTTTTAAAGCTCGAAGATAGTGCGCGCTCTTTTTGGCACCGCACATGACACGTGCAGCGTGCTGAGAAGCACTGCACGCTGACCAGATCTTCCTGTCATCCGGATCCCTCCAGGTATTCTCTACTCTTCCTAACTCCATTACTCATCTCCATCTTCGTTCCTTTTTATTCATACCCATATGTTTTATATTAGAAACAATGTAATAATCATTACACAGGCAACAGTTACCATCATCTCCAACAGTCCTTACCATCTACATAACACACCATATTTGCATAAGCTACCTCTATCTATATAACACTATCAGTTACTACCATCCAGGATTATAAATACTTGCAGTAATCACTATCTATCACACCAGTTTTAGCTATATATCAATGTGTATGTGCATGTGTGTGTATATATATGCATGTATATGTGTGCAGGCGTATGGTTGTGTATGTACAGGGAGTGCAGAATTATTAGGCAAATGAGTATTTTGACCACATCATCCTCTTTATGCATGTTGTCTTACTCCAAGCTGTATAGGCTCGAAAGCCTACTACCAATTAAGCATATTAGGTGATGTGCATCTCTGTAATGAGAAGGGGTGTGGTCTAATGACATCAACACCCTATATCAGGTGTGCATAATTATTAGGCAACTTCCTTTCCTTTGGCAAAATGGGTCAAAAGAAGGACTTGACAGGCTCAGAAAAGTCAAAAATAGTGAGATATCTTGCAGAGGGATGCAGCACTCTTAAAATTGCAAAGCTTCTGAAGCGTGATCATCGAACAATCAAGCGTTTCATTCAAAATAGTCAACAGGGTCGCAAGAAGCGTGTGGAAAAACCAAGGCGCAAAATAACTGCCCATGAACTGCGAAAAGTCAAGCGTGCAGCTGCCAAGATGCCACTTGCCACCAGTTTGGCCATATTTCAGAGCTGCAACATCACTGGAGTGCCCAAAAGCACAAGGTGTGCAATACTCAGAGACATGGCCAAGGTAAGAAAGGCTGAAAGACGACCACCACTGAACAAGACACACAAGCTGAAACGTCAAGACTGGGCCAAGAAATATCTCAAGACTGATTTTTCTAAGGTTTTATGGACTGATGAAATGAGAGTGAGTCTTGATGGGCCAGATGGATGGGCCCGTGGCTGGATTGGTAAGGGGCAGAGAGCTCCAGGCCGACTCAGACGCCAGCAAGGTGGAGGTGGAGTACTGGTTTGGGCTGGTATCATCAAAGATGAGCTTGTGGGGCCTTTTCGGGTTGAGGATGGAGTCAAGCTCAACTCCCAGTCCTACTGCCAGTTTCTGGAAGTCACCTTCTTCAAGCAGTGGTACAGGAAGAAGTCTGCATCCTTCAAGAAAAACATTATTTTCATGCAGGACAATGCTCCATCACACGTGTCCAAGTACTCCACAGCGTGGCTGGCAAGAAAGGGTATAAAAGAAGAAAATCTAATGACATGGCCTCCTTGTTCACCTGATCTGAATCCCATTGAGAACCTGTGGTCCATCATCAAATGTGAGATTTACAAGGAGGGAAAACAGTACACCTCTCTGAACAGTGTCTGGGAGGCTGTGGTTGCTGCTGCACGCAATGTTGATGGTGAACAGATCAAAACACTGACAGAATCCATGGATGGCAGGCTTTTGAGTGTCCTTGCAAAGAAAGGTGGCTATATTGGTCACTGATTTGTTTTTGTTTTGTTTTTGAATGTCAGAAATGTATATTTGTGAATGTTGAGATGTTATATTGGTTTCACTGGTAAAAATAAATAATTGAAATGGGTATATATTTGTTTTTTGTTAAGTTGCCTAATAATTATGCACAGTAATAGTAACCTGCACACACAGATATCCCCCTAAAATAGCTAAAACTAAAAACAAACTAAAAACTACTTCCAAAAATATTCAGCTTTGATATTAATGAGTTTTTTGGGTTCATTGAGAACATGGTTGTTGTTCAATAATAAAATTAATCCTCAAAAATGCAACTTGCCTAATAATTCTGCACTCCCTGTATGTGTATATGTGTGTATGTATATGTATGTGTGTATGTATGTATGTATATATGTGTGTGTGTGTGCATGTGTATGTATATACATATATACATATTTCTGCAACTCTTAATTTTGACAGTACAATTCATATTTCATAAGTGCATCCCATTTCACAACGTCGAATGTGGTGGGTTCAGCATCATTATCAAACCACTTTCTTCTGTGTGTAACACATTCAGATATTTGACAAGCCATCAAGAAAATACAAACCCAAGGAAGAATAATGCAAGATCAAGTGTAGTGCAGAATAACATCGATCTTGTTCCCATGCCAGCTACTTCACTTTTCTTTAATCTACGCCCATCACTCATGGCAGGTTATTGTGTCTAATACATACCTTTCCAAATAGACTTTGTAGAAATGCCTCAGTGGACATCATTTCTGCTTACTGGGAAATTACCTTTTGTTCTCTGGTTCCACATCACCTGAAAATTTGAAATACTGTACTTTTTACTTGTCATAGCATCGGTTTTTAAAGCGATCATTTGAGAAATAGTGACCATTTTATAATAACAATAATACTGAAACCTCATTTTAAATTGATTCAAGTTCTTAGAAATTAGCTTAGGGCCTTTAGGTGTTTAGTTTTTATGTCTTCTGTATTCCTTAGTAGAGAAGAATGAATTGATTCTAAACAAACCAAATTCATCCCAATTGAATTACCTTTTCAAAATGGCAGCCACCATTTTACAGGTCAGAAAAAAGAGAAGAAGGCATCTGTCACCATAAAGGATAAGTTGTGCACCACGTTTTAATTCAGACAGCTTAACAACAAGTATAAAGAGAGTGAAAGCTTAAAGTGGAATTCCAGTTTTACCAGGAATTAATTTACAGGAAACAGCACATTACCACTTACTATTAATGATTGTTTATCTGTAATACCCTGTTTTCCTGCACTCCATTGCATTCACATGACAGTTACTGCTATGTTGGTTCTCTATCCCGATGACATAATTTCAACATCTGAGGCATGGCAAGGCTTGTAAGGATCTGTCCTGTAGAAACAACATCATCATGACCTTGCTTCTGAGGGTGGTGTTCTGTCCTGCTCTGTAGACGTGGTATCAGCAATAATGCCTTATCTCGGGTTTTTCCAGCAGGGCTTCAAGCAGACTTGCATCTGTGATGTTCAAGGTGGGACGGGAAAGAGAAGCAGAGACCTGATGCTACTTAAACTCTCTGTGAGTCCTGTGCCAGGAAGTAAACATATGGCATAGGTCACAGATAACAATTACAATGGAGTCAAAATAAACTTAGAACTTTATCATCTGACTAATATAATGCAGTAAGGTTGAAAGCTAGTATTCTATATTTAGTGTGTGTAACCAGAAAACCCTTTTAAGGAGAAAACAGCTGATGAATTTTAATGTTGATGAATGTATAAAAGTAATGCAACCAGACCACAGTAATCAAATAGCAGCATACACATTGAATTGAATAAAATTGGAAATAACAAAATAAGAAAATGATGTGCTATCCTGGTTACTAGTAACTAAAGTTGAGCGAACCTAAACTGTACGGTTTTCCGCACCCAGACCGGAAACTGAACATTTCCGCAAAAGTTCGGATTCGTTGTTCGGCGATTTCTTCACACTTTTTGAAAGGCTGCAGGGCAGCCATTCAACAAGCGTTTCACTACTTTGCCCTAAGAAGCCATCACAGCCATGCCTACTATTGGCATGTCTGTGATTGGCTAAGTTCAGCATGTGAACCAGCCTCTATATAGGCTGGAGTCACGTAGCGCTCTTAGTGTAGGGACAGGTTGCTGCTGCTGCTGTGAGGGAGAGATTAGGGAAGAAATCTATTGTGTTGAACCTGGTGGTGTTGAGTCTTCAAACTACAGCAATTATTGAGGGTGCTATGCTACATATTTGTACCCAGCCCTGAGCCCAGTCATTTTTAATCCATCTGTTACTAAGGTGAGGGTCGGCGGCCATTTTAGCAACTGCAGTGTCCTTGGAACTGCATGTGAAATGCATGTGTGCCAGCCTGCCAGGGACATCAGTCTAATTACTTTTGGTAGCTCAGTGGAGGAAAAATTCCCTTTTTCTGGCAGGTCAAGTCCCACTACATTACCTTTTTTATAATTTAGGGGTTACATAGTGCATTTCTGTAGTTGGGGAATAAACCCATACTGTCGTACCACAGAGCACGTGTGCATACAATGCTGAAAAACCTGTTTTATAATTTTTGCGGTGAAAAACTGCATTTCTGTAGTTGGGTGAATAAACCCGTACTTTTGTGCCACAGAGCACGTGTGCATACAATGCTGAAAAACCTGTTTTATAACTTTTGGGGTGACATACTGCATTTCTGTATTTGGGGGAATAAACCCATACTGTTGTGCCACAGAGCACTTTAGCATAGAACGCTGAAAAAACTGTTTTAAAATTTTGCGCTGAAAAACGGCATTTCTGTAGTTGGGTAAATAAACCCGTACTGGTGTGCCACAAAGCACGTTTGCATACAACGCTGAAAACCCTGTTTTGGGGTGACATAATGCATTTCTGTAGTTTGTTGCAATAAACACTGGTTTTGTGCTACATAGCAGATCTGAGGCCGACCCTGTTTTTCAGATAGCAAAGGGTTGGATAATACTCCAATACGTATATGTTGTGGATACGAGGAGATGGTTCCCAGGCCGTGATAATAGCATGAAATTGGACTCCCATAATCCACTGAATGCAATTCAGATTTGTGCTTTATTAAGTAGGCGGTAATTCCAGTTACAAGTTGACAAAACGTTTTCGGCGTTTAGCCTTCCTCAGTACAACTAGAAGGAGAGGAATGATACAATCAGTGTTTACAATCAATAATTAATAGTCAGGTACAGAATTGGTCATGTCTACATGAGGTACATCGAGATAGTACTACAACGTGATCTAATATATATATTGAGGTAGTCGATGACTGATCGTTAATGGCCCCAAGGCGGCAAGGGTGATGGTGGTAAGGTTCCAGGATCTAGTTTGTATGCCAGAAAAAAGGATCCGGAGTGCGCTGATGTGCATTGTTATACAGTTAAGGAAATTGATCATATTTAGCAGTGGATGGTCGTATGCAGTCATACAGTATATTAACAAAATCCACATAAAGACCACATAAAATAATCTCACAAAAGATATGGTGCATTTTACATAAATACAGATACATCAACCTCTCCACATATGGATAAAATGGCATGGTACGTAGATATGGCATGGTACACAGATATATAATATAATGAGTGGGTCTTACCTGGATGAGCCACAATAGAAACAGGAGAGAATGAAGAGCCCAAGGGAGGGCTGCTGGGCGCTGTGGTGCCTCTGCAGTGTCTGTAGTGCAGTATTTTTGGACTGGGCCTATGTGTTTGATAAGGTAATGGTGTGTTAATATATAGTAACCTAACTGCCTTATGGGCACTATAGGTGTAACAGGGGCTTACCTCTCAAGGTGGTTGATGGTGTGAGGGCGGGGTGTCCTAGGTGGGCCTCTGGGCGCCCTGTGGTAGAACTCCGGAAAGTGTTAGTAAGTATCTGCCTACAGCAGTGGGCTCCATGTCTGCAGTAAGTATCACGCCTTTTTTAAGTCGTCTGTAGGGTGCGCAGGGCTGGTGTACCATGAAAAAGCATTAAGTCATGAAGAAACATTAAGCAGCTGATTTCTGGGGGTGTGTCGCTCTGCTCTGCTCCCTGCTCTCGGCTCAGATTACATATTCAGGGGGGTGTGTTCTATGCAGCGAAGCGCGCAGTGTTTGAAGCCCGCGGCACGGGGAGAAGGCGCGGGTGTCTGAATAAACCCGTTAACCCCCCCATCCCGTGCCTCCCCATAACCCCCCCCCCGGTGCCTCCTGTCACGCAGAGTTTTCTGCGCAACATGGGGGGGCTCACAGGTTTATTTAGACACCCGTGCCTCCTCATAACCCCCCCCCCCGCTCATAAACCCTCCCGTGCCTAAACCCCCTTGCCTCCTCTCACTCAGAAAACCGCAGGTCTGAATATACCTGCGGTTTTCTGCGCAACATAGTTGGGGCTCACAAATTTATTCATACACCCGTGCCTCCTCATAAACTCCCCCGTGCCTCCCCATAACCTCCTCCCCCCGTGCCTGCTCATAAACCTTCCGGTGCCTAAACCCCCCCCCCCTTGCCTCCTCTCACGCAGAAAACCGCAGGTCTGAATAGACCTGCGTTTTTTTGCGCAACATGGGGGGGGGGTTTAACGGGTTTATTCAGACACCCGCGCCTTCTCCCCGTGCGCGGGCTTCAAACACTGCGCGCTGAGCTGCATAGAACACACCCCCCTGAATATGTAATCTGAGCCGAGAGCAGGGAGCAGAGCAGAGCGACACACCCCCAGAAATCAGCTGCTTAATGTTTCTTCATGACTTAATGCTTTTTCATGGTACACCGGAAGCTCCACATGTCGGCTGTGTGAGGGGCAGGAACTACTGGGAGCCCGCCAGAGCTGGCGCAGCGGTCAGTGGCAGCCGGGGTGAACAAAGATGGCGGGCGCTACTTCACTGAGGGCTTAGTGCATGCGCGCTTAGGTTCTGAGTGTTGGAGTGGCCAGGGAAAGATGGCAGGCGCTGCTTCAATGTTGGCAATGTTGGCAGAGAGCATGCGCAAGAGAGTAGATGACACTGTGGTACTAAGAAAGGTAAGGAATAACAAGGGAGCAAGGAAGAAGAAAGATGATATAGGGACAGAATAAAGGACATACTGTACCACTTTAGAAAGGATATAAAATGCGGCTTCAACTATGGTGGGGCCCAAATTAATATTTGGTCTGCAAAGGAAGGCAAGAGTAATGGGTAATAAGCACCCCTATTTCAGGTGACAATAATATACATAGAGACATATAACGCTATGTATAATGTTGTTCAATTGCAATATGAGAGATATTGAGGTGATGGACCCAAAAGGAGTAATACATATGGAAGCTGAAGATGGAGTTATGCAGATGTGTCTGTATATCTGGCATGTACCCCAATATATAACTGTAGGGGGAACTGACACAGTATGGTGTCAAGGGGGGCCTGCATAGTAATGGTGTGCATATTAGTTAGAGAAAACTGCCAACTTTGTATTCCCGATTCATCCCTCTGGGTTCTAATGTTTGTAACCGATGGATCCATTCCACATCGCTTCCTTCTTCATGAAAATGTTGGATATGTCTCCTCCTCTTCTGGGGATTGAGATCTGTTCTACCACCTGGAAACGTAGCTGGGAGATGGTTTGTTTTTGTGGTATGAAGTGTGCCGGGACTGGAAGATGGATGCTTTGGCGGCGGATATTTGACTTATGTTGAGAAATCCCTGATGAACTGTGTGGTTTCCCCCACATATGCCAGACCACAGGGACATTTGATAACATAAACAACATTGGATGAATCGCTCGTAAAAAATCCTTGTATGGGATATTCTTTTCCAGTGTGGGGATGTAGACCTTTTCGCTTTTTGTCACGTGTGAACATTGAACACAATGGAGACAGGGGAAGGTTCCCCTGCATTGGGTCATGAGATGAAGTTGTCTGGGGATCCTAGTATTGGAGCCCTCATTTGCTCAAAATAATGTGTCTCTGAGGTTCCTTGGTCGTCTATAACAAGGCATAAATGGTGTGGTAAAGCTCTCTATTT
Source organism: Bufotes viridis (assembly GCA_033119425.1). Classification (NCBI taxonomy): domain Eukaryota; kingdom Metazoa; phylum Chordata; class Amphibia; order Anura; family Bufonidae; genus Bufotes; species Bufotes viridis. The sequence continues at coordinate 244,287,215 of CM065591.1, read as the reverse complement.
GGGGATAAGCCCGGTGGAGTAAGTGCCAATGTTTACATAAAATGTGCTGGACTTTGGAGGCGAAAGGGTGAAAGATGTGTATGAAGAGGATTCTCTGAGTCTGTAGTGGTCTAATATTGTGATTCAGGTTCAGGCCTTCCATAATTATGGAATCAGAATATGATCTTTCTCTAAAGCGAGATGACATTTCACTCAGTCGTTGCTGTCTAATGGTAGTGTCATCTACAATTCTAGAGATTCTTTGAAATTGGGAGTGTGGGAGAGATTTCTTCATACTGCTGGGATGTAAACTGGAGTAGTGCAATAAACTGTTCCTATCAGTGGGTTTAGTATATAATTTTTTTGGTATCGCTGTAGTGTTGGGTAAATTGTAATTTCGGCCAGATAGAGTTGATGGTGGATGTAAAATTATGAAGGGATTGCAGGTCACCGTTCCAGTGACAGAAGTTATCATCTATATAACGCTTCCAGGTAAGAGCATGTGATTGGAAGTCGGTGTTGGTATAGATGAAATCTTTTTCAAAAAAGGCCATTTAGGTATTTGCGTAAGGGGGCGCCATATCAGCCCCCATCGCAGTCCCTTGTCTCTGGATATAGTAAGTGTCTTAGAAGAGAAAGACATTTTCTGTAAAGAAGAGTTGGAGTAAGTCTAAACAAAGTGAAGTGATCTCGGGGTTGGTGTTAGTGGCCTGAAGTAGTCTGGAGACCGCTGCAATGCCCTTGTGATGTGCTATAGAGGTGTACAAGCTTACAACATCCAGTGTGACAAGAATGGTGGTGGACTGTACTTGTTTTATGTCCCCGATTAATTCAAGAAAGGTTGATGTGTCGAGAAGAAAGGATCTGGTCGTATTGACCTTTGGTGTCAGGATCTTTTCGAGGAATATGGATAGTGGGGACAGGATTAAATCTGTGGATGAAACTATTGGGCATCCTGGAGGCTTTTCTAAGCGTTTGTGGACTTTGGGAAGGGTGTAAAGGGCTGGTATGGTAGGGTGGAGTTTTGTGAGAAATGTGACGGTATCCTGGTCAATGGTACCCCTAAGCCGATGGATTTGGAGGATGTTCTGAATTTTGTCCCTGATAGACGGGGTTGGGTCCCTAGTGAGACGCTCATAGATGTTCGTGTCGCCGAGTTGGTTATTGATCTCTTCTAAATAGTCCTTTTTGTCCATAACAACCAATGACCCACCTTTATCGGCAGGCTTGATGGTTATAGCCTTGTCCTTTTTAAGGTTTAGAAGTGCATTACGTTCATCATGTGACAGATTAGACTGGGACTTGAATTTTCCTATTTCTACATACTTCCTGAACACCTCCATGTTCCTCGTGACAAGAGAGATGTAGGTCTCTACTGGGTGAGAATTCTTAGGGGGGGAAAAGGAGCTCTTCGGTTTTAGCCCCAGTTCCTTGAAAGCAATAGGAGCCTTGTCTTTGTCAGTATTGGTGTTACATCGTGGGAATGTCATGTCCTCATTATTGAAAAACACCATCAGGCGGAGGTTCCATAAAATTTTTTAGGAGGTCCAACTCTGTCTGAAAGGTGTCGAATATGTATGAGGGGCAAAATGAGAGGCCCTTCTGAAGGACTTGTATCTGTGTAGGTGTGAGTGCCTTAGAAGAGATATTAATGACAAGTGGCTGTGGGGGTGCGTCCATTATCTGGGATCTGGTCGTTCCCCCCGGTAGAGAAGTCTCTACTGGTTCCCAAGTTGCCTTGTCTTCCTCATTGTCGTTGATTCCTCCTGGGCCCTAGGAAAGGGGGTGAGAGGTTCTCCTACCTCTGGGAGCTTTCACGGCTGAAGTATGATGACTCTGAGGAAGAAGAGTAATCCCTTTGTTGATCTAATGGACGTGGATAGTTGCTCTGCCATTTATATATCCTATTGGTGTGGTAGTCTTCCGCGTCCCTCTGAAATTTTCTCTGCTTTCTCGTGATTTTCGATGTCACGTCTGTGGGCAGCCAGGGTGTTGTTAAGCTTGTCTTTGAATGCGTTGAACTCCACTGCTGGAAGCGTGGTTTGTAGTTGTTGTTCTCCCGCTTTCAATTATTCCTCAATTCTTTGAATACTATTTTGTAGGTAGGAAATGGTAAGCGTCATTAAGTCAAAAGAGCAGCGATTGAGGATTTGTTTGAATTGGTTGGAAGGCCTGAACCCGAATCAAAATATTAGACCACAACAGACCCAGAGAATCCCCTTCATACACACCTTTCACCCCTTCGCCTACAAAGTCCAGCACATTTTACATAAACATTGGAACTTACTCCACCGGGCTTATCCCCAAATAGAGAGCTTTACCACACTATTTTGGCCTTGTTATAGAAGACCATAGAAACTCAGAGACACATTAGTTCAAGCAGATGAGGGCTCCAATACTAGGATCCCCAGACAACTACATCTCATGACCCAACGCAGGGGAACCTTCCCCTGTCTCCATTGTGTTCAATGTTCACACGTGACAAAAAGTGAAAAGGTCTACCATCCCCACACTGGAAAAGGATATCCCATACAAGGATATTTTACGTGCGATTCATCCAACGTTGTTTATGTTATCATGTCCCTGTGGTCTGGCGTATGTGGGGGAAACCACACAGACCATCAGAGACAGGATTTCTTAACAGAAGTCAAATGTCCGCCGCCAAAGCATTCATCTTCCAATCCCGGCACACTTCATATCACGAAAGCACACCATCTCCCAGCTACATTTCTAGGTGGTAGAACAGATCTAAATCCCCAGAAGAAGAGGAGACATATCCAACATTCTCATGAAGAAGAAAAACGATGTGGATCCATCAGTTACAAACATTAGAACCCAGAGGGATGAATCGGGAGTACAAAGTTGGTAGTTTTCTCTAACTAATATGCACACCATTACTATGCAGGCCCCCCTTGACACCATACTGTGTCAGTTCCACCTACAATTATATATTAGGGGTACCCTCCAGATATACAGACACATCTGCATGACTCCATCTTCAGCTTCCATATGTATTACTCTTTTTGGGTCCGTCACCTCAATATCTCCCATATTGCAATTGAGTACAGCATTATACATAGCATTATATGTCTCTATGTATATTATTGTCACCTGAAATAGGGATCCTTATTAACCACTACTCTTGCCTCTTGCCTTCCTTTGCAGACCAGATATTAATTGGGGCCCCACCATGGTTGAAGCAGCATTTTATATTCTTTTTAAAGTAGTACAGTATGTCCTTTCTTCTGTCCCTATATCGTCTTTCTTCTTTCTAAGCTTGCTCCCTTGTTATTCCTTACCTTTCTTGCTACCACAGTGTCATCTACTCTCTTGCGCATGCTCCCTGCCGACATTAAAGCAGTGCCCGCCATCTTTCTACACCCATGGCCACTCCAACACTCACAACCTGAGCGCGCATGCTCTATGCCCTCAGTGAAGTAGCGCCCGCCATCTTCGTTTACCCCGGCAGCCGCTGACCGCTGCGCCAGTGTTCTGCCGAAAGTCTATAGTTTGCCGAAAGTCTATAGCAGAAGTCACGTGGCGCACTGCGCAAGTGCACAAGCGTACTTCCGCGGATCATTCCTGCAGCCTCCATTGCAGTAGTTTGCACACCGCGAGTGCGCGCACTTAAGGGTACAGAGACTTCTTAAAGTGACAGTCCTCTCCATTAAAATACTGCTCCACCGCCACCCCACCCCCACCCCCGTGCTCATTAATCTACATTAATTTGTACCCTAGCAGGCTGGCTTCGCTCGCCAGGCATTGGGCTCGGCCTCGCTGCCCCCGGCATTTAGTAAAACTAACTCTCTACCACCATTGATAGTAAAGAAGGAAATGGATGGTAAAGAAAGAGATGGATAGTCTCTTTCTTTACCATCCATTTATTTCTTTTCTATTAATGGCGGCATAGAGTCAGTTTTACTAAATGCCGAGCGCAGCGAGGCCGAGCCCGATGCGTGGCGAGCAAAGCGACCCCCAAGGGTACGAATTAATGTAGATGCTGTATTTTACTGGAGATGACTGTCACTTTAAGACGTCTCTATACCCTTAATTGTGCGCACACACGGTGCGCAAAGTACTTCAATGGAGGCTGCAGGGATGATTCGTGAAAGTGCGCTTGTGCGCTTGCGCAGCGCACCATGTGACTTCCGCTACAGACTTTCGGCAATCTATAGAGATCTGGCAGAACACCAGCTCTGCCGAACTCCCAGTAGTTCCCGCCCCTCACACAGCCGACATGTGGAGCTTCCGGCCCTGCGCACCCTACAGACGGCTTAAAAACAGGCGTGATACTTACTGCAGACATGGCGCCCACTGCTGTAAGCAGATACTTACCAACACTTTCTGGAGTTCTAATACAGAGCACCCAGCAGCCCACCTAGGACACCCCGCCCTCACACCAACAACCGCCTTGGGAGGTAAGCCCCTGTTACACCTATGGTGCCTTCTCAACCACATAGGCCCAGTCCAAAAATACTGGGCTACAGACACTGCAGAGGAACCACAGCGCCCAGCAGCCCTCCCTTGGGCTCTTCATTCTCTCCTGTTTCTATTGTGGCTCATCCAGGTAAGACCCACTCATTATATTATATATCTGTGTACCATGCCATATCTACGTACCATGCCATTTTCTCCATATGTGGAGAGGTTGATGTATCTGTATTTATGTAAAATGCACCATATCGTTTGTGAGATTATTTTATGTGGTCTTTATGTGGATTTTGTTAATATACTGTATGACCTACGACCATCCGCTGCTGAATATGATCAATTTCCTTAACTGTATAACAATGCACATCAGCGCACTCCGGATCCTTTTTTCTGGCATACAAACTAGATCCTGGAACCTTACCACCATCACCAGACCCCTTGCCGCCTTGGGGCCATTAACGATCAGCTGAACCCGTCGAACCCGAACTTCCAGGTGTCCGCTCAACTCTACTAGTAACATAAGCAGAAGTACTCAATGTCAGGTAGCAGCTGCAATGTGTGGTCAGTACAAGGAATTTGTTCCAATGATTTTACAAACAACCACGGGACATTCTTTACCTGTGGAGAAAAGGTAATTTAGACATCCAAACAGGAAAAGGTTCTTTACAGTTAAAGTAGATGGTTAGAAATCTTGGACAAACCATACAATGTTTTAAAATACAAAACCACCACATATTACTGTGACGTGCACAGTGATGTTCCTGGATTCGGGACCTCATCTCTGCAACTAATCACTTTACACTGCTATAGACTGCTGAGGATGTGATTGGCTCTAGCAGTCACGTGCCATACCCAGGCAAGACACCACTGAGTAGAAGTAGTATTGGCAGATACTAAATCAGGATTTTAAATTGAGCTTGATGTTCATCTGATAGCAAATGGCATTGAAGGTTATAATTAATAAAAAAGAATTAATGTAATATAATTTGTCGAGAAAGGTTGAACTTGATGGAACTGTGTCTTCCAGCCTATGTAAGTATGTAATATAATTTATATAGCCTAAGGAATGTGAACACATTATAGCCTTTTGGTCTTTTTATATACCTTTTATATTTCTTAAGCCACATGTAAATAGCCAAAGGAATGGGGACGCAACATCCAGATTAAAGTCACAAACCCCAGCCAAACAGGGAATCAAAAGGCGAAATCTAACATCAGAATAAAGATCTTCCATACTGTAAGTCAGGATCATTAGACCTGCAATCAGGTGGCTTTTTGCCCATATGAAGGCTGTTTAATTGAGGTCTACCTTCCTGCACTCACAAAATCCACTCTTTTTTAAGTTGCAGTAGCATCCACAAGAGAGGTATATTCTATTTTCCATTCAAGTCAAGTCAGATCACTTCAAGACATTGACTTGAATCTGTCGCAAACGGCAAACACCTAAGATCATAAAACATAGATAAAATAATAAATTAAAAAAGGATTTTTCAGATGTATCCCTACATGCAATTCAAAAAAAAAAAATTTCTCCTTCTTTAATTTTAGACAAGCAGCAGTGAAATCTGACACTTAACTACAAATTGCCCTATTTAGAGCTAAACTCAAAGCATTATATAATAAATAAATTCACTATTCCTATGAAAGCCCTCAAAATGTGAGATTTTTGTATAATGCCTGTAGTTTTTGTCTAACACTTGGTGATACAGGATCTTCCTTTATTCTCGGGGGAGACTGAGCATCTTTACAGAAGCTGGCTTCCATTGTCTGTTATTTGACAGGGCCTATTGTTTTGCTTTGTAGAACGGTTGTGACAAATCGTTCCATCCCATAGACAAGAAACGTGGTTGAGTCAAACAAGAGCTTGTCACTCAGACGGCTGTGAGTAGGTGGCCTGCTTCAAATGTGCAAGACTGTTAACGCTTTCAAAGCGTAAAAAATACACAGACTTACACTGAACTCAGTGAGGCATGTAGTTATGAAATTACATAGTACCTTAATCAACCAACTCATCTGTAAATGTTATTATAAAGATTAAAATGCCAAGTAGCCCCAAATCAGAAGACAATATAAATTGTAGATGTCAAAACGTAATTACAGTGCATCTGTCAGCTTGTATCACTGTCTATAGTCTATGTTCCTGTTTTGAACAAATAGAGGCATATTCAGTGAATGTGTGTAGCCAATGAGAGCAAGACCTTCTGATTTAATGTACACCCACGTGAACAGTATAGTCAAATAAGAAAAACAAAGTTGAGGAAACACTCTAGGTAAAAAATGAAAAAAAAAAATGCAAAGCCATTTTGGTTAAAGTGTTAACTTAACAATACCTTGGTTCCAGTTTTACATGCTTTGGGTCAATCATTTACAAAAACATAAGGTGAAAAGTCTCCTGGTGCCTGTCATATTGTGTTTTCTTATGTGAGGCAGAAATCTGTCATGTCATACTACAGACATTTAAAAGTGAAGAAGGTGCCCACTAAGCACTCCAGCAACATGGCCAGGTTCTTTTCACCCCCTTCTAGTATATCATGGGTCTGGTTCCCAATAGTAGGCACTTATGGTATCTGCCTCCTCCACCTCCATGGACACAGTCCCATTCCTAACAGCAGGAGGGCACAGAGTCACTCACATTTCCCATCCATCCTATCACATGGGTCAGGTCAGGCGTTGCCACGCTGTGTTGGAGCTGATCGGCCTGGGAGAGAGTAGCCACAGCGGCAAGCAGTTGCTCAAGTATATCAAGCAGCAAAGATTCCTCTGGCTGTCACCTCGCCGACTCCAACTGTGCAAGGTGGTCAGCGACAATGGGCATAACATCCAGGCCACCCTGAACCTGGGGGAAATAACACATACTCCCTGCATGGCCTTTTAAAAAAAATGCACTGGCTTGCACAAGGTGCTGGTGATGTTCAGGAGACTGACCCTCTTTTCAGCCATTCTCACGTGGTGAGGAACGCTCTCCTGGACTTGCAGCGTCAGAATGGTATGCAGCTACACCACTTAATCTATGACTAGTGTTGAGCGAACAGTTCGAGAATCGTTCGGGTCCGTACCGAATTTTGGGGTGTCCGTGACACGGACCCGAACCCGGACATTTTCAAAAAAGTTCGGGTTCGGGTCCGGTGTTCGTCGATTACTTCCCGCTTTCTGAAGGGCTGCACAGCAGCCAATCAGCTGGCGTTTACTTCTTGCCCTAAGAGCCCATCACAGCCATGCCTACTAATGGCATGGCTGTGATTGGCCAAGTGCAGCATGTGACCCAGCCTCTATTTAAGCTGGAGTCACGTAGCGCCGCACGTCACACTGCTCTGACTAGTGTAGGGAGAGGATGCAGCTTCTGTGAGGGCGAGATAGGCAGGGATAAAGAAGTGATCTACCTTTCTACACCTGTGCATCAGAACAACTCAGCTGAGCTGTTCACTGAAAGTCACTATTTTGTTGAGACTGGCCAGAGCGATTTTTACTGGCACATGTAACTGGGCTGACCGTCGGTGGCCATTTTGGGACTTGTGGTGCGCCAGCACTTGCTGCCACAGAGTGTAAACCAAAGCTCCAAAGTTAAAAATCTACACCTGTGAATCAGAACAACAGCGATTCAGCTGCTCAGTCAAAGTCAATTTTTTTTCTGGCTGGGCAGACTGTTTTCTGGCACATGTTACTTGGCTGATAGGCGGAGGCCATTTTGGGACTTGTGGTGCTACAGCAAAAGCTGCCACAACGTCCATTAATCTAATGTAATAGTCGATTTTTTCATAGATATAATACATCAGGGGTTTGGCTGTGCTTGTGTCACCCATACTAACTGCAAAGATATTTAATATATCAGTGGTGAAACTGAAAGTAACCCACTTGGATAGCAAATCCCATGAATGTGCTGTTCCAGCTAGGCTAGCCAGTGCCACTACTTTGTCCAATACTGTCAGCCAGAATTATTTTTTTTTCTATGTGCCAGAAATATAAATTAGAAAAAGCTTTCACCGTAATAATAAAATTATTCTGGTGTTAGACCAGAAGAAGCACTCCTGTTGTAATTAATACTGTAAAAGGCTTAGGCAATATTTCTCCCAGTGTGGGAAGTTTATCTAGCAAAACTAGCATTTTAACAATTCCGGTGTTCTGAAATACCAGCAGTCCTCTTGTAATTAATACCGCCAAAAGGCATTATATCGTCCAGTGTTGTAATTTTGGTGAAAAAAAGGCCAATTTAATCAATCTGGTGTTTGTTAGACCAGAAAAACTAGGCCTCACGTTTTCACTCCTCTAAAAGGAATTATATTTACCCGTGTGGGGATCTATGTACCAAAACTAGCATTATAAAAATCTGGTGTCCAATTAGCAGCAGTGTTCTTGTAATTAATACCGCCAAAAGGCATTATTGTCCAGTGTTGTAATTTTGCTGAAAAAAGGCCAATTTAATCAATCTGGTGTTTGTTAGACCAGAAAAACTAGGCCTCACGTTTTTACTCCTGTAAAAGAAATTATATCTCCCGTGTGGAATCTATGTACCAAAACTACAATTATAAAAAATCTGGTGTCCAATTAGCAGCAGTGTTCTTGTAATTAATACCGCCAAAAGGCATTATTGTCCAGTGTTGTAATTTTGCTGAAAAAAAGGCCAATTTAATCAATCTGGTGTTTGTTAGACCAGAAAAACTAGGCCTCACGTTTTCACTCCTCTAAAAGCAATTATATTTCCCCGTGTGGGGATCTATGTACCAAAACTAGCATTATTAAAAATCTGGTGTCCAATTAGCAGCAGTGTTCTTGTAATTAATACCGCCAAAAGGCATTATTGTCCAGTGTTGTAATTTTGCTGAAAAAAAGGCAATTTAATCAATCTGGTGTTTGGTAGACCAGAAAAACTAGGCCTCACGTTTTTACTCCTGTAAAAAGGAATTATATCTCCCCGTGTGGAATCTATGTACTAAAACTAGCATTATAAAAAAAATCTGGTGTCCAATTAGCAGCAGTGTTCTTGTAATTAATACCGGAAAAAGGAATTATATCTTCCAGTGTGGGAATTTTGGGGCTAAAAAATAATATATTTTATTGTGGTGCGAGTTGAATCACAACAATGAGGAAACATTCTATTAAGGAACGAGGACGCGGTCGTGGTGGTGTCCGTGGAGCCTCTGTTGCTGGCAGAGGACATGGCCGTTCGGCCTCAGGCGCACAAAGTAGTGAAACAACTCCCTCAAGTAGCCGGCAGAATTTACAGCGATATTTGGTGGGGCCCAATGCCGTTATGAGGATGGTAAGGCCTGAGCAGGTACAGGCATTAGTCGATTGGGTGGCCGACAGTGCTTCCAGCACGTTCACCACATTGTCTTCCGCCCAGTCTTCTGCCGAAAGCGCACAGGTGGCACCTGAAAACCAAGCCCATCAGTCTGTCACATCACCCCCATGCATATCAGGGAAACTGGCTGAGCCTCAAGTTATGCAGCAGTCTCTTCTTCTGTTTGAAGACTCTGCTCCCACGGTTTTCCAGGGGCGTCCACCTATCCCTTCCCCAGCGGTGGAAGACATTCCATGCACTGACGCACAACCACTTATGTATCCAGATGATGAGGACATGGGAATACCACCACAGCAGAGTGACCGAGTGTCTGATGATGACGAAACACAGGTGCCCACTGCCGCGTCTTATTGCAGTGTGCAGACTGAACAGGAGGAGGTCAGGGAGGAAGACTGGGTGGAAGACGATGCAGAGGACGATGAGGTCTTAGACCCCACATGGACTGAAGGTCGTGCCGCTGACTTAAATAGTTCAGAGGAAGAGGCAGTGGTGAGACCGAGACAACAGCGAAGCCAAAGAGGGAGCAGGGGGCAAAAGCAGTACAGCCGCCGTCCAGAGAGTTCGCCTGCTATTGGCCAGCGCCAACAGGGACCCAGCACCCCAAAGGCATCTTCAAGGAGTTCCCTGGCATGGCACTTCTTCAAACAATGTGCTGAGGACAAGACCAGAGTGGTTTGCACGCTGTGCCATCAGACCCTGAGGCGAGGCATTAACGTTCTTAACCTGAGCACCACCTGCATGATCAGGCATCTACATGCAAAGCATGAACTGCAGTGGAGTACACACCTTAAAAACAAGGAACCCGCTCAGGCTCCCCTGCTCCCTTTAGCGCTGCTGCCTCGGCTTCCGCCTCGAGAGGAATGTTGCCACCTGCCGAGGCAGCAAACAGAGGATGTGCCACCGACACCACCACCGCCACCGTCACCTAGCGTCTCCACTATTTCACACAGCAGCGTTCAGCTCTCCATCTCTCAAACCTTTGAGAGGAAGCGCAAATTCCCACCTAGTCACCCTCGAGCCCTTGGCCTGAATGCCAGCATTTCTAAACTACTGGCCTTTGAAATGCTGTCATTCCGGCTGGTGGACACAGACAGCTTCAAACAGCTGATGGCCATGGCTGTCCCCCAGTATGTGGTTCCCAGCCGCCACTACTTCTCCAAGACAGCCGTGCCTTCCCTGCACATGCAAGTGTCCGATAAAATCAAGTGTGCACTGCGCAACGCCATTTGTGGCAAGGTCCACCTAACCACAGATACGTGGACCAGTAAGCACGGCCAGGGACGCTATATCTCCCTAACTGCACACTGGGTAAATGTAGTGGCGGCTGGGCCCCAGGCGGAGAGTTCCTTGGCGCACGTCCTTCCGCCGCCAAGGATCACAGGGCATCATTCTTTGCCTCCTGTAGCCTCCTCCTCCTACTCGGCTTCCTCCTCCTCCTCCTCTGCTTCCACCAGCTCATCCAGTCAGCCACACACCTTCACCACCAACTTCAGCACAGCCCGGGGTAAACGTCAGCAGGCCATTCTGAAACTCATATGTTTGGGGGACAGGCCCCACACCGCGCAGGAGTTGTGGCGGGGTATTGAACAACAGACCGACCAGTGGTTTGCTGCCGGTGGGCCTCAAGCCCGGCCTGGTGGTGTGCGATAATGGGCGAAATCTCGTGGCAGCTCTGGGACTAGCCGGTTTGACGCACATCCCTTGCCTGGCGCATGTGCTGAATTTGGTGGTGCAAAAGTTCATTCACAACTACCCAGACATGTCAGAGCTGCTGCATAAAGTGCGGGCCGTCTGTGCGCGCTTCCGGCGTTCACATCCTGCCGCTGCTCGCCTGTCAGCGCTACAGTGGAACTCGGCCTTCCCGCTCACCGCCTAATATGCGACGTGCCCACCCGGTGGAACTCCACCTTGCACATGCTGGAGAGACTGTGCGAGCAGCAGCAGGCCATAGTGGAGTTTCAGCTGCAGCACGCACGAGTCAGTCGCACTGCGGAACAGCACCACTTCACCACCAATGATTGGGCCTCCATGCGAGACCTGTGTGCCCTGTTGCGCTGTTTAGAGTACGCCACCAACATGGCCAGTGGCGATGCCACAGTTATCAGCGTGACGATACCAATTCTATGTCTCCTAGAGAAAACGCTTAGGGCGATGATGGAAGAGGAGGTGGGCCAGGGCCAGGAGGAGGAGGAGGAGGATGACAGGTCGTTTTTAGCACTTTCAGGCCAGTCTGTTAGAAGTGGCTCAGAGGGAGGTTTTTGCAACAGCAGAGGGCAGGTACAAATGTGGCCAGCAAGGGACCACTACTGGAGGATGAGGAGGATGAGGAGGAGGTGGAGGAGGATGAGATGAAGCAGGTTCACAGCGGGGTGGCACCCAGCACAGCGCAGGCACATCCCTGGTGCGTGGCTGGGGGATACAGAGGATGATGACGATACGCCTCCCACAGAGGACAGCTTGTCCTTACCTCTGGGGAGCCTGGCACACATGAGCGATTACATGCTGCAGTGCCTGCGCAACGACAGCAGAGTTGCCCACATTTTAACGTGTGCTGACTACTGGGTGGCCACCCTGCTGGATCCACGGTACAAAGACAATGTGCCCACTTTACTTCCTGCACTGGAGCGTGATAGGAAGATGCGCGAGTACAAGCGCACACTGGTAGATGCGCTCCTGAGAGCATTCCCAACTGTCACAGGGGAACAGGTGGAAGGCCAAGGCCAAGGCAGAGGAGGAGCTAGAGGTCGCCCACGCAGCAGTGTCACGGCCAGCTCCTCTGAGGGCAGGGTTAGCATGGCAGAAATGTGGAAAAGTTTTGTCTCCACGCCACAGCTAACTGCCCCACCACCTGATACGGAACGTGTTAGCAGGAGGCAACATTTCACTAACATGGTTGAACAGTACATCTGCACACAACTCCACATACTGACGGATGGTTCGGCCCCATTCAACTTCTGGGTTTCCAAATTGTCCACGTGGCCAGAATTAGCATGTTATGCCTTGGAGGTGCTGGCCTGCCCGGCGGCCAGCGTTTTATCTGAACGTGTATTCAGCACGGCAGGGGCGTCATTACTGACAAAGCGCAGCCGCCTGTCCGCAGCCAACGTGGACAAGCTGACGTTTATAAAAATGAACCAGGCATGGATCCCACAAGACCTGACCCTCCCTTGTGCAGAGTAGTCCTTAATAACTGCCTTAAACCATGTTATCTTGTACTCCTGGCCACTTCTTCATTGAAAAATCAATTTTTGAAATTAAGTAGGATCTTGGGATGCAACCCAGAGTTGAATGAACCTTCCCTCTGTCTGGGTGCCGGGGCCAAAGTACATGAAAGTGTCCTTCTCCTGTGCTGGGTGATATGAATGTTATACTTGTGCTGTCTGACATGTCTCCTTTGTGTGGGTGCAGGGGGCCAAAGTCACTGAAAGCGGCCTTCTCCTGTGGTGGCTGATATAAATGCCTGATTCACCGCTGTGGGACCTCTCTCCTCTTTCTGGGTGCAGGGTCAAAGAAACAAAAGGTGGCCTACTCCTGTGGTGGTTGACATGATGCCTGATTCTCTGCTGTGGGACCTCTCTCCTCTTTCTGGGTGCAGGGGTCAAAGTCTCTAAAAGTGCCCTTCTCCTGTGGTGGTTGATGTGAAACTGATGCTTGTGCTATCTGACCTGTCTCCTATGTGTCGGTGCTAAGGCCTAAGTCACTGAAAGCGGCCTTCTCCTGTTCTGGCTGATATAAATGCCTGATTCTCTGCTGTGGGACCTCTCTCCTCCGTGTGGCTGCAGGGGTCAAAGTCTCTGAAAGTGCCATTCTCCTGTGGTGGTTGATGAGAAACTGATGCTTGTGCTATCTGACCTGTCTCCTCTGTGTCGGTGCTAAGGCCTAAGTCACTGAAAGCGGCCTTCTCCTGTTCTGGCTGATATAAATGCCTGATTCTCTGCTGTGGGACCTCTCTCCTCCGTGTGGCTGCAGGGGTCAAAGTCTCTGAAAGTGCCATTCTCCTGTGGTGGTTGATGTGAAACTGATGCTTGTGCTATCTGACCTGTCTCCTCTGTGTCGGTGCTAAGGCCTAAGTCACTGAAAGCGGCCTTCTCCTGTTCTGGCTGATATAAATGCCTGATTCTCTGCTGTGGGACCTCTCCACACGCAATAGCCGATCCTCATAAGACCTCCTTCTCTCCTCTTATAACCTCTTCCCACAATCGCCTCTAAGATTTCTCCCATGCATCCCCCACACTCTGGAACTTACTATCCCAACATATCAGATTCTCACCTACAGAATCCTTCAAAAGAAATCTAAAAACCCACATCTTCAGACAAGCCTACAACCAGTGACCCTGCTGCCTCTTAACTGCCGTGACCAACTTTACACTCTCCTACTGTGTCCTTCTCCCATACCATGTAGATTGTAAGCCCTCACGGGCAGGGCCCTCTCTCCTTCTGTACCAGTTTCTAACTCCTCTTGTTCATGTGCAATTGTTTGTATTATGTATGTATACCCCTTTTCATATGTACTGCGCTATGGAATGAATGGCGCTTTAACAGTAAATAATAATAATAATGTTAAACAATTGGGTGTCCTCCTCCATTGATCTTACTTGAATGAGGAGAAAGAAGAATGCTACAGTGCTACCTGGGGTGCTATTTTAAGATTATACAATAGAAAAGTGGAACATTAGGGTTTTCCAGGAGTGTGCATTAGGGTTTTCAAGCTCCTGGAGTGTGCAGTACAAGTTGAAAAACTCATACTCCCTACAACTTTGGTGCCCTGATGAGTCACACGCTGCTCGATGACAGATCACTGCCAAGGCCAGTCATTCTGTGGTGCACACAACCCCATCCATACCTTGGTCAGAAGTAAATAGACCAGGGGCTGGAATATCCTGGAAGCTTTAAGAGCTTATGATAATATAGTAAATGAATCAATTGTTCTAATAGAGCCATAGAGTAGGTCAGATAGAAAAGCACTTGGTTGTAATTTTTGATCAGACAATTTGATTCTGTTACTGAGTTACTATTTTTCAGTGACTTCATGGCAGATTTATTGTTAGTGTGAAATCTGTCATTGACCTACCGTATAGACTATAAATGGAATTATTACCATCATATGTCAAAATGATCATGTTGCATTGTATTTAAACATTCCTTATTCAAAGCTATTGATAAGTAATTCAGACACAACCTTTCTTGTAGCTACACAAAAACATGATGCCAGTATATGAGAATACATACATAAAATGAATATTATGCACTTGTATCCTCATAATATAATCTTCAATTATGTACTGATAGTCTTCTTTTACTCACTAGTGGTTCATTAGACTGTACTTTATATTTCTCTAGCCCTTCTTAATAGAAATAAACCCTTCATGTACTGACTTACAGGTAGGGCTGTAATGGACATGTTTTTATATACAGAAGTCAATCCGATGAGACAGGGCTGCAAACCAGATTTATAATGCCGCACCCTGAACCAATGATGAAACAGTCTTTGACGACTTTTGACAGGTCTTGTAGGTAATCTGTAGTCATAGATCACAGTACTGCCCTAATTTATTATTATTTATTATATTCATTAATATAGAGCTACTATATTCCACAGCGCTTTACATATATTAGAATCATGCTTTTCCCAATGGGGCTCACAATCTCAGTTCCCCATCAGTATGTCTTTGGAGTGTGGGGGGAAACCGGAGTACCCGGAGGAAACACCCGCAAACAAAGGGAGAACATACAAACTCCATGCAGATGTTGTCGTCGGTCAGATTCGAACCTAGGACCCTAGTGCTGCAATGCACCAGTGCTAGCCACCGTGCTACCCACGCTAATAAAACCAATTTGCAAGCACTGAGGAAGATAAATATCAGGTAATTATCACCACTGGGTATTGGCTTATAAATCATCTTTGTGATTATAACCGAATAATCAATTTAAATAGTAAAATTCTTTCTGCTTCAGTAGGTGGAGTGTGCTAGACACTACATATGAATTTATAGTAGAGGTCATTGAGAGCTGAATAATTAGCCATGTGAGTTCCTCAGGTCATGCCTGCAGGCCAAATTTCATTATGTAACTCTATGACTATGTGAAGGGAAGGAGGGACCGTAAGGAAGCCCCTATACACATTAGATTTTTTTGTATTCAGCCAAAACACAATATTATTATTATTATTTATTATTAAAGCGCCATTCATTCGATAGCGCTGTACATATGAAAAGGGGTATACGTGACGGCTTACAATCTACATGGTATGGGAGAAGGACACAGTAGGAGAGAGTAAAGCCAGCCATAGGGGTATATAGCAGCAGCAGAATCACTGTAGGTTGTAGGCTTGTCTGAAGAGGTGGGTTTTTAGGTTTCTTTTAAAGGATTACACTGTAGGTGAGAGTCTGATATGTTGGGGTAGCGTACAGCCATCTTTTTTCACAGGTGGGATTACAATGAAAGTTACCATATCTATTATAAAGCTGGAGGCAGATGACACAGGTTCCACTGTTAATACTGGCTGATGGTTATCTAACATATACTGTACTCATATCTTTGCATTGTGACCTCTGCTCATGTAAAAGAGACACCAGCTTCCTATGCCTCTGTGGATGCGGTATTACATATCTATGACTGCTCTTCAAAGAGATTAGCAGCCCAGGCAATATGGTTGCCTCCATAATCATGCATAAAAATTGAATTTAAAAATGTACAATCTGAAAAAACTCATAAAAAGAAATATGTGCCAGTAGCTGATTTTATTTGCTAAAACAATCTTAATGAGATCCATTGGAATACATTAAGCATTCACTGTGATCTGTTAAAAGGGGTTCCCGATACCCCTTCTGATCAGCTGTTTGAAGGAACCTTGTCGCTCACTGAAGCTCTGATGAGTGCGTCAGCCTCACAAATTACTAAGTACAGCTCTGTACATTGTGTAGTGGCTGTGCTTGGTATATTCACTTGAATAGTACTGAGCTTTGCATAGGCCATGTGACCAATGAACATGAAGTCACAAGGTCTAGGTAGAGTCTTAAGTGATCTCGTTCCATGACCTCTTCATACAGCTGATTGGTGGTTTGGGATGAGCGAACTTTGGGATGTTCGGGACCCGGACCCGGACCAGAACATTTTCAAAAAAGTTCGGGTTCGGGTCCTTCGTTCGGCGATTTCTTCCCGCTTTCTGAAGGGCTGCACAACAGCCAATCAGCTAGCGTTTTACTTCTTGCCCTAAGAAGACATCACAGCCATGCCTACTAATGGCATGGCTGTGATTGGCCAAGTGCACATGTGACCCAGCCTCTATTTAAGTTGGAGTCACGTAGCGCCGCACATCACACTGCTCTGATTAGTGTAGGGAGAGGACGCAGCTTCTGTCAGGGCGAGATTAGGCAGGGAAAAGTCAGCAAAAACACCTAATGAAGTGATCGATATACAGCTGTGAATCATTCAACTTCTGCTAGTTAAATGCTCAATGGTTTTTAGGCTGCACAGAGCATTTTTCTGTCACTTTGATCAGCGGCCATTTTCTGTCTTGTGGTGCACCAGCACAAGCTGCCAACATGTCCATCAATAGTTTTTTTTTTTTTTTTGCTATATCCTATATCAGGGGATTGGCTGTGCTTATCGTCACACCTAGAAACTCAGGATAGAAAATTTTATATTTTATTAAGGGGTTCAATTCAATTGCCATAATAGCAATCCCCTAAATCTGGTGTTCCAGCTGTGGCTAGCCAAGTGTAATACTGTCTGCTGTCTGGCAAAGGATAGATTTTTATCTGTGGTGAAATTCAATTGCCAAAATAGAAATCCCCTAAATCTGGTGTCCCAGCAGTGGCTGGCCAAGTTTAATAGTGTCCGGCAAAGGATATATTTTGTTCTGGGGTGAAATTCAATAGCCAAAATAGCAATACCGTAAATCTGGTGTCCCAGCAGTGGCTGGCCAAGTTTCATGGTATCCGGCAAAGGAAAGATAATTTTCTGGGGTGAAATTCAATTGCCAATATAGCAATACCGTAAATCTGGTGTTCCAGCTGTGACTGGGCAAGTTTAATATTGTCCGTCATAGGATATATGATTTTCTGCGGTTAAATTCAGTTGCAAAAATAGAAGTACCGTAAATCTGGTGTTCCAGCTGTGGCTGAACAAGTTTAATAGTGTCCGGCAAAGGATATATTTTTTTCTGGGGTGAAATTTAATTGCCAAAATAGCAATACCATAAATCAGTGGTTTCTGATGTGGCTGGCCAAGTTTAATAGTGTCCGTCACAGGATAGATTTTGTTCTGGGGTGAAATTTTATTGCCAAAATAGCAATACCATGGATCTGGTGTTCCAGCTGTGACTGGACAATTTCCCTAGTGTCCGTCAAAGGATATATTATTTTCTGGGGTGAAAGTCAGTAGCAAAAATAGAAATACAGTAAATCTGGTGTCTCAGCTGTTGCAGGCCTAGTTTAAATCTGTCCGTAAAAGGGTATATTTTTTCTGGGGTGAAATTTAATTGCCAAAATAGTAATACCCTGAATCTGGTGTTCCAGCTGTGACTGGATAATTTCCCGAGTGTCCATCAAAGGATATATTATTTTCTGGGGAAAGTAAGTAGCAAAAATAGAAATACAGTAAATCTGGTGTTCCAGCTGTTGCAGGCCTAGTTTAAATCTGTTTGTAAAAGGGTATATTTTTTCTGGGGTGAAATTTAATTGCCAAAATAGCAATACCCTGAATCTGGTGTTCCAGCTGTTGCAGGCCTAGTTTAAATCTGTCCGTAAAAGGGTATATTTTTTTCTAGGGGGGAAATTTAATTGCCAAAATAGTAATACCCTGAATCTGTTGATCCAGCTGTGACTGGACAATTTCCCTAGTGTGCGTCAAAGGATATATTATTTTCTGGGTTCAATGTCAGTAGCAAAAATAGAAATACAGTAAATCTGGTGTTCCAGCTGTTGCAGGCCTAGTTTAAATCTGTCCGTAAAAGGGTATATTTTGTTCTGGGGTGAAATTTAATTGCCAAATTAGCAATACCCTGAATCTGCTGTTGCAAGCCTAGTTTAATCTGTCTGTAAAAGGGTATATTTTTTTCTGGGGAGAAATTTAATTGCCAAAATAGCAATACCCTGAATCTGGTGTTCCAGCTGTTGCAGGCCAAGTTTAAATCTGTCCGTTAAAGGGTATATTTTTTTCTGGGGTGAAATCTAATTGCCAAAATAGCAATACCCTGAATCTGGTGTTCCAGCTGTTGCAGAACTAGTTTAAATCTGTCCGTAAAAGGGTATAATTTTTTTCTGGGGTGAAAACTAATTCCCAAAATAGCAATACCCTGAATCTGGTGTTTCAGCTGTGACTGGAAAATTTCCCTAGTGTCCGTCAAAGGATATATTATTTTCTGGGGTGAAAGTCAGTAGCAAAAATAGAAATACAGTAAATTTTGTGTTCCAGCTGTTGCAGGCCAAGTTTAAATATGTCTGTAAAAGAGTATATTATTTCTGCGGTGAAATTTAATTGCCAAAATAGCAATACCCTGAAACTGGTGTTCCAGCTGTTGCAGGCCTAGTTTAATCTGTACGTAAAGGGGTATATTTTTTTCTGGGGAGAAATTTAATTGCCAAAATAGCAATACCCTGAATCTGGTGTTCCAGCTGTTGCAGGCCTAGTTTAACCTGTCCGTAAAAGGGTATATTTTTTTCTGTGGAGAAATTTCATTGCCAAACTAGCAATACCCTGAATCTGGTGTTCCAGCATTGACTGGACAATTTCCCTAGTGTCCGTCAAAGGATATATTCTTTTCTGGGGTGAAATACAGTTGCAAAAAATAGAAATACAGTAAACCTGGTGTTGCAGCTGTGGCTGGACAAGTTTAATAGTGTCCGGCAAAAGATATATATTTTTTTTGTGGTGAAATTCAATTGCCAAAATAGCAATACCATAAATCAGTGGTTTCAGCTGTGGCTGGCCAAGTTTAATAGTGTCCGTCACAGGATAGATTTTGTTCTGGGATGAAATGTAATTGCCAAAATAGCAATACCCTGAATCTGCTGTTCCAGCTGTTGCAGGCCAAGTTTAATAGTGTCAGTCACAGGATAGATTTTTCTGGGGTGAAATTTAATTGCCAAAATAGCAATACCCTAAATCTGGTGTAGCAAAAATAGAAATACAGTAAATCTGGAGTCCCAGCTGTTGCAGGCCTAGTTTAAATCTGTCCGTAAAAGGGTATATTTTTTCTGGGGTGAAATTTAATTGCCAAAACAGCAATACCCTGAATCTGGTGTTCCAGCTGTTGCAGGCCTAGTTTAAATTTGTCCTTAAAAGGATATATTTTTTTCTGGGGAGGCATTAAATTGCCAAAATAGCAATACCCTGAATCTGCTGTTCCAGCTGATGCAGTCCTAGTTTAAATCTGTCCGTAAAAGGTTATATTTTTTTCTGGGTTGAAATTTATTTGCCAAAATAGCAATATCCTGAATCTGGTGTTTCAGCTGTTGCAGGTCTAGTTTAAATCTGTCCATAAAAGGGTATATTTTTTTCTGGGGTGAAAATTAATTGCCAAAATAGCAATACTCTGAATCTGGTGTTCCAGCTGTGACTGGACAATTTCCCTAGTGTCCATAAAAGGATATATTATTTTCTGGGGTGAAAGTCAGTAGCAAAAATAGAAATTCAGTAAATCTGGTGTTCCAGCTTTTGCAGGCCTAGTTTAAATCTGTTTGTAAAAGGGTATATTTTTTTCTGGGGTGAAATTTAATTGCCAAAATAGCAATACCCTGAATCTGGTGTTCCAGCTGTTGCAGGCCTATTTTAAATCTATCCGTAAAAGGGTATATTTTTTTCTGGGGAGAAATTTAATTGCCAAAATAGCAATACCCTGAATCTGCTGTTCTAGCTGTTGCAGGCCAAGTTTAAATCTGTCCGTAAAAGGGTATATTTTTTTCAGGGGTGAAAACTAATTGCCAAAATAGCAATACCCTGAATCTGATGTTCCAGCTGTTGAAGAACTAGTTTAAATCTATCCGTAAAAGGGTATATTTTTTTCTGGGGTGAAAACTAATTGCCAAAATAACAATACCCTAAATCTGGTGTTTCAGCTGTGACTGGACAATTTCCCTAGTGTCCGTCAAAGGATATATTATTTTCTGGGGTGAATGTCAGTAGCAAAAATAGAAATACAGTAAATTTTGTGTTCCAGCTGTTGCAGGCCAAGTTTAAATCTGTCTGTAAAAGGGTATATTTTTTTTCTGGGGTGAAATTTAATTGCCAAAATAGCAATACCCTGAATCTGGTGTTCCAGCTGTTGCAGGCCTAGTTTAAATATGTCCGTAAAAGGGTATATTTTTTTCTGGGGAGACATCAAATTGCCAAAATAGCAATACCCTGAATCTGCTGTTCCAGCTGATGCAGGCCTAGTTTAAATCTGTCTGTAAAAGGGTATATTTTTTTCTGGGTTGAAATTTAACCCTTTCATGACCAAGGTTCATTGATGCCCCATTGTCCAGGTCAAAATTTCCAAATCTGACATGTTTCACTTTATGTGGCAATAACTTTGGAACACTTTTACTGATCCAAGCCGTTCTGAGATTGTTTTCACGTGACACATTGTACTTCATTATAATCATAAATTTTAGCTAATATATTTCACCTTTAGTTATGAAAAAATCCCATATTTACCAAAAATTTAGAAGAATTAGCAATTTTCAAAATTTCAATTTCTCTGCGTTTAAAACAGAAAGTGATAACTCATAAAATATTTATTACGTAACATTCCCCATATGTCTACTTTATATTGGCATCATTATGTAAATGTCATTTTATTGTTTTAGGACGTTAGAAGGCTTAAAAGTTTAGAAGCAATTCTTAGAATTTTTAAGACAATTTCTAAAACCCACTTTTTAAGGACCAGTTCAGGTCTGAAGTCACTTTGTGGTGCCTACATAGTGGAAACCCCCCATAAATGACCCCATTGTAGAAACTACACCCCTCAAGTTACTCAAAACTGATTTTACAAAATTTGTTAACCCTTTAGGTGTTTCACAAGAAATAAAGGAAAATGGAGATGAAATTTCTAAATTTAACTTTTTGGCAGATTTTACTTTTTAATCCATTTTTTTCTTAAACACATTGAGGGTTAACAGCCAAACAAAACTCAATATTTATTGCCCTAATTCTGCAGTTTACAGGAACACCCCACATGTGGTCGTAAACTGATAAAAGGGCGGACGGCAAGGCACAGAAAGAAAGGAGCGCCATATGGTTTTTGGAAGGCAGATTTTTGCTGGACTGATTTTTAGATGCCATGTCCCATTTGAAGCCCCCGATGCACCTTACAGTAGAAACTCCCAAAAATTAACCACATTTTGTAAACTAGGGGAAAAGGTGCCAGTTTTATTGGTACTGTTTTGGGGTACATATGATTTTTAATTTCGCTATATTACGGTTTTTGTGAGGCAAGGCAACCAAAAAAGAGCTGTTTTGGCACTGTTTTTATTTTTATTTTTACAAGATTCATCTGACAGGGTAGATCATGTGATATTTTTATAGAGCAGGTCCTTACGGACGTGGCGATACCTAATATGTATACCTTTTTTATTTATTTAGGTTTTACACAATAATATCATTTTTGAAACAAAAAATTATGTTTTAGTGTCTCCATAGTCTGAGAGCCATAGTTTTTTCAGTTTTTAGGAGATTGACTCAGGTTGGGTATCATTTTTGTGGGACAAGGTGACGGTTAGATTGGCACTATTTTGGGGGTCATATGACTTTTTGATCGCTTGCTATTACACATTTTGTGATGTAAGGTGACAAAAAATTGCTTTTTTGACAAAGTTTTTATTTAATTTTTTTACAGGGTTCACTTGAGGGGTTAGGTCATGTGGTATTTTTATAGAGCAGGTTCTTACGGACGCGGAGATACCTAATATGTTTACTTTTAAAAAAAAAATGACATTTAACACAAAAAAGCATTTTTGAAACAAAAAAATCATGTTTTAGTTTAAGAGCCATAGTTTTTTTATTTTATGGGAGATTGTTTTAGGTAGGGCCTCATTTTTTGCAAGATAAGGTGACGGTTTTATTGGTACTTTTTTGGGGGGTGTATGCCTTTTTGATCACTTTGTGTTGGAATTTTTGTGAAATGGCATTTTTAACATGGTTTTTATTTTTTATTTTTGATAGTGTTTACCTAAGGGGTTGGGTCATGTGATATTTTAATAGAGCTGTTTTTACGGACGTGGCGATACCAATTATGTTTAGTTTTTATTTTATTTTTATTTTTTATGACGATCGCACTGAGAGGGAGCTCTCTCCCTCTTAACCCCATGGATGCCGCGGGCGGCTGCTGACCGCGGCATCTATGGGGTGAAATGCCCCAGATATTATTTTCTGGGGTGAAAGTCAGTAGCAAAAATAGAAATACAGTAAATCTGGTGTCCCAGCTGTTGCAGGCCTAGTTTAAATCTGTCCGTAAAAAGGGTATATTTTTTTCTGGGGTGAAATTTAATTGCCAAAATAGCAATACCCTGAATCTGGTGTTCCAGCTGTTGCAGGCCTAGTTTAAATCTGTCCATAAAAGGGTATATTTTTTTCTGGGGTGAAAATTAATTGCCAAAATAGCAATACTCTGAATCTGGTGTTCCAGCTGTGACTGGACAATTTCCCTAGTGTCCGTCAAAGGATATATTATTTTCTGGGGTGAAAGTCAGTAGCAAAAATAGAAATACAGTAAATCTGGTGTTCCAGCTGTTGCAGGTCTAGTTTAAATTTGTTTGTAAAAGGGTATATTTTTTTCTGGGGTAAAATTAATTGCCAAAATAGCAATACCCTGAATCTGCTGTTGCAGGCCTAGTTTAATCTGTCCCTAAAAGGGTATATTTTTTCTGGGGTGAAATTTAATTGCCAAAATAGCAATACCCTGAATCTGGTGTTCCAGCTTTTGCAGACCTAGTTTAAATCTGTACGCAAAGGGTATATTTTTTTCTGGGGTGAAATTTAATTGCCAAAATAGTAATACCCTAAATCTGGTTTTCCAGCTGTTGCAAGCCTAATTTAAATCTGTTCGTAAAGGGTATATTTTTTCTGGGGTGAAATTTAATTGCCAAAATACAGGAGTGCAGAATTATTAGGCAAATGAGTATTTTGACCACATCATCCTCTTTATGCATGTTGTCTTACTCCAAGCTGTATAGGCTCGAAAGCCTACTACCAATTAAGCATATTAGGTGATGTGCATCTCTGTAATGAGAAGGGGTGTGGTCTAATGACATCAACACCCTATATCAGGTGTGCATAATTATTAGGCAACTTCCTTTCCTTTGGCAAAATGGGTCAAAAGAAGGACTTGACAGGCTCAGAAAAGTCAAAAATAGTGAGATATCTTGCAGAGGGATGCAGCACTCTTAAAATTGCAAAGCTTCTGAGCGTGATCATCGAACAATCAAGCGTTTCATTCAAAATAGTCAACAGGGTCGCAAGAAGCGTGTGGAAAAACCAAGGCGCAAAATAACTGCCCATGAACTGAGAAAAGTCAAGCGTGCAGCTGCCAAGATGCCACTTGCCACCAGTTTGGCCATATTTCAGAGCTGCAACATCACTGGAGTGCCCAAAAGCACAAGGTGTGCAATACTCAGAGACATGGCCAAGGTAAGAAAGGCTGAAAGACGACCACCACTGAACAAGACACACAAGCTGAAACGTCAAGACTGGGCCAAGAAATATCTCAAGACTGATTTTTCTAAGGTTTTATGGACTGATGAAATGAGAGTGAGTCTTGATGGGCCAGATGGATGGGCCCGTGGCTGGATTGGTAAAGGGCAGAGAGCTCCAGTCCGACTCAGACGCCAGCAAGGTGGAGGTGGAGTACTGGTTTGGGCTGGTATCATCAAAGATGAGCTTGTGGGGCCTTTTCGGGTTGAGGATGGAGTCAAGCTCAACTCCCAGTCCTACTGCCAGTTTCTGGAAGACACCTTCTTCAAGCAGTGGTACAGGAAGAAGTCTGCATCCTTCAAGAAAAACATGATTTTCATGCAGGACAATGCTCCATCACACGCGTCCAAGTACTCCACAGCGTGGCTGGCAAGAAAGGGTATAAAAGAAGAAAATCTAATGACATGGCCTCCTTGTTCACCTGATCTGAACCCCATTGAGAACCTGTGGTCCATCATCAAATGTGAGATTTACAAGGAGGGAAAACAGTACACCTCTCTGAACAGTGTCTGGGAGGCTGTGGTTGCTGCTGCACGCAATGTTGATGGTGAACAGATCAAAAACACTGACAGAATCCATGGATGGCAGGCTTTTTGAGTGTCCTTGCAAAGAAAGGTGGCTATATTGGTCACTGATTTGTTTTTGTTTTGTTTTTGAATGTCAGAAATGTATATTTGTGAATGTTGAGATGTTATATTGGTTTCACTGGTAAAAATAAATAATTGAAATGGGTATATATTTGTTTTTTGTTAAGTTGCCTAATAATTATGCACAGTAATAGTCACCTGCACACACAGATATCCCCCTAAAATAGCTAAAACTAAAAACAAACTAAAAACTACTTCCAAAAATATTCAGCTTTGATATTAATGATTTTTTTGGGTTCATTGAGAACATGGTTGTTGTTCAATAATAAAATTAATCCTCAAAAATACAACTTGCCTAATAATTCTGCACTCCCTGTAGCAATACCCTGAATCTGGTGTTGCAAGCCTAGTTTAAATCTGTCCGTAAAAGGGTATATTTTTTTCTGGGGTGAAATTCAATTGTCAAAATAGTAATACCCTGAATCTGGTGTTCCATCTGTGACTGGATAATTTCCCTAGTGTCCGTCAAAGGATATATTATTTTCTGGGGTGAAAGTCAGTAGCAAAAATAGAAATACAGTAAATCTGGTGTTCCAGCTGTTGCAGGCCTAGTTTAAATCTGTCCATAAAAGGGTATATTTTTTTCTGGTGAGAAATTTAATTGCCAAAATAGCAATACCCTGAATCTGGTGTTCCAGCTGTGACTGGACAATTTCCCTAGTGTCCGTCAAAGGATATATTATTTTCTGGGGTGAAAGTTAGTAGCAAAAATAGAAATACAGTAAATCTGGTGTTCAAGCTGTTGCAGGCCTAGTTTAAATCTGTCCGTAAAGGGGTATACTTTTTTTTCTGGGGTGAAATTCAATTTCCAAAATAGCAATACCCTGAATCTGGTGTTCCAGCTGTTGCAGGCCTAGTTTAACTCCTTGCCGGCGGTCGGTTTGTTCCTCCTAGACGCGCGGGCGCGTCATCTCGCGAGACGCGCGATTTCCTGTGAACGCGCGCACGCGCGTGCACGCGTTCACAGGATCGCGTCGGGGAGAACTTTAACTACAGTCTGCCAGCGCTGATCATGCGCCGGCAGGCTGTAGAAGTTAAAAAAAAATGCCATATCAGACCCTGTTTTGTTAACAGCGTCTGATATGCTTGCTGTTCGTTCCTTTGGTGGTGCCTTTTGATTGGGACCACCAAAGGAACCTTTTGTAAGCGCACCAATCACCACACAGACCCTCCCATCCACCCCCCCGTCACTGATTAACCCCTGATTAACCCCCGATTAACCCCTGATCACCCCCCTGATCACCCCCTGTCACTAATCACCCCCCTGTAAGGCTCATTCAGACGTCCGTATGTGTTTTGCGGATCCATGGATCCGCGGATCCGCAAAACACGGACACCGGCAATGTGCTTTCCGCATTTTGCGGATCCGCACATTGCCAGAACTATATAGAAAATGCCTTTTCTTGTCCGTAATTGCGGACAAGAATAGGACATGCTCTATCTTTTGCGGAGCTGCGGCCGGATGTTTGGGGGCCGAAACCCGGAAGTTTGCGGCCGCAGCTCCGCAAATGCTGATGCGGCGAGCACATAGTGTGCTCTCCGCATCACCGCCCGGCCCCATTCACACTGAATGGGTCCGCATCTATTCCGCAGAATTGCGGAATAGATGCGGACATTTTGCGGACGTGTGAATGGGGCCTTACTACTTTTTTTTTTTTGCACATTTTTGGCAGAGATTTTTTCATCCACATTGATCGATGCGAATGAAGAAATCTGTGCCGTTCATTTTTTTTCAGCCCAGAGGCTGAACGGAAAAAAATCTCATTACCCGTATGCTCAATATAAGGAGAATCGCAGAAACTCCTAATGCTGGCCATACGTGTAATGATTGCGGAGACCCTCAAATGCCAGGGCAGTACAAACACCCCACATGTGACCCCATTTTAGAAAGAAGACACCCCAAGGTATTCCGTGCTGGGTATGGTGAGTTCATGTAAAATTTTATTTTTGTCACTAGTTAGTGGAAATTTGAGACTTTGTAAAAAAATAAATATATATATATCAATTTCCGCTAACTTGTGCCAAAAAAAAAATTTCTGTGAACTTGCCATGCCCCTCACGGAATACCTTGGGGTGTCTTCTTTCCACAATGGGGTCACATGTGGGGTATTTATACTGCCCTGGCATTTTAGGGGCCCTAAAGCGTGAGAATCCATATGCGTAAAAATGCCCTGTGAAATCCTAAAGGTACTCATTGGAATTTGGGCCCCTTTGTGCATTTTGGCTGCAAAAAAGTGGCACACATGTGGTATCGCCGTACTCAGGGGAAGTAGGGCAATGAGTTTTGGGGTGTATTTTTATATATACCCATACTTTGTGTGAGAAATATCGCTGTAAACGACAACTTTTTAATTTTTTTTATACAAAGTTGTCAGTTTACAGAGATATTTCTCTCACCCAACATGGGTATATGTAAAAATACACCCCAAAACACATTGCCCTACTTCTCCTGAGTACGGCGATACCACATGAGTGACACTTTTTGCAGCCTAGGTGCAAAGGGGCCCAAATTCCAACGAGTACCTTTAGGTTTTACAGGGTTGCTCACAATTTAGCCCCGCCCAAAATGCCAGAACAGTACAAACACCCCACAAATGACCCCATTTTGGAAAGAAGACACCCCAAGGTATTCGCTGAGGGGCATAGTGAGTCCATGAAAATTGAACTTTTTGTCAAAAGTTAGCAGAAAGGGAGACTTTGTGAGAAAAACAATAAAAATCAATTTCCGCTAACTTGTGCCAAAAAAAATCTTCTATGAACTCGCCATGCCCCTCACGGAATACCTTGGGGTGTCTTCTTTCCAAAATGGGGTCACATGTGGGTATTTATACTGCCCTGGCATTTTAGGGGCCCTAAAGCGTGAGAAGAGAAAATGCGTAAAAATGCCCTCCTAAAAGGTACTCATTGGATTTGGGCCCTTTGCACATCTTGGCTGCAAAAAGTGTCACACGTGGTATCGCCGTACTCAGGAGAAGTAGGGCAATGTGTTTGGGGTGTATTTTACATATACCATGCTGGGTGAGAAATATCTCTGTAAATTGACAACTTTGTATAAATTTTTTATACAAAGTTGTCATTTACAGAGATATTTCTCACACCCAACATGGGTATATGTAAAAATACACCTCAAAACACATTGCCCTACTTCTCCTGAGTACGGCGATACCACATGAGTGACACTTGTTTGCAGCCTAGGTGCGCAAAGGGGCCCAAATTCAACGAGTACCTTTAGCTTTTACATGGCTGCTCACAATTTAGCCCGCCCAAAATGCCAGAACAGTAAACACACCCCACAAATGACCCCATTTCAGAAGGTAGACACCCCAAGGTATTCACTGAGGGGCATAGTAAGTCCGTGGGAGATTTTTTATTTTTTGCCAGAAGTTAGCAGAAATGGAAACTTTATTATTTTTATTTTTCCTCAGAAAGTGTCATTTTCCGCTAACTTGTGAAAAAAATGAAATGATACATGAACTCACCATGCCCCTCCGCGAATACTTTGGGGTGTCTTCTTTCTAAAATGGTGTCATTTGGGGGGTATTTATACTTTCCTGGCATTCTAGCACCTGAAGAAACATGACAGGTGCTCAGAGAGTCAGAGCTGCTTCAAAATGCCGAAATTCACTTTTTGCACCATAGTTTGTAAACGCTATAACTTTTACCCAAACCAATAAATATACACTTATTGGATTTTTTTATCAAAGACATGTAGAACAATACATTTTGCAAAATATTTATATAGAAATGTAGTTTTTTAAAAAATTACAACAGAAATAATTTCATTTTTGCAAAATTTTGGTCATTTTGATTAATAGTATAAAATGTCAGCAGCAATGAAATACCACCAAATGAAAGCTCTATTAGTGAGAAGAAAAGGAGGTAAAATTTATTTGGGTGGTAAGTTGTATGACGGAGCAATAAACGGTGAAAGTAGTGTAGTGCAGAATTGTAAAAAGTGGCCTGGTCATTAAGGGTGTTTAAGCTAGGGGGCTGAAGTGGTTAAATCTGTCCGTAAAAGGGTATATTTTTTTCTGGGAAGAAATTAAATTTCCAAAATAGCATTACCCTGAATCTGGTGTTCTAGCTGTTGCAGGCCTAGTTTAAATCAATCCGTAAAAGGGTATATTTTTTTCTGGGGTGAAATTTAATTGCCAAAATAGCAATACCCTGAATCTGGTGTTCCAGCATTGACTGGACAATATCCCTAGGGTCCGTCAAAGGATATATTATTTTCTGGGGTGAAATATAGCTGCAAAAATAGAACTACGGTAAATCTGGTGTTCCAGCTGTGAATGGACAAGTTTAATAGTATGCGTCATAGGATAGATTTTGTTCTGTGGTGAAACACAGTTGCAAAAATATCCATTCAGTAAATCTGGTGACTGGATAATTTTTATAGTGTCCATCAAAGGATAGATTTTCTTCTGGGGTGAAATACAGTGGAAAAATAGAAATGTGGCTGGCCAAGTTTAATAGTTTCCGGCCAAGGATATATTTTTTTCTGGGGAGAAATTTAATTGCCAAAATAGCAATACCCTGAATCTGGTGTTCCAGCATTGACTGGACAATTTCCCTAGTGTCCGTCAAAGGATATATTGTTTTCTGGGGTGAAATACAGTTGAAAAAAAAAAAATACAGTAAATCTCGTGTTTCAGCTGTGGCTGGCCAAGTTCAATAGTGTCCGGCAAAGGATATATTTTGAGGAAAACATCTAGTAAGGGACGCGGACGCGGTCGTGGTGGTGTTAGTGGACCCTCTAGTGCTGGGAGAGGACGTGGCCATATTGCCACAGCCACACGTCCAAGTTAACCAACTACCTCAGGTTCCATTACCCGCCAGAATTTACAGCGATATTTGTTGGGGACTAATGCCATTCTAAGGATGGTAAGGCCTGAGCAAGTACAGGCGCTAGTCAATTGGTTGCCGACAGTGGATCCAGCATGTTCACAACATTAACTCCCACCCAGTCTTTTGCAGAAAGCGCACAGGTGGCGCCTGAAAACCAAGCCCATCAGTCTGTCACATCACTCCCATGCATATCAGGGAAACTGTCAGAGCCTCAAGTTATGCAGCAGTCTCTTGAAGATTCTGCTGGCAGGGTTTCCCAAGAGAATCCACCTAGCCCTTCCCGAGTGGTGGAAGACATAGAATGCACTGATGCACAACCACTTATGTTTCCTGATGATGAGGACATAAGAATACCTCCTCATCGGAGTCCTCACATCTCTGACGATGACGAAACACAGGTGCCAACTGCTGCATCTTTTTGCAGTGTGCAGACTGAACAGGAGGTCAGGGAGAAAGACTGTGTGGAAGACGATGCAGGGGACGATGAGGTCCTAGACCCCACATGGAATGAAGGTCGTGCCACTGACTTTCATAGTTCAGAGGAAGAGGCAGTGCTGAGACCGAGCCAACAGCATAGCAAAAGAGGGAGCAGGGGGCAAAAGTAGAACAGCCGCCACCAAGAGAGTTCACCTGCTACTGGCCACCACCACCAGGGACCTAGCACCCCAAAGGCAGCTTCAAGGAGTTCCCTGGCATGGCACTTCTTTAAACAATGTGCTGACGACAAGACCCGAGTGGTTTGCACGCTGTGCTATCAGAGCCTGAAGCAAGGCATTAACGTTCTGAACCTTAGCACAACCTGCATGACCAGGCATCTACATGCAAACCATGAACTGCAGTCGAGTAAACACCTTAAAAACATTGAACTCACTCAGGCTCCCCCTGCTCCCTCTTCTGCTGCTGCCTCGGCCTCTTCCTCCGCCTCGGGAGGAATGTAGGCACCTGCCGTCCACCTAACAGAGGATGTGCCACCGACACCACCACCTGCATCACCAAGCATCTCCACCATGTCACACGGCAGTGTTCAGCTCTCCATCTCACAAACCTTGAAGAGAAAGCGTAATTTCCCACCTAGCCACCCCCGAGCCCTGGGCCTGAATGCCAGCATTTCTAAACTACTGGCCTTTGAAATGCTGTCATTCAGGCTGGTGGACACAGACAGCTTCAAACAGCTGATGGCGATGGTTGTCCCACAGTATGTTGTTCCCAGCCGCCACTACTTCTCCAAGACAGCCGTGCCATCCCTGCACAACCAAGTATCCGATAAAATCAAGTGTGCACTGCGCAACGCCATCTGTGGCAAGGTCCACCTAACCACAGATATGTGGACCAGTAAGCATGGCCAGGGACGCTATATCTCCCTAACTACACACTGGGTAAATGTAATGGCGGCTGGGCCCCAGGCGGACAGTTCTCTGGCGCACGTCCTTCCGCCGCCAAGGATCGCAGGGCATCATTCTTTGCCTCCTGTAGCCTCCTCCTCCTTCTCGGCTTCCTCCTCCTCTGCCTCACCCCCTCATCCAGTCAGCCACACACCTTCACCACCAACGTCAGCAGGCCGTTCTGAAACTCATATGTTTAGGGGACAGGCCCCACACTGCACAGAAGTTGTGGCGGAGTATTGAACAACAGGCCGACCAGTGGTTGCTGCCGGTGGGCCTCAAGCCCGGCCTGCTGGTGTGCGATAATGGCAGAAATCTCGTTGCAGCTCTGGGACTAGCCGGTTTGACGCACATCCCTTGCCTGGCGCATGTGCTGAATTTGGTGGTGCAGAAATTAATTCACAACTACCCCGACATGTCAGAGCTGCTGCATAAAGTTGCGGGCCGTCTGTGCGCGCTTCTGGCATTCACATCCTACCGCTGCTCGCCTGTCTGCGCTACAGCGGAACTTCGGCCTTCCTGCTCACCGCCTCATATGCAACGTGCCCACCCGGTGGAACTCCACCTTGCACATGCTGGAGAGACTGTGCGAGCAGCAGCAGGCCATAGTGGAGTTTCAGCTGCAGCACGCACGGGTCAGTCGCACTGCGGAACAGCACCACTTCATCACCAATGACTGGGCCTCCATGCGAGACCTGTTGCGCTGTTTCGAGTACTCCACCAATATGGCCAGTGGCGATGACGCCGTTATCAGCATTACAATACCACTTCTATGTCTCCTTGAGAAAACACTTAGGGCGATGATGGAAGAGGAGGTGGCCCAGGAGGAGGAGGAGGATGGGGGGTCATTTTTAGCACTTTCAGGCCAGTCTGTTAGAAGTGGCTCAGAGGGAGGTTTTTTGCAACAGCAGAGGCCAGGTACAAATGTGGCCAGCCAGGGCCCACTACTGGATGACGAGGAGGATGAGAAGGAGGTGGAGGAGGATGAGGATGAAGCAGGTTCACAGCGGGGTGGCACCCAACACAGCTCAGGCCCATCACTGGTGCGTGGCTGGGGGGATACGGAGGACGATGACGATACGCCTCCCACAGAGGACAGCTTGTCCTTACCCCTGGGCAGCCTGGCACACATGAGCGACTACATGCTGCAGTGCCTGCACAACGACAGCAGAGTTGCCCACATTTTAACGTGTGCAGACTACTGGGTTGCCACCCTGCTGGATCCCTGGTACAAAGACAATGTGCCCACCTTACTTCCTGCACTGGATCATGATAGGAAGATGCGCGAGTACAAGCGTTACACACACTGGTAGATGCGCTCCTGAGAGCATTCCCAATTGTCACAGGGGAACAAGTGGAAGCCCAAGGCGAAGGTAGAGGAGGAGCAAGAGGTCACCATGCCACAGCTAACTGCACCACCACCTGATACGGAACGTGTTTGCAGGAGGCAGCATTTCACTAACATGGTTGAACAGTACGTGTGCACACCCCTACATGTACTGACTGATGGTTCGGCCCCATTCAACTTCTGGGTCTCCAAATTGTCCACGTGGCCAGAGCTAGCCTTTTATGCCTTGGAGGTGCTGACCTTCCCAGCGGCCAGCATTTTGTCTGAACATGTATTCAGCACGGCAGGGGGGCGTCATTACTGACAGCCAACGTGGACAAGCTGACGTTCATAAAAATGAACCAGGCATGGATCCCACAGGACCTGTCCATCTCTTGTGCAGAATAGACATTTATAACTGTCTCCCTCTCAACCATATATTCATATGTACTCCGGGTGCACTTCTTTATTGAATCCTCTTTTTTTTATTTTACCATTATATTGCGGTGCAACCAAAAGTTGAATGAACCTCTCCTCCGTCTAGGTGCTATGGGCCAAATTATCTGAAAGTGGCCTGTTCCAGTGGTGTGTGACATGAAGCCTGATTCTCTGCTATGCGACCTCTGTCCTCTGTCTGGGTGCCGTGGGCTAAATATCTGGAAGTGGCCTTCTCTATTGCTGGGTAACATGAAGCCTGATTCTCTGCTATGCAACCTCTCTCCTCCGTCTGGTGCCAGGTGCCTAATTATCTAAAAGTGTCCTTCTCCATTGGTGGGTGACATGACGCCTGATTCTCTGCTATGCGACCTCTCTCCTGCGTCTGGGTGCCAGGGGCCTAATTATCTAAAAGTGGCCTTCTCTATTGGTGGGTGACATGACGCCTGATTCTCTGCTATGCTACCTCTATCCTCTGTCTGGGTGCTGGGGCCTAAATAAATGAAAGTGGCCTTCTCCATTGGTGGGTGACTTGAAGCCTGATTCTCTGCTATGGGACCTCTCTCCAATTGATATTGCTTAATTTTTATTTATTTTATTTTATTTTATTTTAATTAATTTCCCTATCCACATTTATTTTTATGGGATTAACCTACATTTTGCTGCCTTTTGCAGCCCTCTAGCCCTTTCCTTGACAATTTTACAGCCTTTTTAGTTCCCAAAAGTTCAGGTCCCCATTGACTTCAATGTGGGTTCGGGTTTGGGATGAAGTTCGGGTCGAGTTCGGATCCCGAACCAGAACATTTTTGGGAAGTTGGGAAGGTGTTCGCTCAACTCTAGTGGTGGTGCCAGGAGTTGGACACCTGCCAATCTGATACTGATGACGTAACTTGAGGAAAAGCCATCAATATCAAAATTCTTGAAAACCCCTTTAAAAATTTATTGAATGTATGATGATATAATGAATAAGAAGAAGAAGAAGGACATAATTATAAAGTGATACTTATCTAATAGGTTAACTGTTAGTAAATTGTTCCACAAAAATAAAGGAATACTAACATTAAGTAATCCATGAAATCTATATTTATTCATTGGTATGTTTTTCTCTGAAGCACTACTGTAGACTATCTTGTGATATAATTTCTATAAACCATCTGTCATTCTGCGTGTATCATGCATTTCAGGCACAGAAGTGTGAAATTGGCTTGCGTGCATTTAACATGTTCCTCTTTTCACCTGCAAAACCAGGTCACAGAATTTCCAAAGTCAAAAAACAATGCAAATATAGCTGATCCTTTTGCATTGTAGAAATACTTGTTTGCAGTAGCAAACCTGGAGTGTAATACTGATAGTATCTAAAGCATGCAATATTCATAATTTCTAACCCGCTCACTTTTGTGCCTTAAGCTGAAAATCTCCACACAGCACTTTTATTGTATTGTGGCATCAGGGAACATTGAGACCTCGATGAAATCCCAAACAGAAGACCTGAAAAAGGAAGGTCTCATCGGTTTATAGCTGACAGGTTTTAACAAAGGCTTAACTTCCCAAAGAGACGGCACGGGATACAATTTAACAGAAATAATGTTTATTATTTAACTTAGGAGACATAATCCTCTCTTTTCTGTAAAGATTGATCTACAGCCTGAGATCAGCACACAAAATATATTTTCTTTTAGAAAATTGGATGAGAGTTCACTATTTTCAAGGTCAGTGTCACCTTTTCTAGACAAATCCTTCTTAACTCACTGTGCGACCTATCATTTCTTATAAACCAATTGGTAGAAGAAATTGAAAGAGCTCAGTGTGTCAGCTATCTTGATATTCACTCAAAGTAGATCTTAATGGCTCCTTAAGGACATGCAAAGAAGACTGCTAGAAATATAATAATTTTTGAACTTCAGTGCCTGACAATTCAGTTTAGTTTACTTAAGTGAAGAAACTTTTAAAATAAGCCCTACCATTTTTATACTAAGAGCATAATGTGGCATTGACATATGTTGACATATAATGTAACTGTTTTAAAGGGAATCTGTCATCGGCTTTCTTGGGGATCCCATCATGTTACTGTTACTTTCTTTAGATTTCCCATTGATCATAAGGCTAAGTTAAATACTAGCACATCATTTATGCAAACGTACTTAGAATATTATGGGCTGTGAAGAAGCCTTGCAGTATAATGGAGTCATCTCTGTAAGCATGCCGATTCTTCTCTGATTTCCACCCGCTTACCTCTGATGCCAAAATTAGCAGCTAAGAAATCCAAGGCAAGGACTGATTATCCTTCACCTTATCGGAAGTACATTATATGTATTTCCAATGAAGTATTATACCGATGAGCAAAAGGGTAACAATGTTTTGAACTTTTGACTTTCAGGCTCCATATCTCACCATCCACTACAGCTGCATATCTACAACTCACAGTAAGAATGACATCATTTTATAGACAATCATCTTAGCTATCTTATACAAAAATTGGACTTCCAATTATTTAGCATATGATTAGTTATGCAGATTCATGTCCTGTAACTGCATTGTTACTGTTTTGCTCCTAAAATTCTAAATTTAAATTTTTATTATTTTGTTAGTATTTTGTAAATC
This sequence comes from Bufotes viridis, assembly GCA_033119425.1. Taxonomy (NCBI): domain Eukaryota; kingdom Metazoa; phylum Chordata; class Amphibia; order Anura; family Bufonidae; genus Bufotes; species Bufotes viridis. Next base: position 244,251,593 of record CM065591.1, on the reverse strand, counting down.
CCCCTTTGGCTTTTAACACTGCCTGAATCCTTCCGGGAATGCTCTCGATCAGACTCAAGCATGTCTCGACCGAAATCTGTTTCCAGGTCTCTTCTTCACATTCCCAATGTTGGTGCATACTCATCGACTAATTTGGGTATGAATACAGCTTTTCCTTCAACTCAACCCGCAAGTGTTCGATTGAGGTCTGGGCACCGTGGGGCCAATCCAGCACCTCTACTTCATTTTTATTGAACCATTTCTTCACCAATCTTTGGTTTGGATCATTGTCCTGCTGAAACACTAGGTTGCCTTTTTCATACCCATAATACTCAAGTGTACGAAGTAACTCATCTTACAGCTCAGCATTGAGACCAACATTAATCCTGGTCGAGTATTCAATGCCTTTGGCTGTGAAACAACCCCATATGATCAAGCTTCCTCCACCGAACTTGACAGGTCCTTCAATTTCTCGATCCGTTATACCCCCTTTTGCCTTGATTCTTCCAGACTCATTTGCACCCATCTAATACCAATTTATTGACTTTCATCTCATCACTCAAAATCACCAGTTTCCAATCTTCTACTGTCCACTGTTCGTACTTTTTTGCAAACCCAAGCCGACACTTCTTATGACCATATTAAAGTTGAGGCCTCTTCACCTTTTTCTGGGCCACCATTTCAGACTTATGTAATGCGCATCACACTGTGCTTGCATGGACGTCTGTGATCTCCCTATTACGAAGCATACGAGCCACCTCCACTGCCGTGTTTGTCGCACCAGAACTGAAAGACCTTGTGATAAGCTGACTTGTTGACTCTGATATTTTGCCTGGACATCCACCTCTTGGCTTTAGAATAGATGGACGAACTTGATTTTATGTTCTTCCAACTGTCACGGCATTCACATGATACAATTCGGCAATTTTCTTTGTAATGTGAGAACAGGTTGTAATTTGTAGTATAGAAGAAGAAAAACCTTGTTCCACCACCAGGAGCAAAACAGTAACAATGCAGTTACATGGCAAGAACCTGCATACCTAATCATATGCTAAATAGTTGCAAGTCCAATTTATGTATGAGATAGCCAAGATTATTGTCTATAAAAGGATGATAGTCTCACGGTCAAAGCTGTAGTGGATGGTGAGATATGAAGCCTGAAAGTCAAAAGTTAAAAACATTGTTACCCTTTTGCTCGTGAGTTGTAAGTGTCCTATGTAATACTGTTGTACTACTAATCATATGTCCTAATAGTATATAATACTATATCCTAATATGTCCTACTCCTTATCAATACCAAGTATATCTTTATAAAATATGTGGACTCAATAAACATACAGTACATACCTAAATGGGTACCAAACTACAAATATTTCTCAACAGCATTAAGGCCATAGCTCTGTCACAGCAAGTATACCATCTATAGTTCATAAAATGTGTATGTACTGCTTACTTACCTGGCTTCTTATATTATTATCCCTAGCACATTTTTCTCTGTGCACAGTATGTCCTCTGTTACTCTGCATTGTGAAGTAGCTGATACTATGCTTGCATATTACTGCAAATGATTCCATATACAGAAATACCATAATACACTTGCATTGCTACAATAATTTCTATTGCAAGTAAGAGCATTTCTGTTAATGCAGAAGCTAGTCTCATAAAACAAGTAATGTTCATTATACTACTGTATATTCAATACCCAAATATACTAATGTAGTTCACTTTAAAGCTTTATTCACACATCATCAGCATTGTTATTTCCATCACTCTGCTCCATTATAAAAGCAGAACAAAGAAATTAACAGAAGCACCAGATCTATTCTGTGACGAACATGAACAATGCTTGGCAGACCCCATTGACTATAATTAGGTTTCCTAGGTTTCCATCATGGGACCTGGCATCTTACCAGACACAGTAGCACAGCATGCTGCTCTATATTATCTGGCTTTTTTTAACGGAATCTGCAACGGACCCTGAATAAAAATTTGCTAATGTTAAAAGACCACATGGATATGGTTACACTGTATGTACTACATGAAATAGTGTATGGAACAGGGATTTAAAAATCAACCCTGTTTTTCTAGTTTTGTTCCTGTAATAGCTACACGTTAGTGTGCTATGGATGATGGGATCACTATTGGTTTTTTTTTCTGTTCTTATCACACAAATTGGTGTGAAGACCGTGTACAAAGCTGCAGTGCAAACCAATGTCCATCCATCAATTATAACTGATCAAGGCAATACGCAGGTTAGCAGCAAGACTTCAATTATATTTAAGTGGTGAGCATGAAATCCCTACCCACGATTCATGAGGTGCACAAGGTCCTGTCTTTATTAAAAGTGTTCCTTGGAAATGATTTAAAATGGCTGCCAGCAACCTCTCCTAGAATGTGAACAGTACTGGTTGCATCCACTTGTAGAGGCTTAGGTGCTTGGACTTCACTACACTCTGTGCCAGTGATGGCTAACCTTGGCACTCCAGCTGTGGTAAAACTACAACTCCCAAAATGCCCCCCTTGCTTGGCTGCTTTCAGAACTCTATAGAAATAAATTGAGCTTCCTGGGAGTCATAGTTTCACCACAGCTGGAGTGCCGAGGCTAGCCATCACTGCTCTATGCTCTGCCACTTGCAGATACTACATATTGGTGAGTTTTCCTTTCAGGCTGCTCAGTCATGATGGCATATCATAGGCATGATTGCAGAGGTGGCAACCAGTGCTGCTCACATTCTGGGATTGGTTGCTGGTGGCTATTTTAAAACATTCCCCTTTAATTCTTCATGCCCTTGCAGTATGTGGTATATAAGACAGACTAAAAGTGAGACCAAGCTTTGACTGAATAAACACAGCTCTAGCATTGAAAGATATAGGGTATTCTGATTAAAAAAGGAAGAGTCAGCAATGAGAATAACAGACTATGCTAAATCATTGTTTTGACATGAGACACAAGTTGAGTGAACCTAGAGGGGTAGTTTTAGAATATGTAAATGTTTCAGGTACCCAGGAGGAGAATAAAGAAAGCCTTTTGGTAATGTGAAACATAATTGATTACTAAAATGGACACGGTAGTACATAAGGGGTTAAATTAGATGTGCAACTTTAGGGTATTTTTGTAATCAGTCTCTGTGGGTTATGTTTTTTAATTTTTGCACTATACTCAGCTGTGCATTAGATTTGATTATTATTTTGTATAAGTGTTTAGTAGCAGGACGTGATTTTTATTAACCTATTTTAAAGCATTACTGACTCCCATCAGTATGCATGAGTAAGGGGTGCGTTCCCGAAACATCTCGCGGGATGGCGAGCAGAAACTTATTGCTTTCTAAATGAATCTGTGCAAGTGTATAAATACGAGCTGTTTATGAAGACATTATTAAAGAAAAGACGGCAGCTTGTGTACTTCACGGATCGTCGGTAGTGATTTCATGCTCACAGCTTCGATATAATTGAAGTCTTGCCTTGATCAGTATTTGTGGCGTGAAGCGTGGTGAAGCTCCGTGGCAGGTAGTAATTGAAGTATCCCTGTGTGTGGACATTGTTCAATTTGAGTAACTATTCATCAATAATAAGGCATGCGATAGCTGTGCTGTATTGCTTTGTTGTTTCTTTACAAACACACATCGATGTACGTGGTTTCATGATAAACCCGTTAATTTCTTCTCATGCATTGCACTGCAAAGAAACCCTACAGCCAATAATGATCAAACAGACAACTTCTAAGAAAATATTAATGTAGTATTTCATCCTCCAGAAACCCCTTATGGAATAGACAGCCAGGGTTTTATTATTCCATTACTAAATTATTAATCAGAATGATACCAATTTTACTAATCAAATAAATTAGTTTTTCAATTTATCCATAATGTAATAGACTTAATCTTATTTCAATGATGTAGACATAAATGCCTGATTTCTTTAATGTAATGCACCTAATTTAGTCTGATTGCTTGCTTCATTTTCTTTGTTGCAACAAGACCAACCTTTATTTTATGTAAGTTTAACCAGCAATGTTTAAAATTCTGCAAATCATGGCCCACACATACTAATGAGTGCACCTACATTTTGGTGTAAATTGTGAAAATGTGATGCAATTTGGAGCATCTAGGTTTAAAGAAGTTATATGTGCCTAGTTTAAAAAGGGGCATAGCTTATATCAGAAAGGGAACATGGCATCATGAGAAAGGAGCAGGGCCTAAGATGGGATATTTTGTGGCAAAATTCTGGTTTAAAATGATTTTGCAAAGTAAGCCAAGCAATAGTTGGCAAAAAGTTAGAGAAGAGAGTCTAGTCATGCGCCAAATTTATCATCTAACCTGAGCCACAGTGATAAATTTGGCACGTCTAAGGCTACTTTCACATTAGCATTTTTTTTCAGATCTGTCGTGCAAAAATGCTTCAGTTACAATAATACAACCGCGTGCATCCGTCATGAACGGATCCAGTTGTATTATGTCTTCTATAGTCATGACAGATCCGTCATGACCATCATTGAAAGTCAATAGGGGACGTATCCATTTTCGATTGAGCCAGAGAAAACGGATCCGTCCCCATTGACTTACATTGTGTGTCAGTATCCGTCTTGCTCCGCACTACATGGCGGACAGAAAAAAATGCTGCAGGCAGCGTTTTGGTGTCTGCCTCCAGAGCAGAATGGAGACTGAACGGAGGCAAACTGATGCATTCTGAGCGGATCCTTTTCCATTCAGAATGCATTAGAGCAAAACTGATCCGTTTTGGACCGCTTCTGAGAGCCCATGACTGATCCCAGAAACGGAAAGCCAAAACGCTAGTGTGAAAGTAGCCTTAGATTATACCATCTGCGGATTTAGTACATCTGCCCCAATATGTCTATACATATTGCATTCAAAGAAATCACAGAAAAACTATATATAAACCATCCTGCATGATATGGTATTAAATGTGCGGATGTATATGGCTACATAAGGTGGTACCTATAGGTGTGTGTGTCTCTCCTCCCACCGGTTGCTGATGCACATGGAGGTAACTAGGGGCAGCACACCATATGTGCGAGGACTGTGCTCCTGAAAAATGCGCCTCAGCATAAATAGGTTAGTATAGTAACCCGCCTGAACTGAGACCACCTTGTCACATGGTAGGTGGGCTTAGATGTATTTTGATCAAAATGTATTGACCAAGTGTCTCAGATTTTATCTAGTGAGAGCTTAGTCCATATGTTATGCTTGCATCCATTTGTAGAGTGCATTATTTTCAGTGATTTTGTATTATGTAGCTATATACATCCGCACATTTAATACCACATCGTGCAGAATGGTTTATATATAGTTTTTTCTGTGATTTCTTTGATTTGTCTTAAAGGAGTGGCACCTTCATATGTGAATTTGCTCCTATACTGGGAGTGATATTCAAGTGCACTTTTGCCTCACCTATCTAACAGGTGACCTTGATTAAGGTGGTACATATAGGTGTGTGTCTTTCCTTCCACCAGTTGCTGATGCACATGGAGGTAACTAGGGGCAGCACACCATATGTGCGGGGACTGTGCTCCTGAAAAATGCGCCACAGCATAAATAGGTTAGTATAGTAACCCGTCTGAACTGAGACCACCTTGTCGCCGGTGGGTGGGCTTAGATGAATTTTGATCAAAATGTATTGACCAAGTGTCTCAGATTTTATCAAGCGTGAGGGCTTAGTCCATAGGTTATGCTTGCATCCATTTGTAGAGTGCATTATTTTCTGTGATTTTATACATATTGCATTCTAACAAATACAAGTAACACTCAGGATTAATTTTTGAACAGATAATGCTAACTCTGTGTTAGTTTCATACCAGCTCTGTTTCATCTATACATTATAAACATTTTCATTATGTGCCGTCTGGTCTTGTGACCCCAATCTGACCACCAGTACTGATAGCTTGCACTCCTGTGTATGCAGGATGTCATTCTACCCTGTATGGCTGACTTCTTGTTAATTACAGGATTATAGCATGCTGATATATCTACCAGCATGTTAGATCAGACCACTAAATGTGGACCTTGTTTCTCTTTATGTCCTCTACAAGTGCCGATGAAGATATCATTTCTGCTTTATCTAAGGGGCCAGGAGTGCAGTGATATAATAGTTGAGTCCATATAATGAGATTTATAAAACTCCCTGACTTACATTAACTGTTTATACTATTTATGAGTGATATGTGCAAAAATGCCTCCTGATTGCAAGATCTGACTAGGAGAAAGCTATCACGGGCAGTAAGCAGCGGAAACAGACTGAATCTGCATCATATAAGAACACACTGCATTGTGAGTTAGGGGACAGCAATTATGTTTTACTGCTCTATAACCTTCTGCCTCTACAGAAAACTTAGAGCAGAGAAAGTGCATTGTGAGGAGACTCAGCTGATGGGAAATGTAGGATAAATAAGGGGAACAACAAAAGTGAAGAAGAAACCAAGAGGGCAGACAACTCATTTATGGCAACTATACACAAGGTATACACAACAGCCTCTACATTATTCTTTAATAATAATCTATGTGTCATTATATAAGGAAAAATAGCTGGAGGAATTACTTAATGTGCAGATTCTAATAACAAAAAGCATAAGTGTTTACAGGGCTCGCTTTAGTCAAGTTGTTGCTGTTTACAGTACTATATGTTCTATTGACCTGTCACCCACATTTGCATTATCAAATTAGGGAATGTAGCTGCCTTTCTATAGGTTATGGCACAAGATGAGGGATCTGGTGGGTAAGCTCCAGTTGTCCAGGCTATAAATGCCAGTTGTGCCCCTTCAGTGTTGACTGGCGATGCACCCTATGGAACTGCAGAAGTTGCACACCCCTAAGGCTATTTTATATCATAAAATTGTAAATTAAATAGCGTGATACAGCATATAACAGAAGGTGAGCAGTCCATCTCAACATTTCCTATGCATTTCTTATTGAGAAATATTAAAAGGGGTTGTCCACTTTTTTATATTTAAAAAGGATCCCCAGGATAGGTCATCAATATCAGATTGGCAGACTCCGGGCACCCCCACCGAACAGCTCTCTGAAGAGAGAGCAGTGCTGATATTGAGCACTGCCTTCTCTTTGCTGTTTACCTGCTTGCCAAAACAATCTAACTAGAAGGCCTTATGGACAGTACCTCACTGGCCTAGGAGCCCTATATCCAGCCCTGACCCAGATGGTACCAGTTCTGCTGTTCAGAGATAAAAAAATAGAGATGTCCGGAACTATTCCCCGGCGAACAGTTTCCGGCAAACATAGCTTGTTAGCGTTCGCCGCGGCGGGCGAACATATGCGATGTTCGGTTCGCCCCCTATACATCATCATTGAGGAAACTTTGACCCTGTACCTCACAGTGAGCAGACACATTCCAACCAATCAGAACCCTCCCTCCCACACCTTACCACCTCCTATAAAAAAGGCAGCCATTTTAGATTCAGTCTTAAGCTGCATGTTAGTGAGAGCAGGGAGACTGCAGCTGCTGCTGCGCTGATGATTCTGAATTCATAGGGAAAGCGTTAGCTAGGCCAGTGTTCTGTGTCCACAGACTCATCTGCTGTAAGGACAGCGTCACAGCACCCCAAAAAGCCCTTTTTAGGGCTTCTACATTAGTCTGCTTTTATTTATTTTTCTCCATATATATATTGCAGTTGCCTGGCCTGCCCATGTGTGAGAAGCTGCAAGCCCACAGACTGTAGTGTGCCCACTACCAGTGCCCACCACTCATACCGTGTGGCACACGACTTTGCATCAAGAAAAGGCATTTCATTTTTACCCTTTAATCTAAGGTTAGTTGCCTGCCAATGTGTGTCAGGCCCACTTCCACTGACTGTAGTGTGCCCACTGCCAGTGCCCACCACTCATACTGTGTGGCACAGTAGCTTGCCGATAAATAAGGCATTTCATTTTTACACTTTAATCTAATTTCAGTTGCCTGCCTGCTGCCAGTGTGTGTCAGGCCCACTTCCGCAGACTGTAGTGTGCCCACTGCCAGTGCCCACCACTCATACCGGGTGGCACAGGACTTTGCATAAAAAAAGGCATTTAATGTTTACGCTTTAATCTAAGGTTAGTTGCCTGCCAGTGTGTGTCAGGCCCACAGACTGTAGTGTGCCATCTGCCAGTGCTGCCCATAAATCATACCGTGCGGCACATGACTTTGCCTAAAATAAGGCACTTTATCTGTACACTTTAATCTAATTTCAATTGCCTGCCGGCCAGTGTGTGTGTGTCAGGCCCACAGACTGTAGTGTGCCCTCTGCCAGTGCTGCCCATCAATCATATCGTGCGGCACGGGACATCGCCTAAAATAAGGCATTTGATTTTTACACTTTAATCTAATTTGAGTTGCCTGCCTGTTGCCAGTGTGTGTCACAGGTCCACTTCCACTGACTGTAGTGTGCCCACTGCCAGTGCCCACCACTCATACCGGGTGGCACAGGACTTTGCATAAAAAAGGCATTTTATTTTTACCCTTTAATCTAAGGTTAGTTGCCTGCCAGTGTGTGTCAGGCCCTCTTCCACTGACTGTAGTGTGCCCACTGCCAGTGCCCACCACTCATACCGTGTGGCACAGTAGCTTGCCAATAAATAAGGCATTTAATTTTTACACTTTAATCTAATTTCAGTTGCCTGCCTGCTGCCAGTGTGTGTCAGGCCCACTTCCGCAGACTGTAGTGTGCCCACTGCCAGTGCCCATCATTCATACCGGGAGGCACAGTAGCTTGCCAATAAATAAGGCATTTCATTTTTACCCTTTAATCTAAGGTTAGTTGCCTGCCAGTGTGTGTCAGGCCCACTTCCACTGACTGTAGTGTGCCCACTGCTAGTGCCCATCATTCATACCGGGAGGCACAGTAGCTTGCCAATAAATAAGGCATTTCATTTTTACCCCTTAATCTAAGGTTAGTTGCCTGCCAGTGTGTGTCAGGCCCACAGACTGTAGTGTGCCCTCTGCCAGTGTTGCCCAATGCTCCTATATCAACTTCTATCACGTGTTCCGGCCAGTCAATCAGTGTATGGCTTACAGCTAAGATGGCTATGGCCTTACACTGAAGGGAATTACTTACCTGGATCTTGATTGGCTGCTTAGGAGGCGCCAAACGTACGGGAAGGAGACTCAAGCAATGCGGCGAACACACGTGGTGCTCGGCCGAGTTAAGCCAGCGTCGAGCATCTCTAGTCAACACAAACTTACTCCTGACACCCTATTCACTGTGTCAGGGGGCTCTACTTTTATAAGCGTTTAATAGAACAGGTTCTGTTTACATATATGTGGAATCAGCTGACGACCGTGTGAAAGGTGTGCGCTTCTTCTTGACACTAACATCGACATTTAAGGCTGAGTTCATACTTGAGTTATTTGGTCAGTTTTGGCCCGCGACTGCCCAAATAAGTGAAGTGGGCAGTGATTCTTAGAGCGACACCTGTCATCTGCATGCCATACAGACTCACAGTATTATTTCACTGCCAAAGCAGACTCCCTATGCGTGTTACTGCAAGGCACAGTGTTCTACCCCACTATAAAGGCTCTTAGCAGCCAGGAAATAGACGTTTTTAACAAAATTTGCCACAAATATATTTGGATCGAACAAAATTTTTTAAAAAATCTGTGAATCAATTTTTTTAAATTTGCTCATCTCTAGTGAATAACTATTTACTTTTGCAGAATATTTAATGTGGTGCTGCAGGGCTATACACACTGTGCACTTTTTTCCCTCGTTCTTCTGCAAGCATTTTGAGGTCTGATACTAGGATACCTCCCTGCCCACCAGTGTTTCTATTTCCTCTGAAGAACAGCCTATGTTCCAGTCCTACTATATCTCCATAGTATTACTATTTCTGTTGTATAACTCTCTTTTTATTTGTCTGCTTAATGAAAATACTATCTATGAAGCCGATCATGTGATCGACATGTGGAGGATGGCTCGTTTACATGCGCGGTGCGTCTCCACACATGCCGAATAGCCATGCTAGTTGACCGTTATGCTGAGCTTTCCACAGGTGGGCTAGTTGTATTCTCCAGGCAACCACCCCTTACACTTTTAGAATATTCACATTAATTATCAATTATGGATTACAAGATGTTTTGATATGAATTCACCTGGGTATATTTATGTGATGAATAGCACATAGAACTTTATACTTAACAGAATATGTAATCCATGTTTATAATGGGTTTTATACTTGATGAGATATGATATTTTTGTTTAATTATTAATTGATTATTTTTAAGTATGTAAAAATTGTGGTACCCTTTATATATGCACTAAGACTCTGTATTCAAAACTTTGCACGGGTGAATAAAGGACTACACATTTTTTCACCAGTCGGAAGTGCTGCTGTCTTTTTCTTTTTAGATAGATAGACTACAAAAATATAAATTCTAATTAAGCTACTACTGCATTTGTGATTCTTTATAGAGACAGACTTTATATGATTGGTATATCTTAAAACAAGCCAATTACTAGTTAAACCCTCACAGAGAAAAGTTCCCTATTCCAGAGTTCCTCCACTCCATTCCTCAGGGCCCAACTTCCGGTCATGTTTTCAGGTTTTACTTAGTATTGAGCAGGTGATATAATTAGTGTCCGTGCATCAGGACTTACCATAGGTATTTATTCTGTGGGATATGTAATACCCTGGAGTGATATTACTTTTCCTATACCCTGCTACTGTCTCTAATGGTTAACAAAAATGTCATCTTTGTATTTATTTCCAGGTCCGTCACCATTGTGCATTTATACCACTGTTATGCAACTGTTATTACATGTATTTGCCTGGTTCACCGGCATATGGCAGTGTAAATGGCAGAGCTATACTTAGGGAGAATGGAACTTACCATTCCATTCTCCCTCTATGGACAGAACTGGGAGAGTCCTGCTAGGATTACGGTGTGGCACGCTCACAGCCTGACGTGCCTATAACTGCCAGTGCAGGTTAAACTATGCTTGCCATGGAATCAGATGTACGGAATATATAGCAACCAGAGGAAAGTGTTCTTCGGTTGCCAGAAGATATTGTAGACATAGGAAATTGTTCTTCAGCTGGAGCAGGAGCCACAAAAGTGAAGTAGCTTGTAAACTTTACTGAGTGTCAGGATGGGAAAACAGCCCAAGGCACACATGTCGAACCAAAACAAACCAAAAGTCCAGTAACCAGACCCAAGCAGAGTTTAGCACAGCAGAGAGAAGGAAAGCAAAGTAATTAAGCTTGCCTGACAGCCCAGCAGAGAAAGAAAGAAAGTACAGCTATTAAGTTTGCCTGCCAGTTTATGCTAAAGTTTGCTGGAACCAAGACAAATCCTGAAAATCGTTTGGATAAACGTTTACCCAAGTAAAGCTGCTGTTGAACTTTATATCAAGATCTGTACTCAAGTTATTTATTCTCCAACCCTCAACTATTCCCCTTTTTAATGCTTTGGAGGCTAAACCTGGGGTCCCGCTGTATCCAGGTACTCCAACTCAACTTGGGACGCGATAGGGCCCTGGGGGTGGCGCGTTGCAGATATTCTCAAACCATGACATGGAGGAGGAGGAGAAGCAGCAGTAGGATGAGTCGCTTGTGCAGGGGGATCATGATCACACCGGCCATGAGGACCAATCATACTCAGTGGGGGACTGAGCCATAAAGAATCTTGATCCTGGAACCTTAGGCATGCTGGCCAGAATAGCAAGCTGTATGCTTTTTGCTTACATAATGACAAACTATCTTATGATTACTGGCCATGTTTTTAGACACTCACTATTAAAGCAAAATGGGGGAATGTTTTCTTTTGCAGAAAGGAAAGCCACATTTCTTTATAACCAGGATACACACTGTGTACATAGGTTGCCTCAGTTTTTGGTGAGCAGATGCCTGCTACCTCTTTCCACCCCGTGCAAAGTTACCCACCTCCCAATGTCTTGGATACCAGGAGCAGTAGAAACTACAGCAGCAGAAGCAAGTTTAGTAGCATCAAGATGCAGAAAAACTATATATAAACTATTCTGCACTATATGGCATTAAATACGCGGATGTATATGGCTACAACCCGCCTGAACTGAGACCACATTGTCGCCTGGTAGGTGGGCTTAGATGTATTTTGATCAAAATGTATTGACCAAGTGTCTCAGATTTTATCAAGCGTGAGGGCTTAGTCCATATGTTATGCTTGCATCTATTATTATAGTGCATTATTTTCTGTGATTTTGTAAATGTAGCCATATACATCCGCGCATTTAATACCATATCGTGCAGGATAGTTTATAAAAAAAATTCTGTGATTTGTTTGATTTGTCTTGAAGGAGTGGCACCTTCATGTGTGAATACGCACCTATACTGGGAGTGATATTCAAGTGCACTTTTGCCCCGCCTATCTAATAGGTGACCTTGATTAAGGTGGTACATATAGGTGTGTGTCTCTCCTCCCACCGGTTGCTGATGCACATGGAGGTAACAAAGGGCAGCACACCATATGAGCGGGGACTGTGCTCCTGAAAAATGCGCAACAGCATGAATAGGTTAGCATAGAAACCCTCCTTAACTGAGACCACCTTGTCGCCTGGCAGGTGGGCTTAGATGTATTTTGATCAAAATGTATTGACCAAGTGTCTCAGATTTTATCAAGAGTGAGGGCTTAGTCTATATGTTATGCTTGCATCTATTATTAAAGTGCATTATTTTCTGTGATTTTGCATCAACAAGATGGAGCCATTTTTTTCATGTGCTGATTAGTGTTGAGCGAGCATGCTCGGCCGAACACTTTTTCGGCTCGAGCATCTCGATTAGTTATGAGCGAGCACCAAAGTATTCTGGTGTTCAGCCCGAACACATTGGTATATTCGTGTGCTCGGCCGAGCACCCGAGTATAATGGAAGTCAATAGGAGACAACCAGGCACCCCCTGCTCTGAAGAGGGAGGGTGCCTGGTCCATTGGAAAAGGTAATAAAGTGACAGAAACACCACTAAAATGGATCGGGAACAGCATGGGGATGATGTCTGGATGCATCTTGGACTCCCAGGTCACTGCTGGTAACCATGTTGTCCGAGTTGTATGCCACTTTTACAGACTGGCAAAAATACACACAAAACCTCCTCCCAAAAATCAGCTTCACAGGAAAAAGTGTTAAGAAACATTCTTTCCTGTATATTCAATTGTATATAAAGTGCAAGTGCTGCCAAAATTTACAAGCAAGAGGCACTCTGAAACAGCCTGTATATCACATAAAGGAGGGCCTCATTCACATTGTGGTACAATTATTCAGGTAGTGGGACTCCTACATTCATAAAGCCTATGCACTAAGTGAAAGGGCTGTCAATAATTACAAGGAATCGGCACTCTAATACACCCTTTATTACACATAAAGGAGGGCATCATACACACCCTTGAAAAATTATTATTGGTGGCCTGCTGGTGACCCTCAAAAACATTTGGAGCAAGGGCCTGCTGTTGACCCTCTAAAACATTAGGGAAGACGGCCTGCTGCTGAGCTGACCCTCTAAAAAATTATATGCGAGTGCATGCTGTTTAGCTGATGCTCTAAAACATTATATGCGAGTGCATGCTGTTTAGCTGACGCTCTAAAACATTATATGCGAGTGCCTGCTGTTCAGCTGATGCTCAAAAACATTATATATGAGTGCATGCTGTTCAAATGACGCTCTAAAACATTATATGCGAGTGCATGCTGTTCAAATGAAGCTCTAAAACATTAAATGCAAGTGCATGCCGTACAGCTGATGCTCTAAAACATTATATGCGAGTGCATGCTGTTCAGCTGACCCTATAAAAAATTGAGTTGAGGGCCTGCAGTTTAGCTGACCCTATAAAAATTTAGAGTGAAGGTGACATATGCAATATGGATGAGGAGGAGGAGGATGAGAAAACAAGATTCAACCATATACTCTTTTTTGTGATGGAAAAAAATGCATGGGAATACACTACAGTAGATTGAGTACATTATAAATGATAGATTGAAATTGCCTTGATGTTCATCATTAGCTCAGCTCTCCTCTGGTGGAGTTGAGAAGTCAGGGGCAATCCAGACCTTGTTCATTTTTATCTGAGTCAACCTGTCAGCATTGCCAGTGGACAAGCGGATACGCTTATCTGTTATATTGGCACCATATACCAACCTGGGTATCTCCTGTATATAATTATACATGTACAGCTGGTATAAGTTAAATATCTCCTTGTGTACAACCTGAGAGTCCAAAATGCATCCAGACATCGTCCCCATGCTGTTCCCAAACCATTTCAGTGGTGTTTCCATCAATTTCTGTCCTTTTCCTGTGAACCAGACACCCTCCCCTCTTCAGAGCAGGGGTGCCTGGTTTAAAGCTCTGGTTCTCCCATTGACTTCCATTGTGCTTGGGTGCTCTGTAGAGCACCCGAGCATCCTGATGTGATTGGCCCGAGCACCCGAGCACTTTGGTGCTCGATTAAAACTAGTGCTGATGCAAATCAGCAAATGGAGACACTGCCAGAACAACAAGGTTTTTTCCTACCTGGACTCTGACCTTTCCCACATACCAGAATCCCTGATCACATAGACTTCTTGGAGGCAGACTAGAAGAATAGACCGAACTACCCCACTATGCTCTCTCTGATCTTTCTTGTCTAGCCTCTAGTGTTGTCCCAGAGAGTTTTCAGTGCAGCACATGGCAGCACCACACCAAAATGGACAAAGCTACCCTCCATCAGTGTACAAAACATCATGAAAAAGGCAATAAACCACCCCATCATGCCACTGCTGCTGTATTCCTGATTACCGCTATGTTCTGTACCGTGTGGTTGCTGCTGATGCCGCCATTATCCAGCTGCTGTAGGTGGCCTGCCTAATATCATGTTCTGTACCATATGGCTGCTCACTCTGACACTTATTCCACTGCTGTTGTCTTCCTGCCTACCATCATGTCCTGTGACGTATGGCTGCTACTTCCATCATGCCACTTTCACTGTCTGCCTACAATAATGTTCCATATCCTATGGCTTTTGCTGCTGCCACATGCCACTGCCGCTTTCTGCCTGCTACCATCTATATGTTGTACTGATACTGTTGTCCTTACTGTATGGCTACTGCTGCCACAATCATGCCACTGGTGCTGTCAGTTTGCCTACCATCATGTTTTGTACCTTATGGCTGTTGTTGCTGTCAACTATGCCACTGCCATTGTCTGCCTGCATCAAGTTTCCCCAAGCCTGTGGGCACGCCCTTTTAACAGATAATGTAGTAGATCACTTGCAGTCCTATGTAACTCCACAGATAACACAGTGATAACTCTCTGAGTACAGATAATGTGGTAGATGGGTGTGAGGACCCAGAATTCTGAACACACACAGTCTCACCTGAAGTCTGTGGCCAGTCTGCAGCAGTGTAAACCAAATTCTCAATCTCCTGCCCCCAACCCTACCATGAAACAGATATTTGGATGGACATTACATACATCACTATTAAATATACAGTAGAATACAGCACCATACCTGTTACATCCCGTGACGTCTCCTGGGATGTAGACTTTTTCTCTACGTCTTCATTCAGAGATAAGACCGCCATGATACCTTCTTTCAGCTGCTTCTCGTCTCTGCAGAGTTTTACAAAAAAACTTAGATTCCTCACTTTACTATCATCCTCTCCTTCCTGGTGTCTCAACACTGCCCCCAATACTGTGCTAGAGCTATACAGATAGTCCCCCATTCCCCATAATATTATTCCCTTTGTATTATTATAATGGCCCCTCTGTATTATTATTATTATTATTATTATTATTATTATTAGCCCCTCTATAATAATATTATGGCCCCTATGTATCATTATGATAATGCCCCCTCTGTATTATTATTATTATTATTATTATTATTATTATTATAATGGACCCTCTGTATTATTATCATTATTATGATGACCCCTTTTTAATATTATTATTACTATTATTATGGCCCTCTCTGTATTATTAGTATAATGGCCCCCTGTTTATTATTATTATAATGGCCTCTCTGTATCATTATTATTATTATTATTATTATTATTATTATCATTAGCCCCTCTATATTATAATTATAATGACCTCTCTTTATTATTATTATAATGGCCTCCTCTTTATTATTAGTATAATGGTCCCCTCTTTATTATTAATATAATGGCCCGCTCTTTATTATTAATATAATGGCCCCATCTTTGTTTTTAGTATAATGGACCCCTCTTTGTTTTTAGTATAGTGACCACTCTCTTATCAGTATAATGTCCTCGGTCCTCTTTTCTCTGCTCCTCCCCCACCCCCATAGTGTCCCCAGTACCTCCCCAATTATGTTAGGGTGCATACATTAAAAAAATCTCGCGAGACCCGACGCAGGAGGTCAGAGTGAGGTAATCGTGACCTCCCGTGTCACTCTACTGCCTCATAGGCTTCAAGCCTAGTGGCGTAAAACCTATGAGGCATAACGGATGGGACAGGAGCGCCCGTGGCCCTCATTGAAATGCTTGCTGGCTGGCGCCCTGCAATTTGGCACTCCCAGGGCAACAGTGAGGACCAGTGAGAGTCAGTCTAGTTTACCCCCTACATGGGGAAGGTGTGCAGGGCATGTCTTTACTGGATGTGCCCAAGCCAGCCAGAGCACCCTCAACTCTGCTGACCATGGAGGCCAAAGCTTAGAGCCTCAGGAGCCAGGAGGAAAGTTTCCTGGCCTAATCTAGAGACAGACCATACAAAGAGAAGTGCAGCATACAAGAAGCAAATTCATACAGTCAGCCTGTCAGTACAGCAGAGCCAGAGAGAAAGAGATGTAGCAGAGCCGAGTTTTCCTGCCAGTTTTAATGCTTAAGCCTGCTGGGACCAAGACAAAGTCTGTAAACCGTTTTGGACAGTGTTTATGCGAAGTAAAGCTGCCATTCAATTACATACAAGGTCTGGACTTATTTATCTTCAAAATTCCTCAATTATTCCCCATTTATTGCTTCGGAGCCAACTCCTGGTGTCCAGCTGTTTCCAGGTAGGAGCACCGTGATACATATAAAGGGACATTTTAGGCATTATACCACTCTGCATTCCTTCACCTGGGTCGCATTACATAGAGGGCCCTAGGGGAGGTGCCCATTGTATATGATTGCTGATGATGATGCAAATTGCCACTGTCACAGCTGCTACCTCTTTGCTATTAATCCTCCTATTGTCATATCAGTTACACCTACTGCCACTACCATTACTACTACATAGCCGCCACTACTACTACCCTAACACAGCCGCTGCTCTGAAATAAAAGTGAGAATTTTTCCAAGCTTGTTCAACTTTAGAACAGGCCACTGATTCTTCTGACAATTAGCACTTGGTGTGTATAAAAATGGGCAGGCATTCTACCTCTTTTAACGCATAATTGTTGTACACTTATGGAGGACAAGCCACTGTTCCTTAAGGCATTAACATGTGTGTGTGTATAAATAGGGAAGCACTGGATGGTTGTTACATGCTGCACACTTGTGCATAGTAGCAGAGTGTGTTCCAAATCCGCCTAAAATGGAGCCCACAAGGTGCCATGTTGCTGCATCCACACTCATGAGCAGAAAAGTGGAGTAAAGGTGTGTGTATATAAATATGGGCAGGCTTTCTATCTCTTTTAATGCATAATAGTTGTACACTTATGGAGGACAAGCCACTGTAGGGCAGCATAATTTTGGAACTGCCATATACACAAACCTCTGATAGGCTTCAGGCCTAGTGGTCTGTAGCCTATGAGAGCGAATGGCAGTGCAGGTAGCCATGTCCCTAATGCTCCGCCGCAGCAATCAACTGTAGGGGATAAACACTGGATGGTTGTCACATGCTGGACACTTGTGCATAGTAGCAGAGTGTTTTCTAAATCCGCCTAAGATGGAGCCTTCTCGGTGCCATGCTGCTGCATCCACACAGATGAGCAGATTAGTGGAGCAAAGGTGTGTATTAATATGGGCAGGCTTTCTACCTCTTTTAACACATAATTGCTGTACACTTATGGAGGACAAGCCACTGTTCCTTATGGCATTAACATGTGTGTGTGTGTATAAATAGGGGCAGCATAATTTTGGAACTCTTGGTCCCAACGGGCTTCTGTTTTTCTCTGATAACACCATGTATTTTTAAACACCAATAGTCCCTAAAAGAGACAATTTTTTAAATGTTTCTAATATGAAAAAACATAACACATGTGACGCGCAGTGTGGTTTTGAATGCACATTTGTTAACATTTTCTGTGATCAGCATTAAATGGTGGGTTAAGTGACATCCCCCATCATTGCACCCACTTCATACAATGGAAGGCAATTCGTGACAAAGTAGTTTGAAAAAAAAATCTAGTTTCTTGACCTAGTTCGGTGAAGCTGCCGAATTTAAATTTTTCAAAACTTGGCTTGTCAACCATACTATACATTTACCCACAGCTATATATGTCAGTGTCGACCTGACATTATTTACTATAGCTGTCATTGCATTTAAGAGGGGTAGGGGGAGAAAGAGAAAACATTTTTTTTTAAATGAGACAACAAAAAGTTATTTAAGGAGACCTCAGAGTGTCATATACCAATTTTCAGACCAATTCGAGCAAATTTGGTTTGTATAGAATCAATTTGGACACAAATCTAATTTGATTAAAAATGTTGGGAAATCAGGCATAAAACAAATTTCAAGAAATTTGCTCATCTCTAGTTTTCTATTATCCTTGCACCTTCTCAACACCCCTATCCTGCCATCCCCAATACTGTGCTTACTGTGCTCATCTATGCTATACTGCAGACACATGTAGCCTCCCTGAAAACACTAGTACCAGATAGTGCCTCCTTCAATAATTATTGCCACACAGTGCCATCAAAAATAAATGCACCCAGCAAATAGTGCCCCAGACCGAAAAATTGTTGTAAACATAGTGTCCCCCAAAATAATGTTGCTAAGCTGATTTTCTGCCAGAGTGTCCACAGAAATAGTGATCCCAAAAGTTTAACTTAGGCCTTGCACACGACCAGTATGTGTTTTGTGGTCCGCAAACTGCGGATCTGCAAAACACGGAAGCTGCTCCGCGTTCCGTTCCACAATTTGCCCATTGTAGAAATGCCTATTCTTGTACAAAAACGGACAAGAATAGGACATGCTTATTTTTTTGCGGGGCCACGGAACGGAGCAACGGATGCGGACAGAACACGGAGTGCTGTCCGCATATTTTGCGGCCCCATTGAAGTGAATGGGTCCACCCCGAGCTGAAAAATATGCGGATTTTTTCAATTTTTACACTACACAAGGCTTATGAACAGATAAATGCAATGATGAATGGGGAATATGATTTTTTTCTTCCACTAATACATGACAAACTGGGCTTCCAATTATATATCACTGTACCGCTGAGGGGCAATTAGGCCCAAATTTTTTTCCCACTTTTACACAAAAGGCTTTTCAACAGAGAAGTACAATGCTGGACGGCGAATATATTTTTATTTTGCCACT